>SSNP01000029.1:4512415-4781743 GCA_006937955.1 Pachypanchax playfairii
TGTGTGTGTGTGTGTGTGTGTGTGTGTGTGTGTGTGTGTGTGTGTGTAAAATCTTTGGAACTAGAACAAATATATCACCTGTAAAAAAATAAAAAGACAAAAAGGAGAGTGTAGAAGAAAGAAGCAGGTGTCTTGGGGATTTCAGGCCACCCAAGAAAGGCATCTTTTTTAGGGAGTGGAAAAAAAATTGAAACAAAACAAGTGTTGCCAATTTTGAGCGTAATTTCCTGTGATGTCAAAGTTGTCAGACGGAGAGGAAAAGAGTTTGAAGGAAACATTAATGTTTGATCTGCAAAGTGGGGGGAGGGTGATGGAGTGGGAGAAAGCAGGAGAAGAAAGATATCCTGGGAAACAGTTGTGAGGGAGAAATAGAAGAAGGAAGGTGTATGTGTTTCTGTGCGTGTGTGTTTGTGTGTGTGGTGGAGGGTGATTTTGTCAACCAATCAGGCAGAAACCATTACCAATGTTGGATGTTGGTTCCTTACACGCTGGGCCAAGCTAATAGAAGCCAAGCATTTAAAGTCAAGTGGAGAGGCGACTGGCCTGCCACTTGTGTGGTGCATGCAAAAAAAAACATCCTTCAAGGCTTTGTGTTGCTTTTTAAAACTTATTAAATCCATGTGAATACCAGGATGTTTTTTTCTCTAGCTAAACTTTTAGCTGTACCAAAATGAGCTGCGTTGCTTCTTACCTGTATGTGTTATGACTGTGTGTCTTTCAGCTGTACAACAACTGTTTACATTCTTATACAACAAGTATTCAAAGACGCCTCCTATTTTTATTCACTTCATGCATGAAAACATCCTTGCCTGCTGTATTTTCAGTTTTTGATGCAAAGCATCTGAAGCTGAAACTGTGAATAAACTGTCAGGTGTGCTTTTTATAAATAGACTCTCAATGAAGTAGCTTTAGTGTAAATTAAATAACTTAACAGTAACAATAATTAAATATCCCACTTTGCAGTCTAGTAACACGAGATGTCTTTTATACATAACACCTTTTACTGTTTCCAAGTGAGTGTCTCTGTAGTGAAAAAGACCTGTCACAAATGATACCGTAGGTAATCAATTAATGCGATTAAGGGGAAAATAAAACTTTTTTTTTTTTTAGATTACTGCTCTCACAGTCGATTTCAACATTTTAAATATTATAAACAAATAAACTGATTTCCCAGGTCCATCTGGGACTCTTAATTAGTATTTTACTAAAAGCTTAAGCGCTGAAATGTGAGTCGCTGTAACCTTAACATATGCAGACAGCAATGGCATCAATTCTTCAACAAATATTCGGTATTTTCTCCACAGGTGCTTAATTAAAGTGATTGAGATCTTGACCAATCTGAATTTAGGGTCTAACTACTGTTATAATTGTTCACGGATTAAGAGACTGCAATCTTTCTCTATTATCTCTCAATAACATACTTTATTTCTGTTTCTCCTTCAGTAAAATGACAATAGAAATAAAGGTGTAGACAATCAAAGGAAAGCTTGCGGGAATATAATATTTCACCCCTCTGCCAATGTGCATCATAAAGCATCCTAAAACTGCTGCAGGCAAATTCAGCTGTGTATAATTATTTATTGTGATACATGTTTTACTTGTCATAAAAATCTTTGATATATTTAAATGATATTTTAACTTAAAAGGCAAATTATAATAGACAGGTCACTTATTACATCTTTTTTTTCTTTTATAGTATAAAAAGAATTGTGTCTGCACCCTAGTTACAGTTACCTAAATTAGCTTTTATTTTGAAATTTTACTGAATAGAAACACAAAATGATACAAAAGCAGGAAGTACTTGTTTCATTTCAATAAAAGCTGTGAAAATCCTCGCCTGTCGAAACCTCATCCTGTAGGCTATTGAACTCAAAGAGTTAGATGGTCAATTTATAACATCAAATGAGTCTGGGGGGATTGAGTCCTCACCAGTGTAGAGTAAGGGCCACTTGGAAGCACTTAGGGGCCTGGGTGCTGGGGTTGTCTCCGGGGTTAATGCAGCCACTGCAGCTCGCTGTGACGGATGACTGGGAAGCCCCAATAAATCAGCTCCTCTGCCAGAAAAGATGGGGTAGAGGAGGGGTGGGGGCTGCAAAGCGGACCACTCCAGCCTCTTCACACTGCTCCTATTTTTAAAAGCGTACCCCCTTCGTAACTACACCCTCTGCCAACCTCTGGGACCTTGGGCATTTTTACCTCACAATTATAAACAACAGTAGAAGAGGGAGGGATAAAATGTGTAGTAAAAAACAAAATGGTCCAAAGAAAAGAAGGACAATAATATTGAAATGCTGATTAATTAAGTGTTCTTTCTGGCTGCAGAATAGATGAAGTTTCACAATCAATTAATTAGCAAACTGGCCTACGCACGTCAATGACTCCAGTAGCCAGCTCTCATTTGTTACTTTTATTATCCCACTGCTTTGTGGTGTCTCTCAGCCTTTCAGATGTCACGTGGAGCCCATGCTATGTAGTCAAAGGGAAAAAGAAAATGTACCATCACTCAGCCTGGTCTAAAGAACGCCATCAATTATTTCAGTGTAATGTGCCTAAAGGATGGACAAGAAATACCCAAAAACTAATGGTGGCATGTATTGAAAATGTGTTTTTCTCCTCATCACATGTAGAGCAGAGAAATTATGTCTAAAAGTAAGCTAGACATGATAAGACCAGTTGGATTAATATACCAGGTATGTTGCAAATCCAGCTGTCAGCAATGTCATCCTAATGCATAATTAGGATAACTGCAGGCGCTTTCATTCTGACTTAAAAAAAAGGTGAAGTGAGGTTGTAGTTTAATATCGTTTACTGTTGAGTTTTGGTAAATGATGCAAAATCTCACAAACGCCATGTTTTGAAAGATCTGTTTCCTTGCTTTGTGTCTGTTGTGCGTATATGTTCTGAGTGATAAGATAAAAGGGCTGAAAAATGAAGCGAAACGGAGGGAGCGTAAAGAAAGGGCTGCTTTGCATCTTTTCCAGGTTAGAAGAGGATTAGTTGATGCTCTAATTGGCTCCCAGAAAATTTATCTTAGTTTACATTCAGATTCCAGAGACTTTTTTTACACAGGTGGAGTCTGATCTCGCACCTCAGCTGCTTTATTTGTGTTGCACGGACACACCATCAGCATTTGAAAACAGATCAGAGACAGTAAAGATCTGTACGATCAAGGTGTGGCCAAGATTCACACACTGAGAACTGCACATTTATCTATAGTTTGATGTGTAGGGAAAATCTGAAGACATAACTTTGATTAAAATTTACCTGATATCATTTATTTTAAAACAGTTAATTAAAGACAAAGTGACACACATCTACACGCTTCTTGCCAATAATATATTTGACGAATCACATGAATCCTCACTGCCTGAGATGCCCTTCAATAGCTTTTATGATTTAAATGCTCCAGAAAACACAAAATGTTATATTGATGACATAAAGAGAGAAAAATGTAACTTAAATCCTTTTATATTGTGATAGTTTTCCTACAATTATTATCCTTAATAAAAAGAAATCAGGTGTGTGGCAAGTGCTTGATGTGCTGTCTAGTACTATCAAACTGAAACAAAACAGGTGCCCCCTGGTGGCTGGCTGCAGAACAGGCCCCGCCCCCTCTTTGTAAACAGATGAGATATTGTGTTGGCTTCTATTGATACGTATATCTCTTATATTGCTGCTTTATGTTCATATATTCAATTTTCTAATTCATTTAGTTGTAATTAACTATTTGAGTTTTTAGAAACATCATGCTGCCATGTGGGTGAGTAGACAGAAGACTTCACATCGTGTGCAAAAATAAAACATGGCATTGCTTATAAATTAGATAAATTAGCCTCTGCATTGTAATTCTGCAAAAAAAAATATTGTTCATATAAATCAATCATGCGTCGTTCAATTTCCTCTGACTTTATGTTTGAATCACAACCTATAAAAATCTTTGTTTTAATTGCATATCAAGGCAGTAATCATCCAGGGTTCATGAAGTTTACATGATATTTCTGAAAATGTAATGTTTTTCTATGACCCTGCATAACGAACTACGTTGTTTTTGTCGTCTTCAGCGCTGATCTTTCTGCTAAATACGCCTACCTGCTCTTAACCTTTTTCCCCCGCCGTCATCAACACCTGATTCATCTGTAACCCACCGAAGGAGCTCAGCAATTAATTGTGTCACTGCCATTTAACAAAGTAGCACCACTACATCTCAGCTTCACAGCAGGAAATCTTAAATTCAAGTATAATCTCTAGAGCTACCGGCGACCGCTGATGTTGGGAACAGCAGAACTCTCCCTTCAGCCCCCATCCATTTACCTGTTTAGATGTAATTCACATGACTCCTACACAACTTGGAGCCTGTCATCACAGCAAGAGGTGAAAAATGAGCCCAGTCTGCCGTGTGCTGAAGTGATTGATCTGAAAAGATGTTTAGTGCTCAGTTGTGACGTTGAAATGAATCACAAACCCTGTTTGTTGTAAGGATTATTATTTTCTATATGCCAACACTTTGTTTTAGATTTGTGTATAAAATGTATTTTTTTTATATGTCAATACATTTCAAGTGAATCTGGGGAGCATTTATCATTTTTTATACATTCAGATCTATTTTTCACACATTTGCTTTTTCTTTTTTCTTTCTGCTTCTTTCTCAATTTCCCCTCTCTCCTCTGTCTTGCTTGGCCTCAGATTGGGGTCAGGAGTTTAGTAGGGGAAAAACATTTGTAGCTGGTGGCACTGAGCCCAGAGCCTCCTCTCTCTCTCTCTCTCTCTCTCTCTCTCTCTCCCTCCCTCAAAAAAAATAAATAAATAAAAATAAATCGCTGTTCACACACACACATATTACGGAGAGCATTAACCTGCCCTGCTCTGCCTCTCCAAATGTCTCCATTACGGCTCTGCCTGGAACAGCAGAGGCAGTGCCAGTCACTGTCAGCCAGCAATAAAACGCCTGCAACTAGAAGCCACTTTTTGTTTCATCAATTGATGATGACAGAAACGGAGAATTAGAGAAAAGGGGGGAAAAATAAAGACAGAGAGGGGTCAGGGAGCATCATTCAGCAGCCTTCAGAATGGGATCTAAAATGAAAAAATATATATAAAAAGAATCTCCGTCAGATGATGGCTACACAGTCTGCTCGCTTTTATCTGCTGTCAGTGCGATTTGATGTTATCAGCAGGTCAATAAGTCACAACTGCTGAATAGACAGGCTTGTGTTTTCATTTGGGAATAAAGAACCTGCAGCATATGAGCTGCACTGTGCTTAATATAAAAAGAAATACCTGCAATTTCACGTGCAGCCTAATGTTTTTTGATGTTGTCGCTACCGGAAAGCAGCTCAGTTTAATAAGTTTTGGCTTTACAGTATGAGCTGGCTTTTTGAGTTGCTATAGCATGACAGGGATCCAGAGTCCTGTATATTACTCTTCCTGTCCCTCATTCTTTCACTCCTCCAAGGGCAGCTCATTCTTGAAGTGTCAAGGGCCTTCCGATGTATGAGAGGGGGGGAGGAGAGAGATGAAAGACATGTGAGAGGGAGAGACAGAGAGCACCTTCACCTTGGGGAAGAGGTACAAGAGTGATGACAAGAACAATGATGCCTCCCCTCTTCTCTTCCTTATGTTTAATCATGAGCCTGCTGAAGCCGACCCTCTCCTCTGATGCTTCTCGTGTCATCATGGGACTCACCTATGTTGAGGATTTACAAATGCACCAGGTTTTAACTGTGAATCTATCATCCTATTACCACACAGGCCTAAAAGCTGTTTGCTTTGCTCTGTAGTGTAATAGCCTGCAGTAAAATGTACATATTACATTAATGATAAACTTAAGCAGCAGCATTATTGTCATGTGTTTTTCTTATTTTGTTTAACAAGCTGAGAAATAAAAGGTGAAACAGTAAGCAGGGAGCAAACACTGCAGGTCAACTGAAATAAAGTTACTGCTGGATTATTTAAAAACCTCAACCACTTGAAACACAGACGCTTTAGAAAAAGAAAAGGAGGTGAGCCAGCTGCCACAGTTGTCAGAGTTATTTTGATAGTGGTACACTTTTTTCATTCTCTTGACTGACATATCTGTCAGCAGCGCCACTTCTGTCTTACCTTTTCCCCGCTGCGTTCCCTCACAGAAACATCCTTTGATATGTGCTGTTATGTTCGCTCTTAGATTTACCAAACTGTTGGAAAAGATAAATATGAATAAAATCAGCTGTTTCATTTGCTCTGTGTTTTCAAATCTGATCATTTTTGTGATGCTAGTTTGTGCAGATTTAGATTTAGTCCTGCACTAGTGTTATTGGCATTTTTCAACCCTTATCTCTAAGTGCATTGATTGCATTAATTCAACTGTGCATGTTTGAGCAGCAATATATTTTTCTTCACTTTACTTCAGTTCATTATATATATATATATATATATATTTTTTTTTTTTTTAATTTTTAATTTTTTATTTTTTTTTTAAATTTTGTGTGTATTAAAGGATTTTGTTGTATTTTTTACATGATTGCATTCGTCTAAAGCTCTTCCTTTGTGTTTCGTCTTTGTCTTTTTCTCTCTTTGTATCATTCTGCATCACTGTCTTTATCCGTCTCTTTCTGTCTTTATCATGTGAAACATCGTTTTATCTCTGCCTTTAAGTATCTCAGTTCGTAACACTGTCTTCTGTCTTTCTTCTGCCTATCTTTCAATCTATGTCTCTGTAAACATCTTGCTGTTTTATGTTATTTGTCCTCAGTCTTTGGCACTTCAGCACTTTTTTATTGACATTTCCTTGTTGAAATCTCTATTGCGTACTGTGACCAGCTGGCACAGTTGCAGGGTTGATGCTAAAAGCAGTGCATTGCTGATGTGTGTGCTTGTCAGGGCTGTCTCTTTGTATATGTGTGTGTGTTCGTGTGTGGGTTTAGGGGTTGAGGTGGTGGCACTGCTTAGCGCTCTGGTTGGCTGAGCCCATCTGTCACTCAAAACAGGGCAACCTCTGGTCCCTGTCACCAGCCAGGCGTATCGGTACTTTGACAGAAATATGAAGATTTCTGTCTATTGCTCATTGGCCCAATTGAATTACAAGCAGCGCCTTGTTCAGTGCAAAGCCTTTTAAATGGCTGATTTAAGGTGCTGACACATCTACACAGACCACACACACAAACCAGCACCTTGAATAAGGGTTAACATGCCTATTTATCTCTACAATTTACTGAAGAAGTTGTTTCCTGCCTTTTCACAACTCTTATTTTGATATATTTTTTGATTGAGTTATTCTCAGTGTTTGTGTTTTTGTATCTTAATATGCCACCAAGGCGTTTTGTTTTCATCTCTCTGTTTCTGCAGTTTATGGTGAATTATTTGCTTCACAGGACGTCTATTCTGCGCCATTTCTCCCTACAGCACTTCACATCTGTTGTCGTTTCATTACAGACATTTATTTGACACCGTGTGCCTGCCAAGACAGTCTGGATAAATCACACTGTTATTTAGTCTGCTTCCCCACACCTGAGTGAAAGCAAAAAGCAGAAAATGGTCTTTTTTTCTCCTTCCAGCAGTTATTTTTATTGGTGTAACCAGCAGCACAGCAAGTCTGTTTATCACTAAAGCATATTCTCAGTCAAAGAGCATCAGGTTTCATTGAGTTGGTGTGTACTCAGCAGGTACAGTGCATTCATACAGTCTGCCCTAGTGATCAAACAGAAGCTGCATTTGAATAAGTCTTTCTTCCCACCCAAAGCCACTTTGACAGGTTGCTACTTGTTAGACTTCCAGTCTGCCTGCTGTTTCTCTGCATATTTGACTGAATGGAACACTGATGGTATTTCAGTTTTTTTTTCCAAAAACATCAATTTCTGTCTGACTTTTCTTCTTGCTTACTTGATTGCCTTCATACACACTTCAATTTTCACCATTTATTCTTTTTGTACCGTGAGCACTTTATCAACTAAGACTAGGAGATTATAGGAAACAAGTAAACAATATAGTCTAGGAAAAGTGTGTGCACACAGTTCTATTTCATAGAGTTCCAGATGGTTAATGTGTGAGCAGTTAAGCTCAACTGGTAACTCGACTATAATCTGTTGCTTAATTCTCTTCAAACACAGGTTTACCATGTGTGTTGCCATAATATATGAAGATGATGAAGAACATTTTCTAAAAAGTTAGCTTTGCTGGAAAGGAGTTTGTTTATGTTGTTGGTTTAAATTGCAAAGCTCTAATAAGCATCTGATAGGCAAAAACAAAAATTGTGTACTTTTTTGGGGTTTCCTTTGGCACTACAGAAAGGAGTGATATCCATATGGTTATAGACAGATCAGCAAACATTACATTTATAATGTTGAAGTAAGCTATAGTGTCCCTGCCCTGCCTGTCACCTGAAAGTTTAAGATTGCCATATTAGTTATCTGAAGGTTAAAATCCCACAGCAACATTAAAAGAATCTCTGTCAGTTTAAAGATCTGCATCTGCACTCAACTACTCTAAACAGGTTATTAGATTTGGTTACTCCCGCATACAATTAGATTTCCATGCATTTTAACTTATATATTAACTTTATTCTGACAAAATGTAAATAGTCAAGCACGATAACATTCATCTTATTTTAATCCAGGATGTTACCTGGTTTTCTTCAAGGTGCAGTTTTAAAGACAACCTATTGTTTATTGTTAACTTTTCCTCAATAAGAAGGTTTACCTACAGTACTACTCTTATTAGTCTGTCTTTGTCTGTGTGTCTGTCTCTCTATTTGTCCCTGTCTGCACATATCTGTCTGTAAGATGAAGGAGCCCACCTTGTCTGGTCTTGATCTCCATGGCGACCTAATCCCCAACAATCTCAGAACAGTGGTGTTCCATTTGAGACCCACTGAGTTACAGCAGACTGTCATCACTGATCATGACAAAGTCTTGTTTCAGTTTTATTGGAATAGACTTTGATTCAAATCTAATGATAAATACGTGTTTGGGAAGCAGTGAGTGATGGTTTCTTACTTCACCAGATCCCGACATGAAGACGACTCGCTTTCATTTAAGAATAAAAAACTATGTTGATCCATCTGTGTGTGTGTGTGTGTGTGTGTGTGTGGGTGTGTGTGTGTGTGTAGATCTGGCTGGTAGTAATGAATTGTGTGGTGCTGTTGGCATGAGCAAGGCCATGCTATTAACCTCTCTTGCAGCTAGACTGATCTCACCCTGTCTGTCCGTCTCATCGGCCTAATGACATACTCTCACATTCTGTTCTCAACACTCACACATTCACACACTCAAACCTGTCCTTTCTAATCAAATTTCCACTGAAGTGAAAAGTATTCAACACTGTCCAATCATCCCTATTGAGAAAGTCAAAAAGCTTCTGCCAGAATTGAGAGAAAGTCTTTTCTTACCACCCACTCAAAGGAAAGGTACTTTTCAAAACTGTTTCATATGTATTAAACTCCACTAGTCTTCTATAACCAGATCAGATTTCACCATATTCCACACCAGCCTTGAGTTTCATCATGTCTTTTATGTCAGGGTTTTTTTTTCTTATTACCATCACAGTAAAGCCTTTAGCTCTGGCTGCATGCTCTTATCTGACAAGGCAGTCATGTAGTAGTTACGTCATGTCAGAGCCCTTCATAACACAGCGATTTTAGATATAAATCACTCTGAGTTTGAGACTTTTACTTAGCTAGAGAAGATTTAAAGGGACGTCTTAAAGTTAAGGACTTGGGGCAGAAGCTGGATGACAAGCGTAACAAACACCCCAAATCACAGCCTGTGTGGACCTTTAATGAGTTTGTGGCGATGTTGTCCACTAAATAACAGGGCAACGTGACATAATGGGAAAGAAATGTGATGTTAAAAATGCTGTCATTGGTCATAAATATTTTACAATCTGTTAGGCTTTGTGTGCTTGTGTCTGCATAAGAAAAAACTCAGCCCGTGTGGGAAAATCTCCCAGCAGAAAGGAGCACCTGGTGCTGTCTGTAGTCATAACAAATGACAAGAAGGGATTAAGACTACATTTGTATTTGTGCCAGCTTGTTACATGCACTCCCAGCTCGCATTCTGTATTATAACCACCGTGTAATGCAGCATCACCGCTTGGCTTGGCTCTGATTTCATGAGTTAATTTTTTTAACTGTACTGCCTTGGAATGCTAGAACTCATCCATGAGTCCCTAGGTGAGGTTACAGCCTGGGACGCGCCTGCAGTGATATCCAGCACTGCTCATCCCATCTGATAGCTGACCGAGTCACAGATAATGTGGAGAAGTGGATGCATTTGGCAAACCAGAGGACATAAAGCAGGAGGAATTTACAGTGAGAATTCATTAGGTCAGAGACTGCAGGGAGACTTGTGTTGGTGTGCTCTTAGCTATATTAGAAACCTGTAGCTGGGGAACAGTCTGATAAATTGGAAAACATTTCATGCATTGTGTTTTGTAGCTGGAGGACGAATGTTTTTGTTTTCATGTTCAAGCCAAGAGCAGTTCTCCATCAGGTTAGAAACTCTAACAAGTATTTGATGACACGTATTGAACTATCTGTATCTGTATTCGCTCTAAGTGTATTGATTTTATTTCAAACTTGCTACATGTATGATTACAACAGGTGGCGCCGTATGGACAACAAGCAATGGGAGGCTTCAGCCAGCAGCAGCAGGGGGGGCAACAGGGAACCCCTCCGTACTTCAGCCCCCCTCAGCAGACCCCTACAGGTCCATCCCAGGGTTCCTACCTGCAGCCTCGACCTCCACCACAGCAGGTACAAAAAATACACAGTATGCATATTTAAACTTACCACAGGGTTCACGCTGCATTTACTTACTGTAAATCAAAAATGGAAATTTAGAGATATTAACAGGAAAGATTACACTAAGCATCTACTGGAAGCCCTCTTAATTTAGTTTTTGTAATTCAGAAAGTAGAAAAAAATGTGAGATAACTTTGGGCCACCTATGAAACCAAGTTGTGACTGACTGAAGAGAAACAGTGTGACTTCTAAGTGTGATACAATTTGGATAAAATGAGGTTAAACTGCAGTCAAATTGATATAGTTAATGACTATGTTGCTAGAAGATAATTTGCATTTGTGCATTTAATTTGCTGTTTTGACGTGCACAAACCTGTCAGTTTGATTCCTACTGAAAATGTGCATATTTTCATGTGCAGTGAGATACTGCTTTTATATTCAACCCTAAACATGATTTTAGAATGACTTTTTGCCTCATTAGGATTTAGTTTTTGTCCCCACACGACCCTGACGAGCCTGGTGTTGATACCAGAAAAGGTCAAAACAAAGTATCAAAAATGAATCAACACACATAGAAACAAAGCATTTGTTTATTCTCACAGACAGGCCTGTTAAAGTGCGTTCACACGTGTTATTGAAAAATTTTGATCCAGCAAAATCCATTCCAGTTCTTGGGAAAACAAAAAGTCTGGAGTCCAGATATGCATCGAGACTCTTCCTGCCAAGATTCCGCCTGTTGTTCTGTGAGACATTTCCATTGTGGGGTTGAGATAGAGGCAGTTGTTTTTTGGGAGTTGAGTGAAGGCTGCCCATGTGTTTTCCATCCACTCTCTACAACCAGAGGGATTTATCAGTCGGTATGGAGTGACTCTGGCTCAAAGCCCTGTGCTGGATCATGACTGAGCAGAACAACAGGGAAAAGAAAAGAACAAGAACTGCAACATAACTGGACAAGAAAAGATAGATCAGATAAAATAGAACAAAGCAGAGAACGAGATGAACTGAAACAGGACCGGTCAGATAAACCTTCATTGGATCTGCGTGCCTCAGTGGTTTCATGGCTAATAAAAGCTGGTTTCAGTTGATCAGTATTGGCTTTATCAGTTCATATCTAGTCCAAATGAAGTGTCTTGTAAACACGTGATCTGCAGTTCAACTGTGCTTTTAAGAAAGGTGCAAGTTTTGTGTGGAACTTTGGTGAAAGTTGTTTTGCGAAGTCAGTGGGACTGAGTAACAGTCGGAGTATCTGGTGGCTGCAGCTGAAATTTGAATGCCAAATAAAGGGATTAGATGAGTTCTGGTTCCAGGAAAACTGTTGTCTAAATGTTGTGCACAATCAGTTGATGGGAAATAACAGTGTTATGCCTCTGACATTTCTTATTGCTGCTTTTTTTATGATAAAAACATGGTAGACAACAGTAATGAATAAAAAAGTTACAAGCTGCTCTCATTACACTGTACTCTCATTATTAAAAGCACATCTATTCCTGATGGTTTAACATGGATCCAAATGTTTCCAAATATTTTTTTGTGTCCCATGATTCCCAATATTCAGTCACTTATTATGTGCATCACAAATACCTTTAAACTCATGTACAATTTCTACAAGTTGATGGCATTTGGCACTGCTGGAGTTTTGTCACTGAGGCAGTTATACTGTGATTTACTGAGATGTAGTTAAACGCTTTTTCAGACTGGAATATTCAGCACACTAAGACAAATAGCTGAGCTAAAACCCACTGTGAACACAAAAGCAGGTTGTCAAAAAAGAAAATCGTTAGTTTTAGCATAGTAATTTACATACTGTGCCAGCCAATGTTGCTTTGTCTTTCTTTGAAAAAGCACTTAGTCTTGTTTCCTCACCAAACACGCTCACACATACAGACTGCAGCCTACTGAGCAAACATTATTCATTCTAACAAGGAGGGGCTGAAACACATGGCCACATTGACATTTTGTGACAGTAATGGTGTGTTTTCATCATTGCTGATGATGTGGCGGCAATTGACCCATGCTGACATTTATATACCAGGTAGTTCTTAACCAGGCGTTCTGATTGGTCAAAGCCTTGTTTCACCTGTGCTGATAGGTTCCAGATTGGTTACCATGCCAACCTCTGTGGTGGCCAAGGAGCTGGTCTCATATTATTTCTCATTATAATGCATGCACAGTAATTTAAAGGAAAATGTTTCAATCAGTGCACACACTTGTTAAAACTGCATAAAAGCCTCAGCAGACCCTGCATCAATGTTGCAACCTGCTGTCTTTACCTATAATCAAGAAACGCTTCTTATAGTCCGTGTATTTTATCCCCCAGAATCACAGCAGGCAATATGTGAACTCCCCCTGTTTTCTGTCTGGTCACATAACACCACAGAGCCAATGAATTCTACCTTTTTCATCATCTAATAAGCTTCTAGTTCTACAAATTTAGCATTTTTATAACAGTTAAAAGTCTAGGTCACTGATCAAAAGTCCAATTCATATGAAACAGTCTTGACATCTAGATTTTGTGAAAATGGAATAACAAGGTTGCTAATAGGCGAAAGTCTTTGAAACAGAGACAGATGTAGTATGTTTGTTTTCTCCTCTCGGCAGAACCAGTTTCAGTTTGTGTGTAAAATACAGATTTGAGCTTTTATTTTAATTCCGATGTAATTACTAAAAATGCACATTATTGATCATTAAAATCCGTGACATTTTACACATGATAAAAAAAAGCATGCGTGTGCGGTGGCATTAAGCCCAAGTTAATTGTCCATTGATTGATAAATGTGTATTGATTTGAGGAATTTAGAAAAGGAAATAAAGACCAGAAAATATCAGGAGGAATTTAAACAACAAAGATGCTCAGTCCCTGTTTTTGATTTTAGATCCGGGAGGTAAACATGCTTGGAAATTGAACCTGCAGACAAGAGTTGAGAATGATTAGAAAAAGATTTTGTTGTGCTTTGTTTTGTTCTGTATTACTTTCATTTTTCTGCTCTGAGTGAGTGTGTTCCTCTCATTCACTTTTTCTTTGTGCGTGTCTTCTTGTGTCTGTGTGTACACTAATCAGACGAGTGTGGTGCCGCAATTCTGAGCTGTGAAAAGGTCAAACAGTGACCTTTGTCTGTAATTCTGAGCCGAAATGAAACATGATGGGAGCCGCACAGAACGGATTACACGCACACACCCATGCACAATTGCAAAAGCGCACGCCAGATTACGATGTCGTTGTGGTTTTGACCCCTGTTTTTTGACCCTGCATTACTCTGAGAAATACAAGCTGAAAAGTTCTTTATTTTGTTCTTCCGGCACTCTCAGCAGTTCCTTTTCCCCCTACTCCACTCCCATTAACCCGAGCCAGAGGACATCCTCCAGTTGATGGAACCATTCCAGCTGCCTTTGACACCGAATTTGCTCTGCAACAACCAATATTAGCTGTTTTTTGGAAAGAAACAGAGTGGAAACGCATCTTTTCTTTGAGTCTGTTGCACCGCTTTGACCTCATTTGATTGAGAAGAGCACAGCAGGCTGAAAAGACATTTTTAAGTCATCAGCACTCAGAAAAAATATATAACTTCACATAAGTGAAGAAGCTTTTAAAAAGTAGATGCTTTGCTGGTGGTTTGAAATCCCTTTTATCTTTGAGAGGATCAGATCTTTTTGAAACGATATTTGAGAAAATGACTCGTGCTTATTTATGTCTGAACATTTTATTTTTCCACTTTTGATGCAATTAAATATATATGTAAAGACTCTGTATACATCATGCCTCTTTTAGTGTGACTAACTTTAGTTACAGCATGAGACAAATTATACCTAAAAGGATAAATTCTATTTTTTGGGTGTTTTCTTTTTTTTATCAGAGTGCATTATTTGAAAGAAAATGAATGAAGTTAATTTAAAGATAATATTTGACATGATATTTGCTTTATGTGGATGTGTACTATACAGAATTGACTGTGAAGTGAGAAGTGAGGTGAAAAGCAGCGCTGGCCAACTGCCAGACTTAAACTCATAATGTTGTGAGAACACGGTTCTGCCTTTGATCAGCTTTTCCTTGGAGCACACACCATTTAATTTTCACTGAGAAACAGTGTGTTAAACTGATGTTTACAGAGAAATAACATTTAACAGAATTTAGTTGCGCCTTGTTTTAGTGTTATTTAAACTCTATGTACTATAAACTGTATTTAAGTGATTAATAAAGTTGTTTGGATTTGACTGCTGGTCTTTGAGAGAAGGAAGTCAATCCTGGTAAGAATCACTCCCCACACTAACTCTCCTGTGTGAAACTGATCCCAGTTGCTCTATTGACTTTTACTATTTCCTCTTCCTGTCTGAGAGTGGGCCCGGGGGACTGGTGCTTTAGTATAGATGAACTCTGAGCTGATTGGAGGAGACATGCTCACTTTACAGGGAACTACATGGACAGAAGTTGATTCTCTAGAGTTACATGCTGTTACATACACATTTTCCACTTGGATCAGCTGACAGGAAGAAACACGGGTTCTCTTCAGCTGTTGGTCTTCTTCTTTTTGCAGAAAGACCTGTTTTTAAAATTGTTGCCATGTAATGCTTCCAGGAGTGCCAGCTTTGTCTGCTAATTCTAACTTTTTTGTACAGTGTTTATTTTATTTTATTTTATTTTATTTTATTTTATTTTATTTTATTTTATTTTATTTTATTTTATTTTAGTGGGTTCTCACATCCTGGTACATCCGTCAGGTTCTGTAACCTTCATTACTTCCAGTGTTATTTCCTATTTCCTGTCTGTCACCTCTCAGCCCCCGATCGGCTGCAGCAGGAAGCCCTTTTCATCACCCTCCACCACCCCCGCTTTTAATCACACCAGGTTAATTAAAAGGCCATCGTGCCTTTCTGCGGCCCACCCCGCTGGCTTTATTACCCCCTCGCCTTATACTTGCTCTGCTACCTCAGCCTCGGTGCCCCTGCACCCCCCTCCCACCCCACCACCACCACTCTCCTCACACACAACACTTTCAATTACACGGAAATGGGAACTCACCTTGATGGGGAGGTTGAGGGGACAAAATAGAGGAAATGAGAGACAGGAAGGAGTTTGTGTGTGTGTGTGTGTGTGTGCGCGTGCGCATGTATGTGTGAGGAGACTGTCAATAGGATTTTAAGCAGTGAGGGTTGTGGGTGTGTGGGTGGGACACCAAAAGTTCAGTGTCATTAATTGGTCAGCATTTGAATATTAAGCGAAGAAGTCTGTTAATTAACGGGATAATAAAAGTGCCGCTGGCTGTGAAGGGGGAAGGGGGAGCGGGGGATAGACAAAGGGAGGGAGGGAGGGAGGGAGAGGGTGAGGAAGAAGTCGGTATGGAAATGGAGGGCATGTGGCGAGATAGCAAGGAGGAAGCAGAGAGAAGGGAGTGAGGCTGGGTGCGAGGTGATAAGAGGGAGAGAGACGTCCATGGGTAAAGGTCTGGCAGTGGTAATTTGCGGAGAGCCGCGTTAATTGTCATAACCTTTTAAATGGCAGAGTTTATCGGAGTCCTCTAAATGTCCCCGCGTATCGCCACGGCAACCCTAGGCCTGCTTCCCTCTGATTGGCCGCTGCAGACGAGCACTTAAGCTTGATGAGTTTTCAAGCAAAAACTAAATAATGAAATTGAAAAAGAAAAAAAAATATCAACTGTGTACAGTGTGTCAGGGTTTTTTTTTGTGCACTAGTGCCTGAAAGTGTTTCTGCACATTTGAGACAATGTTTTCGATTTAGCATGTTTTTTTTTTACCTTTACATTGACTGACACTCGCTAATTGCTCGGCCTGAATCCACCACACTTTTTTTATTTCCCCTCCTTTTTCCCTTTTTTTGATTTATGTTTGTTTTTGTACAGCGAAGTAGCAATTCAAATGCAAATGAACAAGAACGAGAGGTGTTTTTGGAACAGTTAGGACAATCATAATGGCTCAGAGAGAGAAAAAAATGGGGGAGGGGGGGGTTGGGGGTGATAGTTAGCGACGCAGCACCCTGGGGGCCTCATTTAGCTGCCATTTGTTAGGAAATGCCGCTGCATTTGTTCATGGATACAGACTTCACAGACTGAAAGAGAAAAAATGTCCCCAAAAAAATGTCACAGTCAAAGTCGAGCATGCCAACACATTGCTATCTTTCCTCCAAACAAAAGTCATGTGGGTGTTCACCAGTTTGGGTGGATGTCCTCTTTAACGATGTGCCAATGTAGTCAAATTGAATGGGCGGACAGTTTGGTGATGGTAGAGACTTTGAAAGTGTAAAATAAAGATAGCTGAAAGGCTTTCGTTTATATTTGATTAGGGTTGAAGAGTGGAAATAAAAGGCCTCATAATGGCTTTAACACTATTAACTCCATGTGACATCACCTCTAAACGAAGGCCTCTATACATGTTTTCTTTCTATTGTAAATGTTTACTTGTGGCTATGTGTGCACACACATGGTATATGTGTGAGTGCCTGTACGCGTTCTGTGTCGGAGCTCTGGTCCTTTCTTGTAGTCTCTTTGTGCTAAAGGTCAGAGGGATTGCTGAGATAGAATCCAATCTGAAGGACACTACACTAGAACAGGCCCTGCTACAAATGGACCTATTAAGATAGCCTGGAAGCACACTGACTCCCTCTCACGCACCCACATCGCTCAATGTTGTATACACACACACACACACATGCAGGCCTCCTCTCACGTGCTGTTATTTCCATTCTAATGGTCACCTTTCCCACTTCCATTCAGGGGTGGTGACAAATGTAGGATTTTTCCATAAAAACATTCAGAATAAGATGTTATTACAATAATCAGGTTGTATTTAATACACTCATTTTAACAAACAAATACATTTCAGAATGCAGCAAAATATTCAAATCAGCTCCCTCTTAGATCCTGATTGTTTCAATAATGTTTCAGCCAGCCTGATTTGTGTGAGCGCACGTGCTCCTCTGCACGTCTGAACCAACATGCATGCAAAGGCAGGTTGTTGCATATGGATGTCCTGCTCCCTACCCCCTCCGTGATATCTGGAAGCTGGTTGTATTCCTCTCATGTGTTTTTTCTCAAGACTAGTTGTTTTTTTTGACAGATTTCTTTTATTAGTTAAATTAGAGTTTAAAAAAATCCCTTTAACTGTAATCACTGACAGAAAGTGGGGCATTTTGACTAAAATAGAACAGTGGGAACAAAGTGCATCACTTTTGCAGCATATCTTGTCCCAAAGACTTACCCTTGTACATTTAATTAGATGTGTGTACTTAAAAGTGTGCATATTTTCTGTATAAACAGAAGTGGCTTCCTGTCCTTCATGTAATAGAACACACATTCAAAGTGTTTGAGGGATATCTAAGGTGAAAGAGTGTGTGTAGCAGGAATATGAGGTTCTCTTCTAAAGACATGCAATTAAGCCTAATTTTTAATGAATATTAATGGCATTAGCATGAGATTTTGTGGAGATGTGCATCTGCCAAGGTGCAGGGAGGGGGGGGGGGCAGGGGTGAGTAATTCATTTGGTAATCATGAGATGAGCTGTGGAGATGGGGAAAGATGAGGAGAGGGGGATATGGATGTGTTGCTGATGAAGAGAATCAGACACGTGAAAGGGATGGAGGAGTGAAGGTGGGGAGGATGGGAGAAGAGGAAAAAAATAAATGAAGACAAATAGTAGTGAGAGGTGAGGGAGATGAAGAGAGGGGATGCTGAGGGAAAGCTACGTAGCTCCAAAAAAGGATAAAAGTGGATAAAAGCATGTTAGGAAAATATATAAGGCCCATCTGTTGCTCACTGTTACACAAAGAAAAATCTAGTCTTATGCCAGTCAAAATCGGCTTAACTCAACATCTGGGAATTTTGTTCTGGTTGCTTTCTGTTTGTCATGCGGTGGCATCAAACGCTTGCTTGCTGTCATGCCAGTTACACTGCATTTTTGTTCCAAGCCATACAAACCAAACAGAAACACAAGGCAGCGCTTCACCTAGCTTCCTGTTTGAATCTTGACTCACAAATCTGAAACAGCAACTGGCCAAAACCCCCAATTTCCTAAATAAGGTGTAAACCACAAAATAAAAGTGTAAAATTAATTTGGTTTTGATTACTCTAGTTTACTCTTCTAATTGCTCACATTTTTATCTCTTTATAATCAAGAGATGTCACTTCTGCTGTAAACAATACAACACACACAATGTAACACAACAATTAAGTTAAAAGCTGGATGATGCTCAAGTTTCAAATTACAAAAAAAAGAATAGTCTTTGTGCAGCAGCGACACATTTCTGCTTTCCGAACATCGTGCGCATGTTCATTGACTGACTTTCGCTCCTGAGTGGCTGGATTAAGGTGGTGGTGCAATATTGATTTACTTCTGCATAAAACCTCTCCGGCTCTATATATTACACCACATTCAGCAGCCACCTATTCAATCAAATCTAATATTACACTGCCTTTCCACGCAGCTGTCTAATAGCATTTAACTCACAGTTTGATTCTTGCATTCCCTCATGTACTTCAAACGCTTTCCTTCAATATCCTTCATTCGCTTCCTCTATGCCAAGATGAAGTCTTTTCAAAAGCATTGAGGATGAATGAGTGTCCCTGTGTGTGTGTGTGTGTGTGTGTGTGTGTGTGTGTGTGTGTGTGTGTGTGTGTGTGTGTGTGTGTGTGTGTGGGTGTGGGTGTGTGTAAAGACAGGATTAGCTGTGGCCTTAGGCTTAAGGTATGGAGTGGAGCGTATTTTAGAGGCTTCTAAATTAGCTAAGAAATGGGATTTTGAGACAATGGACTGTAAAAAACTCAAATGAAAGGATGCACTCACAGCACTCTTTCATTTGCCTCTGATGTTCTTTTTGCTCTCACTTAGTGCTTTTTATTAACAGTTTTCTTCAACTTTTCTCTTTTTGCAAGGTTTTCTCCTTCTGTATTTCTTTTCTTTGTAACCTTCTATATTTGTCTCTTCGTAATCCTTCACCCTCATGGCTCTATTTTAACTGTTATGATGTAAGAATGTGAGTGTAAACAGTATGAAGCCAAAATCACTTTGACCCACTTAAAACCAAAGTTCCCCAGAGAACAAAACAACACACACACACAGTAGAGATTCATGCCTGTGTAAATATTAAACTTGACTCAGCACTCTGTGTTCTATTCTGTGTGTGCATTCTTTTCTCTGCGATCTGAAACCGTCCACATGTGTGTCCACTCATCAGAAAGACACATCTTCTTCCTGTCCACCCCATGTCTCCCTCCCTCCTGTCTTTATTTACCTACGGAGGTGTATTTGTGTCTTCACTGGGTAGCGACCATCTAATAAAAGGTTTTCATGCACCCCCCCATACACACACTCACGTGTACACAAACTCAGCGCCTGCTCAGAGGCTTGACAGGGGAACTAACGTGCCTTTCTCTAAAATAGAACTCTTGGTTATATCTCGTGATTCTGCTGTTAAGCATCTCTCTCTGCACCCACCCACCTCTTATGATGATATGTGATCTGGTAATTGAAGCACATCTGATTGTTACCGGGGTTCCCCCTGGCTTTCAGATGGGTTTAGGAGGGTGTTTGATCATCCTTTCAAGTTATTATTGGAGATCTACTGTGGCTCTTTACATAGGATTTGTTTCATTGCGTTCCTGTTTTCATTGTCCTCATCAAGTTTATATTTTGAAAGGGTGATTATGTTTTTCCTGATGTCTAGATAAGATTAAGGTCTCTTTAGCAAAAGAGACATAAGAAGTAATTACACACACAATCAACTACAAGTCAGACATTTAAATTTAGTTACACAAAGCAGTTTTTTTCTCTCACTACAGTGAAACAAGCCACATGTCATAAAAGAAGAGATTTTACTTGTACACTTATTGCTATCTAAATCAGTATTATTGTGTGTACAATTTTATTTTATTACATTTAAATATGAAAATAATCAAACATACAAATTTTCTTCTAGAACTATTTAAAAGCAACTTGTCAGTGTAATTTGTTTTTTAGAAGATATTAAAATTATCTGAAAAAGTACACAATATTAGAAAAATGTTCAATTTCACTCTTGTGACAATTTCACATGCAATAAACTAATTTTTTTTTGCTTCTTTTCTTTTGTCACTGTGACACTTTGAACACTTTGTTTAGTATCTCTAAAATTATCAGGCGTGATTAGCCAACAACATTATTAGTATGAGAATGTAAGTGCATGATACTTAGAAAGTAACAGTTATTATAACAGTTATTATATTGCTCTACAATATTGATAATATACTACATTATTAATATCTTGTGCAGGCATACTTAATAACTGGAAACAATTAGCAGTTTCCTCTTAGTTATCTCGCAAAACTAAAATATGAAACACATTTGTTCCTTTTTGTTTATTTCTTTTTATTCACTTACTTTTGCTCCATCCAGCAATGTTTATTCCCATGTTTCCTTGGAAAACTAAAGCTAGAAAGATGGGCTCTTTTTCTAGAAAGCTAACCATTCACTGGGTGATATTGACTTACCTGAAGATGCCCCACCCATTGTTACACACCAGCTTTACTGAAACTTCAAACTTTTCTTTGGAAACAAAAGTTGTATTTACCCCAGAGGCCTGTGAGGCTTTTATTCTTTTTCAGGAAATGACAATCGCTTTTGTCATTCCTAGTGAACATACTGGTTCATAGAAGATATACATCCCAGTGGTGGCTTTGAGCGTGACTGCATGTTTACAATCATTTCAATACATGAGGGAAGTTTATATTAGGTGTATCTAATAAATGGGTTTGTAAAATATGGCCATATTCTACAGAAATGAACTCTTTAAAGGTGCTGATCATTCCTACATCATTCATACCCTGAACCCACAAATGGTTTTACAGTTAATAATGGATCAGTTTTCACATAATACATCTCCTGCAGTGAAGGATTATCTCCTTCTATAAAATGATATCACCTAGCTGACAGGAATATTGCCCACCTGCTACAGTTTAATCACACAACTGATAAGAAATCAAACTGTGGGGAGAGATGGATTTTAAAAGAAAAAAAAGAACGTGTGTGTGTGTGTGTCACATAAACAGTTGTGTGTATGCATGTTGTGTTTGGTTGTGTGTAAGCACTTGCGTGTGATCTCTTCGCCGCGACTTGCTGATCAGTTATCACTAATCCCTCCACTCAGAGCTCTTTAACAAGTTGCCATTGTGCTGCCGACGCTTTACATGATGGAGGAACGACCTTCATGGTGAATGAAAAGAAGAGGCAGAGGGGAAGGAGAGAGAGATACAGAGGGAGGGAGAGGGAGAGGGCAACACCTCCGACAATGGAGAGAAAATTGGTTTACACTAGATAGGCTTGTGATTACAGAGGGAAGGAAAATGACTTGGATTGAACAATAGGACTGAGTGCACGTCTTGATGTGGGTTTATATGTGAGTGTGTATGTTTGGAGGATTAGTGGGTGGGATTTAGTGGAAATGAATTAGTGGGTATGGTGTGCTGAGAGTTTGGATGGCTTTTCAGTCTGCCTATATACTGTAACAGCCTGTGTGTATTTCTTTGTGCCTTTTGGAGTTGTGACGCGATCTGACTGGAAATATCTGAATCTATCTATTACAGGCCTGTAAACCCAAAACACATCTAACCATCCAATCTGTTTCCCCATCTCTTCAACCTTCTTGTTATTTTAGTCTTTTTCAAATGGTTTAATCTGAAATCATTTCAAAAATGCTTTGCAAACCTACATTATAGCTAGCATTATAACTAAGCACACCACATGTTTTTTTTCTTTTGTATTACACATACAAACACATTTGTTTCTAGAAAGCTAGTATCTTGTTTTTTATACTAAAGAGGCCATATAAATATATCCTGGAGGCATGATATTTTACTGGTCAACCATAAAGTAATTAAGCTTGACTTGTTTATATATACAGCATGTTGTAACCTGAATGCTTTAAAGGTGGTTCAAGCGTGTTTTTCCTCACAATATTCCTTTCTTTTTATCAGCCAAAACACGTGTAAAATTAGTGGTATTTTTAGTATAGAAACCACCTCTGTTCTCTGAAATATTTACAATGTAATACGTGCACATAGAACAACATATTCAACACTATTTGTGTGTTTTTGCAATTTTATAACCATTTAAATTAATTGTTCTCCTCCTGTTAGGAGGCCCAGCAGGAAAGCTACAGCATCAGAGGTCTGGGTCCAGGGAATTCTGGGAAAACCAATGAGGATGGCATCGCCCATGACCGCCCCTCCAGTCTGCCGGTGAGTAGATCATCTATGAATGCAAAGCATTGATGAAACCATAAACACCACATTACATAAAGGAACATTTCTGCATCAAAGAGCATCTTAATTGCTTTTTATTCCACAACATGTCATCAAACCACAATAAAACAAGTTTCTTCTTACACGTTTTTGTAATGTATTTCCATCTGATTGTGTGGTGTTAAGCTTTAAGCTCTTTTTTCCAATCAGAATCCTCAGCTCACCCTTATGACCTGCTTCTTTGTCTGACATCTCGTGGGGATTTGACTGCTCATTTCAGAGCTTATGTTGACCCTTTGACTGGTCTTCATGCGGAAGCCAGAAAGGCCATGTGTATCATCCCATGGTCCACACACCAAACATCCAGTCACACATACACCCACATGTCTAAAGAAACATATGCATCAGGACACTCACTCCATCCACACACATGCAAACACACATGTGCCGCCTCTTAGCATTCGGGCGAGCTGAAAAATCGTTAAGCAGCTTGACTGGAGGAGTAATTAAGAGGAGTTGGTGTGACCAGGGTTGCTCTGGCTTTTTTGGCTACACTAATTATCATTTCCTCTCCCAACAGCTTCTCAGCACTTTCTAAAATAGAATAAATAGACATTTGCAAATGGTCACAAATATTGGCTCTGCTTGAGGTGCGTGCAGTTTAATTTACCAGATACTTTGGAAGAGCCCCAGGAGTGGAGGAATAAGCTGCAAAAAAGAGCTAAATTAGGTGTGCAAACTCCAACTAAGTCATAAAATTCTCCATGAACTGATGCTTTTAAGAGTCTGGGTGCTCTGGGTGTTTCAACACATATTGATCATTGAATTATTTTGTTTTAAATCCTTACTGACTTATCTGTCATTTGTTATTACTAGTTTTTCTTGTTTTTTCCCTCCCTAACATGCTATTACTGCATACTAGATATACTAGTATGTCGACTGATTTATCTCGTTCTGTTTAATTTTCATTCTCCCACACTCTTTAGCCCCTCTCCCCTCTCAAACCCTGCCTTTCCCTCTAAAGTAGCATCATGAAAGCTCTTTCCCCTCCTGATGCTATAATGAGAAATGGCCTTGATGTATCAATGTGTGAATCCGTTGCGAGAGAACAAGACAAGGCGAGGAGCCACTGCAGTCGCGTGGGGGCCGATCTATTTGAACCAGCAACACTATCACCCCATATTCCCTCACCACTTTAATCCTGGCGTTTTTTACCCCTTGGGTTCTCTGTGTGTTTTCACATCCCATCCAAAGGCTCGCCGAGATCTAATCGGCAGCAAGTTTTGATGAGAGAGACACAGAGAGAGATAGAGATGGATAGATAGAAGGGGAAGGAGAGAGAAATTGCTCTGCATTTGCCAAGCTCTTCCAGCAAGCTGTCACGGTGGAGATGTAACCGATTTTTTTTTTTTTTATCCTCCGTCTTTCGTTTTCTCACTCTCTCGCTGGCGTTTGATGTCAGATCTAAAGCTGCTGTCATCTTTTCTCCCTTCTCTCTCTGTCAGGAGCGAGGGAGGGCGGGTCGGCATAGTGTCATGTTTTTGTTTTGGGATGAGTCTGCTGTGTGATGTGGCGGGATTTTTTGAAGACAGACCAAAGGGGAAAACTGCTTTAGTAACTTATCACAACTGAGACACTCAGTGTCCCTTTAGTCTTTTAATATGTAATGTGTTGAATATACAAAATGACATTCACACATTTTATATATAATAGGTTGTTTTTATATTCCTGTTACGTTAAGATTATTTGCAAAATAATCCGCTCATCTTTTATGTTAATGTTTAAAGTCTTTCTGTTCATTCTTATTCAGAAAAGACTTTTTTAGCTGTTATATTTTTATTAAAACTCTGTGGTTACAGATTCTTTTTATTTTGTTGCTCCAGTTCTACACAATCTTAAAATGGGGTGCTTGTTCTAGAGAAAAGATCGACCTTTAAAAAAAAGAATAAAACAGATTGATGGCGAAATCCCCTTTGCTAAAGGCAGGCTGTAAAAACCTATTTATTTTTGTTTTGTAAACTGTAAACCTATTGCCAGCAGTTCTACTTTGATTTTATGTGGAAATTATTAGAAATACAATTTAGTTTTCCCAGTCAAAGGTCATAACTTTAGACAGAATTGTATTTGCTCTTTTTTCCCCCATGTTATACATCAGAAATCACTGCTTAGATTGCACAGGGACTTGATGGAATCATGCTTTTCTCAGTTGAGTGGTGCCATTTTCAAAATTGCTCTGATTTCCCCAGGATGTGTGCAATTGCAGGTCAATAAAGGTAACATGTTGGTTTGCTGGCATTGTGTTAGAGCTAGACTGTGTGATTGGCACTGGCTGCCACGTCGGTCGCTGCCTTGTTATTTCCAGCTGTGTGTGGCAGTGATTTTTCTTTTATGTGGGGGAATAAGGACAAGTGAAAGATAAAAAAAAATGTTTTTACTCTTTTTACATCAATCTATTGTATTTTTGCCTTTAGCTGCCAGGGCAAAAGCGGTTCTTCCGAAGCCGAGTTGAGACGAGGACCTAAGAATTTTAGACCCCCACTTCACTTCCTCCTAAACCCACCTCCACCTCTGTTCCAGTCACTACATGTTCCCAGCTCTCCTGCGTTCCCCTGACAGCCTGCCAAGCTGCTGCACAGCCTCCCATCCTCTGGGACATGGGAGAGGATGGCCAGCCATGTGGAAAGACAGAGTGAGAGCTGGGGGTGGGGGAGGAGGAAGCGTGAGGTGAGGAAGAAGGGAGAGGGAGGAAGAGAAGGGGCGTGAAGCACTGAAGTGAAACGTGGTTATCTTTTTGTCACTTGTTCAGGGTGAAGGATGTTGAATTCAGGCTGTGAGGTTCTAGCAGCGGTGTGTTATTCACACTACTACATCCGCACTCACACTCGCACTTTGACAAAACCTTCTTGTATGTCTTTCGGTGCTCATTTGCCCCTCCTTGACTTATTTTCCATCAGACAAAAGGAAAAAATTCAGAAACATAATCTCTGTCTCTTCGTTCACGCCTGTCCACCTCAGCCTCCTCTGTTCTTCAGTGTGTGAGGTCATAAATGATTGACAGGGCGCAGCTGGGGAGGCCTGCAGTCACACACTGGTTGGTGTGTGCACAAACACCCATTCAGCCCATACTTTGATGCCCACTCTGTTCTCTGTGAGATGTTTCACACATTGTGTGTGTGTGTGTGCTCTGTCAGAGCATGTCAGTCAGCCTGCCTATACAGTATGTGCTCTCACTCTGCCTCTTCCCACTGCTGTGTTTTATTTTAGAGTCCCCAGGCAGGCAGACAGGGCCAGCAGGCAGCACAGAGTAATGTCATCCAGCAGGGTTAGATTCAGCCTCCACATTAGAGTTCTGCGAGGAGATGAGAAAAGGAAGCTGAGAAAAGTGATGGAGTTGAAGAAGGAACATAGCAGATGTTCTGGAAAACTGATGAGAGCTCTTGTATTGATTTGATGTTACACAGCAATGCCAGTCTTGCATATATTTATACTTTGAATACCTGTAAATAAGCAGAGGGGTGTGTGGTGAGAGATGGAGACAGGAAAACTAACAGATGAACGTTTTTGGACCCTGCTGCCTATTCTTAGAACAGTGAGGTACATTAAAGGCCACAGCAGCTCCCTGCCATTGCTGCCATAGCGCCTCTGAGAATAGGACGACTAATCTGAAGCCAGTTTCACATTCTGAGGTATACAGGATGGTCATGGTCACGCTCGCCATAAAGCTGTGGAAGCATCTGATACAGAGTGACTGGATGTTGGTATCTTACACAGAGTTCTCCAATAAATAACTGCGGCCATGATTCCCTGTATATGAACATTAATGTGCTAAAATCTTAAGCCACCCAGCATTTCATTTTATTTTGAAGTAGCTTGTATAAAAGAAGCTCAAATCAAAGGGTTTTTGTAGATTTTTCAAAGAATTTCTTTATAGATTGTTTGTCTTCTCTTGTGTTTGGTTCAGCGTTTATACTTAATCATTTTAGAATGGTTTTATAATCCCAAAGCCATGAATCATTGAAGCATAAAAAAGCATCTAACTCAAGGGTTGAACCAGTGTTGTCTTCTAATGTAACAGCTTTAGACACAATTTGTTCAAATGTAACAATTTCTTAAGCATAAAATAACTTGTTTGCACCAATAAATAGATTTCTGAGGGGCTCTTAGCTGAAAATGGGATTTATCATCTTCTCAGGATGTGAGTTTTTTCTGTTGTATGTGAAGTCTTTAGACATCATTATCTTAGGAATCACCTTGTTGAAAGAGTAATAATAACAAAATGCCCCAAAATTTGTGTAGACAAATTACCAGTTTAATTATTAAGTTTAGAAAATAAACCACTGAAAACATTTGGAAACTACTCATCAAGACCACTTAAAAAATACAAGAAAATCTATGTAGTAATAAAAGGTTGATTCACCGTACGGTGAAACTGCACTCACACATTCTGTTTTCACCGTTGCCCTGTTTCCTCGCAGACTCAGATATCATGACACAGCAAGTCATAAGGCCTCTGACTTCATGTAAAATGCAGACAGGATATTTTACCACTTGTATTCTGACCTGCTTTCGTTTGCTCCTCATCAATCATTTAGTGCACACACAGTTTCATCTGCACACATAGTTTTTTTTTTATTGTTGTTGGTTTTTTTTATCTTCAAGAGACCCGAACATGTGTTTTGGTTTTGTTTGCCAGTTTTTACCATTTGTTCCTCTGAGATGCGAGAACACTGATAGACAAGAAGTCAAATTGAATTGTGGGAACAAGTTATTTTATCTTTGCACAGTGTGCTTTAGCAGGACATTGAATTTGTACCAGCATCCATGAGCAGCTGACACTGTACAGTATTCCCTGTAAAGCAGAGAAGCACCAAAATACTTTTTCTTGCAAAATATGTTGGTTACACACTGTTCCACCCATCAGGAACAGGGCAGACCATTGTAGGATGTTAAAACAGAAGGCTAGGCAGCAAAGGTGCACATATAAGAGGGGGGGGGTCCTCCTCTGCAGAGGAGGCCGTGTTAATAACCAACCACCCTTGAAAGGATGGTTGGCTAACGCTTTGCACAGCAGAGCAAAGGGCAAATAATAAACCTGTGTGTTTGTGCACACACTGTCCAAGTATGGCTCTTACATACTCTTGTGCTTATACATGCGTAGAATCCCAGTGTCAGGCTGTGTGATTTGAGAGCAAGAAGGAAATGGAGAGGGATGAACTTGGTTAAGAAAACACCAATCTGGCTCCACTGGCGCCTCTCCACCAAGTTCTCCTACAGAGGAGGAGATAAGGAAGGAGGAGGAGGAGGAAGGCAAGCGAAAACTGACCCTACAAGGAGAGAAACATTCCCTCTTCTGTATCATTTTTTTTTTACCCATCAGTTCCACTCCCATGGTTCGTGTCTTTTGTCAAAGTCTTTTATTTTTCCCTACAATTTTGAAGACTGGTACAAATTCAGGATAAAAGAGGACAGAGAAGCAACGTGCTACACACACATTATCTGTAAAACCCAGAATCTCCATAAACACATAAAGACTCTCAAAAAGTAGATGTTGTTATTGAAAAACATGTGAGAGTTAGTCCACATGTGCTTGAATTTATATTAATTGTATCTGGTTATCTTTTGATATTTGGGGAACACAGCAGGGAAAGCATCAGCGTTAGTGTTTCCAGTGAACATGCATTAACACCCACCCAACAATCCTCTGTGTTTTGCTACAGGGCAGACCACAGTGTGACAGTGTGTGGGATATTGAATGCTATCACTTTAGACTGCTCAGTCTAATTTATGTTTAATTTCATTTGATGAAAAATTATCTTCATAATGTATGATTTTGGTTTTATTTCATTCTTTTTTCCAGAGTGGCTCTTCTGACACAAACATAATATATACAAATTGTTATACTAATATGTCCCTCCAAAAACTGCTTTGGAGATTATTTTGCACTTCTTGCCTCATATGGGTAAGTGATAAATAAGTTGTTTTTCTAGTTAAGAAAAGATCACCCTCCTTGCTTTTTTTTTCTCTTTTCTCTGTCACTCCCACTTCACAAGCCTCAAGTCATCCACATTTCTGGGTTTATTTTTACATCTGGTCCTGAATGAGGGAGGGAGTGTTAGCTGCAAAGAGGAAGATAAGTAAAGTAAAGGAATGGGGGAGAGGGATGGTTGGAGGGAGGCAGGAGCCATCAGAGAAGGAATGATCTGTCATCACTATGGCTCCCTCTGGCTGTTGGGAGGTTGAAATTACATCTGACTTTGAAGCAAAGGGCAGCAGCATCACTGTCGTTGCTATAGTGACAGGATGTGTGCATGTGTATGTAAACTGCTTGTGAGGTTTATTATGCACAGTACACACTGTGACTAGTCCTGTTGGTGTTACAGTGCTGTTATTAATCTACTCTCTTAAGATACTTTAAACACATCCTCACACACAACCACTAATATGTCTGTGTGTTCGTACAACAAAGCATTCACACATGCACACACACGACCCATTTCACAGCTGTGCTCAAGCTTCATGTTGAGCCTTTTAAAGATTAAGATAAAGTTTTTTTTCCTCCCATTATCTTTGAGAAGGTTTAGCTGGATGCACACTGCTTACAGGCAAATGCACGTGCAAAAGCACGCTCAGACATACAAATGATCCTGCAGAGTTGTTTAGATTGCAGATAGCAGTGTTTGGGGTGTTTAAGCTACTAATGCTCTACTGAGTTCTGAGTTTTATAACCTTTCTTTTGTCAGATCTGTGATAGCCATAAAAAACCTTTCATTTATACATAGATGGATGGATAGAATGTATTGCAAGGAACAGGAGGAAAGGAAGCATGAAAGGGGTGAAAATAATGTTCCATTAATGCAGAGCCAGGCACTTGCTGAGGGCCCAGCGCCAATCTGCATCTCCCTACAGTTAGGCTGCTGCTATACATTTTTCATGAACACTGAGCGAGAATTAGCGACGGATTGCCACTGCAAATTGCTTCTCCTTGGTCGGGGGGCCTATGGAGAGGAAAAGGAAGAGGTACAGAGAGAAGGATGATATTTAAGAAGGGTGGGAATGACACAGAAATGCGAGAAAGGTGATAAAGATAATTGCGAGATGTGGGGAATAAAGAGGGGAGGAGTGTATTGTAATAAAAGCATCTTTTTCTGATATGATATCAGCTTTTATGTAAAGTCAGAAGGATGCCTGAATACCCAACAACTTAAGTTACTAAATACATGTTTCTGGATGTAAAAGTATGATAAATATAATAATAATGGTATTATATTTCTAGATAATGTGCTTTTTGTTCACTTTTGTCTTCTCCTCTGCTCTCCACCCTGATATTTCTTCTCCTTGGTCTCAGTAGCTTATTGTTTTGACCCCAATCACAGTCTGCTGCCTTCACTCCAATATGGCACACTTTCATTTTCTATCTGTGGCCTTGGCTGCTGTTGGGGACCTTTGGTGATTAGCTGACTGGTTTACAGACTGGCTGTTGTTCAATCTTTTCATAGACACATTGTTTTTTTTCTTTAACTTGATTTTATGGTCTTGAATGGTGTGTTGGTGTTAGGATACAAAAATTCACAGCTGTCAGTAATCTCAGAGTTAGATTTATATTATATCTTCAGCAGTGTCAGTGATTAAAACTTTTTCACACACAAGTTTGAATTATTCCTTTTATATCACACATATCAATTGCTTTAACACGATTACACTTAGGCATGCCAGGTTATTAAAATGATTCAGACCTGTGTGTGTAGCTGTATTGGGATAAACAGTAAATTCGTTTTTTTCAAAATAAAGAGAATATAGAAATGTGTGTGTGCGTTTAGGAGCTATTATTGCTGCTGTGATCTGCTCTCTCCTGCCAGCCACAGTTATTATAGTTGTCGATATGGTGCTCAGAGCTTTATAGACACAAGCAACAAGACTCTGTCTGGATGGTCGCCAGAATGATTTTTGTGTGTGTGTCAAAGTGGTTAATTTTTCTCTTGCTTGTGTGCATGTGTGTGCATGATCCTGTGCTCTGTGTGTATGTAATTGATCTCTCAGCTCATGTCAAGGCCAGTTCAACAGTGTGTTAATTGCTTATGTTACAAAGTGTTAGTCCCAGCAGTATGTGCTTGATATCTAAGGTGTGGCTGTTCACTGCACCAGTGTTCATGTGCATGTATGTGGGTTACTGCATGTGGGGGCTCGTCTTTTCTTGGATCATCTTATTATGAAAATGAATGTTAAAGAGCAGAAAGAGAAATAGGAAGGACAGGAAAAAGCTGTGAAACAGCAGGGGATGAGGAGAAGAAAGCTTTGTTGTTCATAAGGTGGAGGAAGAAGAACCTTTGACTGTGAAAGAAAGAGGGAAACAAAGAGGCACTGAAGTGTAGAAGATTTGTGTTCTCCTGGCATTCAGTGCTGACTGATGCCTGTTGTTCAGCAGCACTTCCTTTGTTTACTTTTCTGCCAGCCAATTATTGACAGGGCTTGGCAGCAGGTTACAGTGGGACTGAAACAATACTTGGAAAACATGTGTCTTTATACAACTGTCATACATTCATAAGCACACACACCATGACGGTCACTGATGACCAGTTTTTTTCAGTCACACTGCTCTTACGAAAGTTTAGAACCATCTGTCCGAGTTGGCCAATCACCTTAACAAATCCACATTCTCCATGAGAGAGCGCGACTGTTCTCTCCACAAATATCAGCAACCTGTGACCTCCAAGAAGCATGAACATTTCCTCTGCCAGCTTTCTGCATTTGTGTGTATTTAGTCTTTTGTTTTGCTGAAATCCAACCTCCATCTCTAGATGAATGTGCCACACTGGAAATTAAGAAACAATATCCCTTCTGTTTAGTGGAAACATCTTTTTAATGGATTTTTTATGAGCTCTAATTTTTGCAAATGTATTAGTGTGTTCTGAGTAACTTTGGGTTTTTATAATTGATTCTTATTAAGTTTTAATTGTTGTTTCTCTATGGAATGGGAACAGGGTAATTGTTTTAATTATTTTAATATGCATTACATATCCAGAGTCCGTAACAAGCTGTAGTCCTTCCTAGCTGATTATATATTGATATTTTAGAAGCTTGTTTCTTTATGAAACATTTTGTACAAATATTATATGAAATATTTCAGCTTTAGGTGGGTGCTGTTGTGTTTCCAATACTGGGTTAGTTATGACCTTCTACACTGGCTATCTCAGTCTACATGCATGAATGAGCTGTGGCCTCCCATAATCCTGTCACTGGTACACTGGTTCTGCTGATCTGGATTGCATTTTGTAGGTCCTGATCCCTGAAGAAGAATTGTCTCCCAGCCCAGTTTTTCTGAGCCCTACATCTGTGTGTCTCTGGTTGATTATATTATTAAATGGGAACAAAGTCAGGAAGATACAACTTTACTTGTGAATTGTGAGCTACAGGCAGAATGTACATAGTCTTGTATTCTAATTGATGCCTTTGTGTGACTGTTTATCTGAGCTCTTACAATTAGCCTGTGTTTGTATCATATCTTAGGTCTAAAACTAGATTTAGATGTCTGCAAAACTTTCACTTATTGGCTAAATATTTTTCAACTTAATCTGTTCACCTAGAAATACCCACTGGGGGCTCTCACTGCTCCGGGCTGTTGCCTACAACTACTTTGAGACCTAAGTTGAGATTTTTGTAATCTTGTTAACATCTTGCACATCTGAAGAGTGTGATATTGCTTAAAGTTTGATTTTTATCTTATTCAGTCTGATTCCCAGTCAAAAAGCTGTTGTAATACTTAAGCTTGTTATGTTTGAGATGTGAGACTGACAGCTGTGGCTAGTAGTGTACGAACTGAGCTGGACTGGACCAACTTAAAGATTGGCCACATTTATTTTTGTTCATTCCGTGCAGGGCAGGTCTCTCTCACATGCACACACACATCTTAACACACTCAGTCTGAGAGAGTTTGAAAGTCTTGTGATAGCTTTGCATTGCATTTGGGCTAATGGCGTGCCGCGTGCTTCCTCTTAGGTCGGTGCATCCATTAGCAATCATATTACTGCCACATAATGGCTTATTGGTTGGTGGGAAAAAATTACCAAGAAACTGGGATGAGGAGAGGGAGCAAGAGACAGACAAAAAGATGAAGAGAGAATGACAGAGATGAAGAAAGCCGTCTCTATAGGGCCTCTGAATTGAGTTACAGCTGTTATGATTTGTCGTCTTTCAAGTCTTTTTCTCTCTCCTCTTTTTCATTTCTTGTTCCCACCCCCTTTCTTTTCACCCTCTGGGCTTTAGGAGGTTTTTATCTTTCTAATGAGCTGTTGATTCTTTTTTTTTCCTCTTGTCATTACCTCATTTTTTTGAGGATAGAAGGCAATATTTGTCATTCTGTCAAGCCAGTATTTGCTTCTACGTGTGGCCGTGGACTGTGGTGAAGCTAAGCGGTGTAAAGTGTTTACGCTGTGGTTTTTGTTGGCGTTGGCGGTTAAAGTGAACACAGGGATCAGAGCAGTTTGGCACGGTGGCCTTGATCGCCATGTTGTAGTCCCAGCCTTATCAATATGCAACGCAGTGGGCGAATTGCACTTGACTTGATTGCTTTAATTGACTGGGCACGGTCGCGGCACACAAACACACACGCATATGGTTAAAGCTGCAATGCAACTGTATTGTATTGTTGTGTTATTTTGCCCAGCAATGTGGGACTGTGCACTGTTTAATTCATCTTTGAATGAGTCATTCTGCTCCTACATACTCAATATGCAAACTCTGTAAACAAACACACACACACACACACACACACACACACACACACACACACAAACAAACTGTTTGGAGTAGGGAGAAGTTTAAAGGTGATCCTCTGTTATGAGCATGATTTATAAATATTTATGAGGCAGAATAGCACGCAAATAAAGTATCTGGTGTGTGTGTGTGTGTGTGTGTGTGTGTGTGATTGGTTGTACGTATGTGTTTCAGTGGCTTCTTGGAGGTAGCTCAGCAAGCACTTACTTGCTGGCTTGGCTTGGGTAGCACGTGTATTTGTGTGTGTGGGTTAAAACAAAGTGGAAATCAAATTCACCTTGAAGTGTCCTTCTCTCTCCCCTCACCACCCCCATATTTTTGCCTTCGTCTTTGCTTTGAACACACTGCAGCACTCAGTTCAAAGAGAAACGCCTTCTTGTGTGTGAGGGAGAAGGAGTGTGTGTGTGTGTGTGTGTGTGTGCATGCGCCTGGCTGCTGGTGTGTGTTGGGAATGGCAGAAGAGTTTTAGATGGAGAAAGGAGAGAGAGACCTGCTGCTGCACCCTCTTTCCCTCATCAAAGAGCAATCGGGCTTAGAGAATCACTCGTCCTTCTTCCATCAACCTGCTTCCCAATTAAAAACAACCTGGGACAGAAGAGAAGGAGAAGAGAAGGAGAAGAGAGGGAAGAGATGGAGCTGATGGAGGAAAGAAGTGGCAGAAAGAGAGATGAATTGACTCAGGATGGTGTTTTCATGAAGATGGAAAGTGGAGAACTGTTTTGGTTTGGGCCTCTGTCACCTTTCACCTTCTTATTCTTGCTCAGGACAAAATGAACAGAAGGCCAGGCAAATAACCGAGGAGCAAAACTTTGAAGTGATTCATTTTCCACTTGAAGGATTTAACCACACGACTCTCAGTGGAACACTTTGAGCTAAAATGGAACATTTTGGGTTATTTTGGAGGCCTCATGTGAAGTGCATATGTCTGTATTTATTATGAAAAAAAATTCTTCATGTTTTTTAATCTTTATTTGTGTGTGCATTAATGGAGTTTATTTTATACACTTCCATGTTCAGGGGTGCACATAAGTGGTCCGCAGGTCCGCACACACTGTCAAAATATAAAATGCGCACCAGATGAAAAGTTGCAACACGCGTTTGCGTACTTAACATTGGTTTGGCTGAGCTGCGGGAATTTTTAGGTTAATCAGAGGCGGGGTTCATTGTCAAATAAATGAAGAATCCCGTTGACTTCTTTTGTTTGACTGATATGTTTCTCAGCCAGAGCGCCGAAGTTCCAGCTGATCAGCTGATGCTGCGTCTCTCTCTGTCTCTGTGTATCAGTTTGTCAGTGTGACGGATTTTCAGTCAGTCAGATCAGTGCAGCTGACTGCAGGATTCTGCATCGCGTCAAAACTGAAAAAAATTCACTGAATAAGACAAATAGACCATCGTGGCACAGACGTGTATAACTACCTTTTTGTGCTATAAAATACAGAAAACCACCTGTTTTAATCAACAGTATCAGCGTATTTGTCTGTGATCCGCGCCATTTTGAATGTGCGCAAAGCACTATGGAATATGCAGTCAATGCCCCATAACTGTCCAGTGTATCTTTTTATCTGACTGCATCACATTACAAACATCCTCATCATTTCAAAACCAAAAACAGTTACAGTAAATGACAGAAGCTCCAACAGCTGACTAATAAATTTCAACACCAAACTGTTAAATGTAGATTAAAGTGAACAATCAAACCTGTAAACAATCCAACCTGAACTCTGAAGGTTTTTTTTTTACCAGTATTTTTATATTTTACTGGTTTCTCTTGATTTTTTCAACAGTTAAAGGATTTTTATTGAAACAAATATAGAGCCAGGTAAAGTAAACAGACTGAATTTGAAGCTTGATGAAACCAAAAACAAAGCAGAGGAGCTCAGAAGAGACACAGCGAGACACATTTAAAAATGTGAGGACCAAGCAACAACCCTAGGTTCTCTTCTGAGAACCAGGCCAAAAATATTATGTGCACCCCTGTCCATGTTGTTACATTTAAACACATGCAGACATACATGCAGTTTTGCACAAAGCATTTGGAAAACTTTTGACCTAAAGGTCAGAAACTGGTGGTAAATGACAGTTTCACATTAGCACTTAAAATGTGATAATGACAGCTGACTTTTACACTGCGTAATCAAACATAATCAGCATCTCAGCTACTCCGATGAAAGTGCAAGACCTGTAAAAACGTTCAAAAAGAGAGAGGAGAATGGAAAGAAGAAGGAAATCCTAGAAATTTGGATGCATGAGATGTTGCATTTAAAAAAAGTTAAAGTATAGATGATACAGTTTGACTGCAAAAAGAGAAATTATTTACATCATCTCAAGGCCAGAAAGAAAGTGCTCTTCTGATTTTACTCCTCCAGGGTCTATGAATTCTGGCTTAGGTTAGAAAAGCAGCATGGATGAAGACTAAAAAGACCCATCTGTCTCTTTCTTTCTTCCTTTTCCCTCCGTTTTTCCATCTCTACAATAATTTTCACTCAAACTTCGTGACAATCTTAATTTTAAGGGTAAACTTACTGGTTTACTAAATAAAGATAAAATACCCTGAATCTTTCCTCTACAAGTTTTTGTGCTTATAACTTTATTAATTCATTACATTTATTGAAAATGAATTGAGATTCTTCCTTTTCTAATTTCCCCTTATCCTCTAATTCGGATGTCCATCCCTTCATTTTCTCTGTCCAGTTCTTGTTTTTGACCTCATCCCCTCTTATTTCCTGTGCTCCTCTTCCCCCTCTCCTTCTCCTTCTCCTTCTCCTCTCTGACTCAAGAGGCTACAGTCTCCAAAAGGTCAGTCTCGGCTGACATTTTCTGCGGAACTTCATTGATTTCTGTTCGCCGCACTGTGATTGGTTAACAGGTGCTGCTTCCATTTCCCACCAATCCCCTTTAACCAGGAAGCTAGCCAACAAGATGACCCCAAGGTCAACCAGCTCCAAATAGCTTTTTCTGGCGTGCTACATTTGTCTTTGCTCTATATTTCCTTCCTCAGCCGGCACACCTCCCTGCAGGCTGCAGAATGAGGAAAGAAAGAAGGATGGATAGAAGGAAAAGTCATAAACTGGTTTAGAAAGCTTCTCATAGTCAAAATAAATTATTGCATTTTTCTCTATCCAACCTAAAAAAATCAGGGTTTGTCTAAATATATCTTTATTATACAGATGATGCTCAGTTGGAAGTGCCAAATAATCAATGGAGTTGTTGTTTTATCAGGTTACTGTCTGACTAAATAAATAAAAATCAGTACAACTCTGCTCATAACTATTAGAATGTAAACTTTTCAGTTTTGGACATGTTTCTAACATACTGTGCAAAGGTTTAAAAACACCTTCATTTCCTTATATTTTGCTTCCAAGGAGCAAGACTTTGTTGTCATCCTTTAACGTGGTCTTGATCGATGGTTCTTCAGACTTTTTAAAGGTCTTTCAAAGTTTTTCTTTGACATAACTGTATATTGTGTTGTGGGATCACTTAAAAAATGAGAAAACTTGACAAGTGGAGGGCAAAAAAAGAAGTGGAAGGTCTAAACAACCATCTACAGCAGATGAACTGTGTCTGAAAAACTTTATTTTCCAAAGAAATGGAAAAAATCCACCAAAGACCTCAGATGATTCATCAGTCTATCATCTTTTGCATGTCAAGTATTCAGATAACAGCTCTTTGTAAAACATTTATCTCTGTCAAACTGTGTCATCTTTGGCTTTTTCATAGATTCAGCTAAATAAATAAGTGCAGAATGTATCTTTGCTTCTTGTCCCAAAGTGCCGTAAGATTTCATTAAAAATGTTGTCTTTCTGTGTGACAACAGCAACGCTGATTTATCTCATGAGTGTAGGAGTGTCTTTACCTCAACGATTTACAGGTCAGACAGAGTTAAGTGGCTAAAAAATACAAAAAGGAAAAAGAAAAACATCTGAAAATAGAAAACTTGATGAAAACACACTTTGGCTGCTAAAAGGTTTAACTTCATGGAAGTGAAATATAAAGAAATGAGCAAAGATTTAAAACTTTTGCACAGTACTGTGTCACCCAGCCACCGCAGTACAAAGTGACTCCATCATATAATGACAGACTTTGACACTTCCTCCAATAATCTTCATAATATCAATCAGGTTGTTTTAATGTTGTTGCTCATTAGTTCATGATAAACTAGTTGTAGCTGTCCATAAACGTACCAACTCAAAATCTCTGTTAGGTTCATAACATGAATATTAACTCTGACTGATGATTTCCACACAAATCATACATCCTCTGCTGTTTGTCTCTTCATCTGCTGGTGTTTTCTTCCTCCTGCACCCCCGACTCTGTTGTTTCCTCCAGAAATCTCCATTCCTCATGAGAGAGCAGTGGCAGCGCTGGTAGAAAATGTCCGAACACAACTGTGTAAATAAACAGAGAGGCAGCTCTTGGTCTCTCCCTGTGAAGTGATAATGTGTTCTCCTCGCTGTTTTTGTTCTCATGCTAATGAAGTGGACTGCATCGGTAATCACTTTTCAAACCTTCAGCCAGGGAAAACGTAGAAACGGCACAAAACAAAGGCTTAAACAAAAGGATGCTGTGCTGTTGTTACCGTGTGCATGTGTGCGCAGAAGTGGAAGTACAAATGCAACTGTTGAAGTGGGCCTATTTTCTGTTTTATCCTCTTTTTTTTTTTTTCAAATCCACTAACGCACTGCTAACAACAAGGTTGGAACAAGCTGACCATTCAGTTGGTGAAAGGTGGAACGGAATCACTTGTACATTTGATTAAATATGACAGTATGTGAGATGAAAACTGATCACTTCAATATCACTTAAATGTTTGACATCACACTTCCCTGCAGGCATTACACGTTAATTCCGAGCTACCTTTAGTGTGATAGTCAGGGCATGTCTGTGACAAACATTCTGTCAGTTAAATATGTCTTTTCTGCTGCGACTCTTCCTTTTGCAGCATGTCTCCATCTTAAAGCGACTCTTCATCTTGCAGACAACTGCAGGAGACACACTCCCACTTCGTTACTTTGAAATAAACTTAAAAGTCCAGTCGGAGCAGCAGAGTAACTCACCATCTGTTGTTCAGGGTTGAAAACCAACTTTACATTCCCCTTTAAAAAACAATACAGTGCTGTCTCAGTGTGGCTGCCTTTTGTCAATACTGCTCACTTATTTGATTACACATTGATCACTGGAAAGCTGTAAAAAATGGATGGCTTGGCCTTTGACCTTTTTTACGACAAGTCGTTAAAAGAAAGAATTGAAGCTGTTTCTTTTGTTTTATGTAAATGATAAACATTTGGAAATAAAATATGAAGGAAAATCTTTGTTATAATAAAGAATCCAGTTACGGAAACAGATTTTAGCCACGAGGCTCGTCTAAACTTTCATTTCCTGCTTGGTTTCTCTCTTTATATTAATGGCTTCTTTTCTCTTTTTTTTTTTCATACCTTTTCTGCACTGACAAGAGTTCAGGCTATAAAGCTAAAATGCACCCAAGAGCTATTTCTTTAATGAGACTTTGGAAATTTGCATATTTTATAAGTTAAAACGGAGATCATGTCAAAGATTTTGATTCTCATTCTACTCATTCGTTGTGTTTTATCATTTACAGTGAAGTCTGTTGGTGCTGTGTTTATGTCAATGTATATATGTGCTGATGTTCATCCTCTTCGTGTGCGTGTGTATGTGTCATTTCTCTCAGTGAAAGACATTAAGCCACAGTAACAAGCTATTGATTGGACTGGGATGGAGGCTGTTGCAGGTTTCTCATGGAAACACTAAAACGGGCAACAATACACAAATACAGACATACAACAGTGAATATAGAAACACGGTAATAAGACAAGAACATGCCAAAACAGTAACCTTGTGAGATTTTTTTTCATGACATCTGTCTTGGATTTCAACACCTCCTCTTGAACTCCTGGGAAATCAAGCTGTGTGTTATGATGTTTCTTGTCCTTGTATTCTTTTATTGATAAAGTTCTTCTTTTCTCTCTCTGTTCAGCCGTTTTACCTTACTTAAGAGCCTTTTAGATGCCAAATAAATGCACAAATAAATCACAGACACAAATTGTTTGCCAACAATACATATTTGGCAGTTATGCACAAAAACTTGGGGTGAGCATTGTGTTGACAGGAGGGAAAGAAATAAATGTGGAAAATGTGGGTTTAGTGCAACTGGTATCATCATTGCGATCAATAATATTTCAATCAGTGTGGACATGTTTTATCATCTTTTGATGTCAAACCCAAATTTTTTCAGGATACAGTAAATCTAAAGAGCCCGGCCTTTCTGTTTCATTAGCTTCCGATTGCACTACGTATTGACGTGATGATGCATCAAGCTGCAGGATGAAGATATTGATGATTTCTTTTTCAAAACACATTTAAATATGGAGTGTCTGCAGAGACAAACACAAAGTCAAGTCTCTCAGTTTTTGCGTGTGTGTACACTCACACACACTCATGCGCACGCCTGATTTTGCTGCTGGCATGATGTTGGCGTCCCAGAGGTAATTAGACTGAGGCTGTTGCTGGCTGTGCTACAACAGCTCAAATACCTCGACTGACTTTCCTACACCTGTCTGGAGGGAAATGCCATGCATGTGTGTGAAGACGTGTGTGTGTATCCTGGATAACACAAGGTGTGTGTGTTGTTACTGTGTGTAAACATGTGAATTCGTTTAATGAAACTCTTGTGTACGTGCAGGGTTGTCACCTGTCTGTACACAGTTATTTTGACATTACTCTGATCTCAGAGATAAGCTTTAACAACAGGAGCATATATGATCATCTTCTCTCTGTAGGTCACACACACACACACGCACACACACAGAGTGTTGGAGATGAAAGGAAAAGCGTCTGGATTACAGAGAAGCTAACATGACAAGGCTGTTATCTGCTATGCTCTTTATGAATATCACTAGATGGTCTTTAGGATAGATAGCGGGGCTTTGATGATCGCTGTGTTACTGGAATGACATTTTGGCAGTTGTGTACACTCCAAAACATGCCACAACATAATGCACCAGGCTCAAAAACACACACACGCGCAGTCACAAATGGAAGGATTTTCATGCAAGCTGTCGTCTTCACGTCTCTCACACATTTTTTGGAGAGCGTGCTGCAACATCTCTTGCTCTTTTTCTGAGTTTCACACAAACACACACACACACGGCTCTTGCTGTGACTTGTGAGGAGGTGTAAAGCCCACAAAGGTTAGTTAGTCAGACCTCTGCGTACTATATTAAGTCTCTTTGTATTGAGCCTCATCTGTTGGAAAGGTAAAAACACACCAACTCAAGGCTAAAATTAGGTTTGTAATTGGGAGGATTTTTTTGGAAGGGAGTAATAAAGGGACTCACAGGAAGCAATGAAAAATGAAGTGAAATCCTTTCTCCCCCCCCCTCACACAGCACATTTCATTTTAAATTGAGCTTTCTTCTCTCTGTTTATTTCTAATGGCTTTCTGCCACTAGATACGTAGTAAAAGGATTTTTACTCATAAATTAACTTGGTCCTCCTGGAGGGCCGATTCTGCTCTTTGACCACTTGCTGTTCAATTATAGTTTTTTTTTAAGATAGTTTTATTCATAAATGCAGCCCAATTCAGAGGTTTTCTTTATGGCTGAAATACTTTTTTTTAACAAGAAAAATACTTCTTAGCTTGCTTGGAAGAAATAAAAAAAACGGATTTTATTTATTCATTTATTTATTTACCCCCGTTTTTTTATTCACATTTTAAAAAGTCAAATTTAAAAGCTTCTGTTGTATCTTTGTAGTTCTACAAAGGTTTAAGATGAGCCACACAGAAACATGCTGCTCTTTTCCTGACCTTGAAATACGCTTTGCTTTTCAGTTTGCCAGGTAGAAGGAAGCAGTGCAAAGTGAAATTTAATGTGAATTCTGCAGAGTAAAGCAACATGTGTGTAATCTGGTGATTGTTTAGCAATTTGTTGAAACCAGAAATCAGTGTACTGGGTCATTTTAAGAGCAGCTGTGTCTGTTTAATAATAAAAATGACTAAAATGCTGCAGTAGCCACAGGTGTTGGTAAAACAGTGAGTCACACAGTGTAACACAACATTTATATGATAAGAAAAGATGATTTATTAGAGTATAAATAAAAGAAGTAAAGGTAAATATGACATTTAGCCTTTAGTGTAATAAGAGTGAAGTTGTTAATGATGCTAACTATGATGTTATGGTCATGTTTGTACAAAAGATTTACCTGTGCAACTATAAATCAGAGTACGTTTCTTATTCGGTATGTCTATGATTTAATTTTCTTTGTTTTATGTATATGTGTGTAAAAATAAACAAATGCTAATATCCCTTCTTCAAAATTGTAGATCAAGGACTTCTCCCAGTTCAATTTGGAGAAAAAAGAGAGATAAAGGATAAAGAAAACAAAAAAAAGGATAAGAAGGAAAGGAAAACTGCCAGGCTGTTTGCTCCCACCTGTCTTGACTTGAAAGGAGAAAGCAGAAGAAGACAAAGACACCTGGGAAGACTTGAAAAGGGGAACAAAAGTAGAGTAAAAAGGAAGAAAAGAGAGAGGGGGAGAGAGGAAAAGGAAGATATGTGAGCAGCCCCAAAAGGCAAGTCGGTGTTTGAAGCCGAAGCGCTGGAACAAGCAGCAGCTTTGACTTCATAGAGAATCAGTCCCCGGGTAAACGACTGGAGTGGAAGGAGACGTTTGATACTGGGAGCGCTGGAAGGGAAGGATCGCTCATTAGACACATCCGCCAGCACAGACGCACTAAACCAAATCCGCACCGCCTGCTATATCTAAGGGATTAGGATATGTAAACAAGGCAGAAAGTTATTTTTGAAAAAAAAAAAAAAAAAACTCATTGGGAAAAAAAATCATCTCTTGCTGATAAATTATGTGTTTATATATTAGATCTGTTATATTCTAGAAACTTTAAAGTCCAGTCAGACATGCTTTTTATCTTTCTCTAATATCAGCTGCTACAATCTAGGATGGATATTTCAGCATCAAAGAATCAAAAAAAATTAATTCAACATATTCTTTTCAATTCTCTGATATTTCAGGGAGGTTTTTGCAGATAAATGAGCATCAAACATGAATCTGTCTGTTTGTAGTATGTTTCCTTTGTTCTTAGATTCAGTTTTTTATAAGAACTGTTCTAACTTTAAGCTTTGATTGTGTCATGTATGTCAGGTGTGTGTTTGCGTACTCGTAGCCTGACACCTTTGCCTGCACATGCATCGTCTTGCAAACTTCATGCTTCATGTTGTATGTGTGTGTGTGTTGAGGACAAGTTAGTGCAAGTGCGTAAGCATCCATTTGTTCTTCATCTCGCCATAAGCTCCTCGGGAAATGATCCGTGAATTTAAAGACAAAAAGATCTGTCACTGTCAAAGAGGAGGCAGCTCAGGCCTCAGATGCACACATGTTTACTGTAATCAGTTTTATGAGAAGAAATGGTGAAGCAGAGTTTACAACGTGTCGTGTATACGCTTCTTAATATTGTCTCACCTTGTCTTCTTTTATGCCTCCACTCACAGGTTTGGTCCTTTTCTCTTTTAATTAACGAACAAAGAATGAAAGAAAATGTCAGACTGAATTCTTCATGATTTTTGTGTGTGGGTGTGTGTGTGTGTGTGCATTTGTACATGCTCTAAATATGTGCCAACTCAGATGTAAACATGTTGCAAGTATCGTTGCTTCCATTAACCTCAGTAAAAACAGTTAACCTGTTTATGTCACAGTGGTTACGTTGGATGTGTGTCTTCGTCTGAGTGTATTGTAAAGGTTCCTTTGTAAATAAAAGCTCATGAGTTAAGTGCTTTAATCTGTATGGCTGCATGCACGTCAGGTGGAAGGACTCAAGCCGACTTTGCATTTCGGTTTAGCTGTACAAACAGACCGCTTCTCAGTCGGCCGTGCCTCGGCTGCATAATGAAGGATGCCAACACGGCGAGTTTCCAGCTGTGTTCAGACAGAGCAACAAACATGCTGCAGTCTGCATATAGATTCACAACTTTAATTCCTGTATTCTGTCTTGCTGCGTCTTTTATACTCTTGATTATCATATTTCTATTCTTCTTTTGTTTTTTCCTGTTTGTTTTTATTTTCCCTCTCAGCTTTTGAATCTCCACAATTTTTCGCCTCTTAATCCCTACTGATGCTCTAAATGAAATAATTGAAACTTCTGTCTGTTTCTTCAGGCTGATAATCGGAATGAATTGCCATTTTGTTTTCGCTCCATTATGTGCTTTGACATAGTCAACAACAAAGAAGATTTAAATGCTTTGAGAGGGCAAAATAATAGAGTTCCTGGTGGCCATTTTCTCTTTGGGAAAGTGTGTTATTTTTCTCTGTACAGTCAGTCTTGTTTGACAGATCTATTTATTCACCCTTATTATAGGTTGATGCAAAACTAGTGAGCAGTGACTGGCTGTTAAGAGCTGTATATATGAAAAAATAATATTTTTTAGGTTAATTTATATACCCAGATGTTAAATAAATACCTTTTTCAACAGGAAATACAAGATCTCCATCAAAATAAGATGATTGGTGTTAAAAAATGCACCAAAAAACGTTTATTAAAAGTTTGAGGAAATATTTTTTTATTACTGCTGGTGAACATGATCTATAAATAGATGATGACAGTAGTTTGCAGGCCTGAGACCAGCCTATATGCTTCAGCGTTGTCTCTTTTTTGTCTCACCCTTTTATTTTGTCTTATCGCCCTTTTGTTTCATGTTGTCTCCCGCCATTGGTCTTTGTCTGTGGCTCTGATTGATCTCACTGTCCAAAAACTTACAATATTGCACTCAAACCTTTTTCTCTCAATTTAACACTCATTATCTCTCTCCTTTTCCCCGTCGCGTTATGTCATTCACTTTCCAGACGACAGGAGAAAGACAGGTTGGAGGAGAATGAGAGGCAGCGGGGAAAGAAAGTCTGGCTATAGTAATTTGTCCTTGCACTTTAAAAGGCAAAATATTTAAACTACAGAGGAGTGAAGGAGGGAAGCAGGCAGCAGTGAGGAAGGAATGACAAGAAAAGAGAGAATGACAAGTGAGCGAATTATTAAAATGTCTTTAGGGGGATGAGAGTGGCGAAGCATTTTTCAACACAAGAATAAGAAGACCAGCTAAAAAAAAGAGTATTAGTCGAAGTGCGCTTTCAAACGCATAGCTGATGGTGGAGTTTTTACCTTCCAAAAGAATGTTTTGTGTGTTAGAAAAGCTCAAAAAGAGAGTGACTGTGCTTTCATCTATGCCTTTTTTTAGTGTGTCTGTGATCTCAACTCTGGAGGATTTCGTTTCAGCGCTTTTGAAATTGTGTCCCCGTTCCCCTTTCTGCTTTGCTTCCTTCCTGCCGCTGTGTGTGTATTTGTGTTAGTGTGTGTGTTACATGCCTGGTGAACAGTGGCAGCAACACAGATGTGCTGATAGAAATCCAGAGGCTAGCAGCTCGAAGGGCCATGCACACACTCAGAAGGGACACATTCATTCAGGGACACCAAGAAGGACATGTTACTGAATCTCTGCAAGACATAATAAAAGGAATACAAACTGTTACTGTGGACAGCCATTGATACCAGCAAAATGTATATGTTGTTCCTCATTTCTAATTTATTAATAAAAAGTTGATACTTACGTTTTGCATTAACTCTGACTTCACTTGCATTAAACCTCTTTGACCTCTTTTTTTTCTGCCCATCTCATGATAAAATCACTCTTCCGTCCTCATCCATTTTAAATCCCCTCTCTCCAATTCTAATTCACTTAAAGGGATAGATTGTTTATCATCCCATCTGAAGCCACAAAACCTCCTCCCTTTCCACCATTCTTTACCTTTCACTCCATCCCTTCCCCTCCCCCTCCCAGCTTGCCTGCCTCGCTGCTCTCCATTTTCCTTTTTAATTTCTTGCAAAGGCTCCTCTCCATCATTCTGGGTAATTAAAATGAGAGCAGGGAGACTGAGAGCGGGATGAGGAGAGGAGGTGTGGAGGAAGATGAGGGAAGAAACAGGCTCTGTTGTTGAGAATGACAAAGAAAATGCATGTTTATGTTCATGAGCTGAGGTAATGGACAACTTCCATCATCCTATTGGCTTAAATTAGTGACTGCCATCGCAGCAGCCAATCACCATGCCAGGAATATTCAGTTCCATTAATCAGTTCAATTCAGTCTATTTCAATAAGACTTACTTAAACCTCAATGGAAAATTAGCTGTTGTAGAACTTCTTCTAAAGTTTAAGAGCCATTATAGATCTAGCTTCTCCTGTAGCGGTTTGTGTTACAGTGGATCTGAAGAAACCTCAAGCTGAAGACACTGTTAAATTGTTGACTGAGTGTTGTGAAGAAGATACTCCAATAAATACTTGTTTGCTTATTCAGGTGAACCAATAATAGTCTCTTCTGGACTTTCATTATGTGATGTAAGGGCGGGCAAAAGGATTGTTTAATTATTTAGAATGTTTATTCTTTCAGATGGAGCAAAATGTTGAAATGTTGTTAAAATCTCGAGATATTGTCACAAATTATATATATTTCTTAATTTCCCAAAGGGAACCTTCCCAAGGGATTAATAAAGAATAAATAAAGTATATCTTATCTTATATTTCTATATTTATACATACAACCTGAACAAAAAATGTTCAGACAAGACTATTTTCAATGAGAAAGAATTAAAATCTCCCAAAACTCCATGACCTTGTCATTCTGGACAGAGGATGGTTTCGCTCATCTTTCTGGTTTTGTGTGTTTTTATTTAGAAAGAAAAGAGACTTTAAATCCTTGTCAATTCAAGTTCTTTTTTGTATATTCAGATTATCTCTCCATCCCTGTGGTGATCCCACTAATTCTCTCCCCCTCTCTTTTGCTACACCATGTGCAAACACAACCATTATAAAACTGTGAAATCTACTGTGAATCTCAAAAGCGCTAATGATCCAACAACCACTTAAATAGCCCATCTCTCAAACACACACACACACACAATCACACCGTAAAGTGTCACCAGAGTTGGAAAACATTCCAGGGAATATATGTAATTAAATACCAAATGCCTCTTGTAATGCAAGCATGTAAAATTAATGAATTGCATGTTTTTACATGGGAATAATTTTATGCAAATGCTATGGAATATAAGAGTAATTACAGTGAAATCACAGTGCTGATCGTATTATAATTATGGCCTTTCTCTTTCCCTCTATGTCTTTGTCAATGCTGGTTGTGTTGCAACTTCATCATGTACTGTAGGTGAGTGATTTCCCTTATTTAGTTTATTGCCATTTTTACATCTTACAAGTCTATTAAGTTGATTAAAACACCCCAGAGAGTCAGTTAAACATCTTTTATTATTTTAAACTTCACATGCTCTTTATATACACACATTATTTATTTAGCTGCAAGATTCTCACTTTGGACTTGCTTGATCTTGGCTGTAAAAACCCATGAGGAAGTAATTCACAGCTATTTCTTCATACTGTATAGTGAGAGAAAAACATCAAAAATGTCTGTGTGAGTAAGGGTTCCCACAGAAGAACATGCCTTTTTAGATGATTTCCCTCCTGCTCTGCTTGTCCCTCTAAGGGCCCCGTCACAGTCTTTATGTATGAGCTGCACATGTCTACTCATCTTTAACATTCTGAATATTCCTCACATGCTTCTACACACACACTAAAATCACTAAATTGTGTGTGTGTGCTCACATTATGCACAACAAATGCCTAAATGCTTCTGTTTCTGTGGTCTTCAAAGGAGGATGGTAGGATGAAGCTGCAATCTGACACTGCAAAGGCATTGTAGGGATAGAAGAGTGCCTGTGAGGGACATTTGTGGGGGCTGCATTAGAGATAGGGCCATCATGTGCCATTGTGGATTAGGAATGTGTTGGATTTTGCCCACTTGAGGATGAGTGAGATGTGAGTGCTGTTGGAGAAACTGTTGATGTGTCCTGATTTGATGAATTTGGATGACACATGGAGCTTCACGGGGATGGGAGAAGGGACGCTGTCCTTCTCTTCATTTGATGGGCAATTAAGGAAGTTTTGTTTCTTTTAAAAAGATTGTTTTTGCCAAAATCGAACCTTTTAATGAAACATCTAAAAAATACAAGATGACCTTTTTGGTCTTTTAGTTTTCATTATTGTCACTTCTAGTTTCATGAGAAAGCATTAATATACCTCATGTTAATCAAATTAAATAATGTGATTACATTCCCATTACACAGCATTTAAACAGTTTTTAAAACCACACATTTTTAATTATTTGAATATATATCCCTCTGTTTCCAGCTCCGTGCAAAAAGTCAGAACTATCCCTCATTTAGTGACATTTTTCCTGAGCTGAAAAAGAGTGAAAAAGCAGCCAATGTCTAAAGAGAAATTTGGAAAGACATTTAGAAAGCCTAGATAACTATTGATCAAGACCGCTTTAAAAATTCTAAGTATTTTGAGCAAAACATGTGTCTTTTAAAGCTCTGTTGCATCACTTACCTTATCTTTTGAGCCATCAGTCTCAGAGAGATCTTTCACTAAATCTATCCTCTCTCCTAAATTCAATAAACTAATGGAGAAAACAGGGCCGTGGTTGTAGTTGCGTCTCTGGCTCTGTGTCTGTTTGGTTGGTATTTGTGTCCTGGACATATCGAGTATTGCCCTGTGGTGAAAAGGGAGATTAAGGATGTCTTTATAGCAGAATTTCCCCATTTCTTCTAAGACTTTTTCCACTCTATGTACTGTGAAAGAGAATATGCTGAGCCTAAGCTTTGCTATAGTGGAAGTCACAAAACAGGACTCTCTCAGACTCACACACATGCAGAATAACACAGTTTTATTCTGTTTCATTGCAGTCAGCATGTTCCTGCGGTGGTGTGAAGAATTTGTGATTTGGTGCTTCTCTGTGGAGTCCTCTTCTTTTGATCCAACACGCACATTCGCTGACACCTTCAGAGGATTTACTGCGCTGTGTTAGATATTTGCTTTGTCCAACATCCTGGCAATAATACAAAAGCTCTGGGAATATCTCTCTCCCATTTCTGGAATTGGTTCTATTGCTCTTTCTCACGAGAGCTGACACGTTAGTTTGCCCTTTTCACTCATCCTTTCTCCCTTCTCCTCACTCTCCATCTCCCCTTCCTTTTTTTGCTTTATCTCCCCGAGGCAAGTGGAGAAGTTTGGTGCCCTTTCCCTCCATCTAGGGTCCTGGTTTAGGACAGGGAATCAGTCACAGTTTCACATATTAGATTAGAAGAGAGGGGGAACCAATTTGCCCTCTCCTCCTCTTCCTAATCTTCTTCACAACCTGCTCTTCGTGTCTTTCCCTCCTTCTTCTCCTCCCTCCTATTCCCAAATAAGTTTAAGTGCTATTCTCTTCTTTATGTTATTATTTTTATTCTGTTATTCTGTTTCATGTGTCCTTTGTTCAGCCATCACTTAGTAATAAAAGCAAATTCATGGAGCAGAAACCTGCTTTTGAGTAAAGCTTTTTAAGGTCTAAAGGTCAACAGTTTTAATGTTCCTTTGGCTTATAATAAAAAACTAGAATGTTTTCATGACTGTTCCTTTTATTCCCATTTTATAATGTGTCACTATCAAAACTTCATTCATATTTTGGATGATTGTACATTTAGTTTAGTTCAATTTTAGCTTAAAATCAGATACAATGCCTTAAATTAACTTTTATATTTGCTGCAGACTGCTATCTTTTCACTCATTCCTCCTGCCTGCCACTGCTCCTTCTTCTTTTAATGACGTCATCTCTCTTGAGAAATGGGAAGCTTGACTTTTACCTTTAGATGGCTGTAACTGACACACAGGCAGTGAGCCAAGACATTAACTTGGACAGATGTGCTTTTCTTATGATTCACTACCTTTTGTGTTTATAATAGCTGGATTACTTTTGTGTTGTGAATCTGTCATATTCACAGCACTTTATTCCACATTTTGTTTTCATTTAAGTCATATTTTAACCTATTAAACTAGAAATATTAGTGAAAGACAGGCAAGACCCAGCGTTTCTCCTCCTTTAGCGACAACTAATCCTACCATTAACTTATTACAGGAGAAACCACCCCCCCATCCGACCCCACACACAACTCAAGCTGATGTCTTTTCTTATATGTTTCTAGATTTATTTAAGTAAGTGACTAAATCAATGCTAATCTAACACAGTTTCATTTAGACATTGTTTACATGTTTAGCTCATATGCTAAAAAACTTTAGATGTAAATCAGGACAAATACGGTTCCTTGAACAGTTCGCTCATGAACTGGGGAAAAATTGATTTTTGATTGCTGCTAAACAATATCACATTTACTGACGGGGAAAAAAACAGTCATGGTTCACTGGTGAAGCCAGTCAAGCTGAAAATCATCCTGTTATGGTCAACACATTAACTGATACATCTTTAAAGTTCATATGAAATCCACAAGCTTCATGAAGTTGTTTTAAGGGTCGTTACCAAATATTCTTTTTTCTATATTTCACTTGGTGTTTGAATAATGATCATAACAAATGTTTCTGCACTTCAGGGAGTTTTATATGCTTGAATCATCATCGGCACATAATGTGAAGTTAAAATCATATCATGGATTGCCAATTTGGTTTTAAGCCATATTCTTTATAGTTTCACTGCCTATAACCTGAACTGTTCTGTTGATCAATGGATTCTCCACAGCAGCTGACTTAGTCTTAACAAATGTTGCTGTTCAGGAGGTAATTATCACATATGGTGATAACTGCCCATCAGGAGGCACTTTCCTTTTTAAAATGTGTCCGTTTTTTGTGTGCTACGGACCTTGAAGCTCATCTTTTTTTCTCTCCCTTTCTCTAAATTAAATTAAAATTGCCCACAAATGAAGTGGAACATGTAGTGTTTCTTTATTTGGCACTTCTGGCTGGGGCATTGATTATGCTAATGACTTGCACATGCAAACGTTCATTAACAAGATAGCACTCATCAGATTGAAACTAAGAAATTTGTGCTCAGAGTATCTGCCCAGAGGAGAAGTTGGTGAACTTTTACACAAGCAAGTCTCACTTAAAGATAAGGGGACCAGAATTAGAAGATGTTTCTGCCTGTTAAATGTTGCACAATCGGCTCTTTTTCAGTCAGATTGTAATGCTTGGTGACTTTTGGGGTAAATGTTGCAGCAGAAATCGGTTTTCTCAAGTTTCTGTTTTTTGGTTTTGTCTCAAAAAATGTTTTAGTCATGTAGCCTCAAACAGTACCATCTCCAGTTAAGTTCCAGATACGATTTTACTGTGTTTTCCTTTAATGTATTGTAATTTTAAAAACGTTTTGTTCATGTGCAGGTCTAATTTGTTAGACCGAGGGCAGCCATGTATCATCTGAAGGCTGTCCTGAGGCAGTTTGGGCTTCGGCCTGAGGATTTTTCCTGTATTATATATTTTTTTTCTTTTGCCATGTCAAAGCTTTGTAATGAAAGGATCAGGGGGCAATTTGGGATCGTAACTGACTTTGATACTTTTGTTAGGATTTAAGTTAAAGGGGAATTTTGGCCTAATCTATGTAGGTTCTTTCTTCTCTCCTTAGTGCTGTAACACAGTTACCATTTTTGAGGCATGTTTGTGAGATTATTTCATTGCCTCTTTTTCAGAACAAGGTTTATTTTTGGTGTTTTGCCATACCAGAGATTTCAAAAGAAATAAATGCCCACAAGAGGGGTACAATACCCTTCCCTTTGCGATACCCCTTCTCTCTGTGTGCTGTGCTTCATTGATCACAAGAAGACAGAAAAAATGAAGAAGAAATAAGGGAGAGCGATATAAGAGACCTAATTATGGGGTCTGATCATTTGCATCAAAGATAATGAAAGTCTTGGACAGTCTCCCAAAATCTCTCTTGAGTATTTGTAAGCATCCTCTCTGATTTCCTTTTCTCTCCTTTTCTTTTAATTGCATGTTGTTTATTCCCCAAACTGAACCAAAAAAAAAAAAAATTGCATCATTTTAAAAGAAAAACCTGAAACAAAGCTATATCTCGGCATTTAACACCTCCATAAAAAATGAACTTCTCACATGCACTTCTCTGGCCTAACGACCTAAAAACCATTCAGCCATGAACATTATGCTAATACTCACTAAGCTGGCTCTCTCTCTGCCTCCTTTTGTGAGTGTCTGTCATTCTATTTAGCCTGATAAACAAGTCTGATTTTCAATTATCTCTATTCAGATGAGGCTCGCGGCAGTATTAGCTCAGAGGTCCGATTTGTGTGCAGTTTATGTGTGTGTGCGTGCACGCATACATCTGTTTGACAGCAGTGCTCCTCAGCTCTCTCTGTCGCCTTCCAAGACACTTAATTGTGCTTTTTGAGTCTCTGTAGAAGTGTGTATAATGTAATGTGCAGGAGGATTTATGTGTGTACACCACCTGCATGGTTGCACCCCAGGCTTCCCTCAGTGTTTTTTTTATGGAGATGCTATAAAGCTGTAAAGTGGTGTCTTCTTTTTAGCACCCACTTATACCTGTGGGGTTCCTCTTTTGGCATATTAAGGGAACAACAATGTGGCATAGTCAAGCAAGCGAAGCAATAAACAGGGTATTGATCACGTGAGTAGTTTAGACAGACAGTTTGACCCAAGCTAAACAGATAGGAGAAGGACAATTAAAGCACAACATGATTCATCTTCCTTCCTTATTCTCCTCCTCTCCCTCCATCCTGTTTCTAAGAATCTTCCTCTTTTTACCTCCCCCACCCTTCCCTTTTCCTTCACTCCCTCCCTCCCTCTGTCCTCTATTTATGAATTCCCCTTGCTCGACACGCCGGCCGATGGAGAAGTTTTTAGTATGCAGCCTCTCTCAAGGACAGAGCCTTGTTAGAAAGCCTATTGAGCTGTGGAGCAATAGCTCGCTGCAGCCCGGCTGTGGACTCAGTTCATCTCTCTTTCCCTGCATCCCTCTCTCCCTCCGTCTCATTAATGATGTATTAGTTTATTAGGCGTTGGATATTGGGTCGGGGACCCTGCGACGGACTTCATCATGACGGCGCTGTATGGAGAGGAAACAGCGTGGAAGAATAGGAAGGGGGGGAACCCGAAGTGCATACAGATGTACAACTATCCACTCAAGCGCAACACATGCTACACACACTCAAATATAAAATAAACATGCTGACACTTAATAACACAAACACACACTGTCAGTATTCATGAACATGAACTGCTAACTCAGGTTATTTAGTTAGAGTGGTTGGATTAGCGGCTGTGCTTGTGATGTTGTTGATGACGCTGTTAGCAGAAAACAATGTCGTTGAGACGCAGCAGCCACCATGGTCACACAGGGACCCAAGGTGATTTCCCATAATGCAGTTGCTCGCTGTATACAGTGTGTCTGTCATGCAAAGTGATACATTCAAGCAGTGAGCAGCAATAATTGTGGTTTCGTTGCATTTGTTTGCAGCTGCATTATGGAGCAGCCTCCTGTATAATTCATATAGTGAGATATTGAATTGTTATGAGCCTTCAGTAGTTCTTTTGGTCTTTAGCATTTTCTCTTTTTATCCATGTTTCTCTTCCTGTTCTCTGGTTACTCTTAATATTTTCAGAATATTTGTTAAGGATCTTTTTGTGGTTTCATTATGATTTCTTGTGTTTTTCTACATAATCTGGGTGCGTTTTTGTCTTCAATCCCTCCTTCACATCTTCTAGTATATATCTTTAGACCTTCCAGGTCTCTTTTTTTATGGATAATTTTGTTTACTTTTTCTGAGAGTTGCATATATCCACACTCCCACATAAAAATATAATGCACAAAAAAGACATTTACAATAATGCAAGTCTCTGCCTCAGCACCCAGTCTGCAAAGTATAGGCCTTAAATTCCAGCCAGCCCATCACATCTTGCTCTTATTCTTTCACACTAAAACACACTTTCATACCAAGTTTTTCTCTCTCTCTTGGATTACTATCATTGCTGCAGCACTGTTCTGCCTTTCTGGTGAAACAAGAACAATATTTTAGACCTCAATCGAAAGCCGTGCACTTAGAGTTTGTCTTTGGTCTTCATCTTGATGCCAGGAGACGAGAAAAGCACTCAATAAGCGAAGAGTGTATGGCTGCGTCTGCGCCTAAAAAATGCTGAGCGCTGTAAATGTTGCTAAAAGGAAGCATTTGTGGCCCTAAATAACTCCAGATATCTGGAACTTCAGAGGACCCTTCACAACTTGGCACATTTAATTTTATCTTCTTGTACAGAAATTTAATTTTCTTTTCACTTAATTCAATTCATAATTTTTACCTGAAGTTAATTAAAAGATGGTAGCATATTCCTCATGTAAGAGGAAGGTCAGAAAGTTGAATCTTGGAAATTATAGAGGAATAAAAATGAGTGAAGCGTCACTTTTCTTTCATATATGAAAAAGTATCATAAAAACAATTTTGTTTATTCATAGTATTTCATTTAATTTTAATACATTTGCAATCTATAACTTTGCAAAAGCAACTGACGGCTTTAAAACAGCACTGAAAGGCTGCTTTAAATACGCTGTTTATACACCAAGTATAAAATATCCTGCTACTGTATTTGGGTATGAATCTCAGAGGGAGAACATGATGGAAATGATGCCCTGACAGGTGCAACAAATTTACCAGAGTGAGAGGCAAAATGTTAGTCATGAGCAGTCTGTGCACATTCAGGCAAACTGCAGGTTTGATTAGATGCAATATGTGAAAACACCTGTGCGTGTGCAGAGTGGGGCGTGCAGGTCCTTTCGTTTGGATTAACCATGAATTTACAGATCGATCTTAATAAGAATGTTTTAAAAATTTGACCTGTTGAATTAAAATTCACTCAAACTGAATTCCATTTAGCTAATTACATTTCAGACCTCTGTTACTCTGTTCATTGTCTCCATGTAATAACTTTACACAAAGAAAAGTACTAACACAGTTCTAGTTTTAAAGAAAACACTGCCTTTTGTTTTCACTGCTGCCATCCGCTCTTCTTTTCTTTCACTTTCCCTCCTTTCCTCATCTTCCTCTTTCTGACATTTGCTCAAACAGAATCTGCTCGCTCCCTTCCACCTCCTGTGAGGAGCGAGTGTTTTTATGGCAGCACAGCTCATGTTTGTCAATGAGCCATGATAGGTTGCTATACACTGTACACCACAGAAATACTTCACCAACACCAGATAAGAAAAGATGGAGGCACACCCACATGAATTCACATTCAGTATCTAAGGCAAAAAAACACACGCAAATGCACAGTATAAATACACATCTTAAATTGTATTAACTACAAAATATATCCGTGACTCTTTATTTTCACATCAAAACACAAATTAGAAGGTTGTAACCATTCTTCTACTGATTGTTACTTTCTCTCACCCTGTAGCTGTTTGGATATAAAGATTTAGTTTCTTTCATTATTATTCAATACAGTTTCTAACATATAGCATAGCATGCACATGTCATGTTTAAAAGCACACCTAAAAAATCTCATGAGACGCCACTATTTACTGTGTAAAGTAGTAGAAGGGTAAAAACTACCTTTGTTTCACACTGAATTGCAGTCGTGTCTGATTTCACTTTAAACTTCCTTTAGATTGTTTTTACATCTCTAAAACGTCTTTCTAGTTTCTATTAGCTGCATGTCAGTTGTTTTTAAATTACTGATACCATAACTACAATCACTTCCACGGGTGCTGCTGTGGTTCAGATATAATTATGGTGGCATAAATTGCATAAATGACTCCCCTCATATCCATCTCATTAACACAAACTCAGAGGACAAGCTTTTACATTTCCATTTATTGTTGACTTAATGTTGAGGTTGCTGATGGGAGTCAGCTGCAAACCACATCTGGGATCTAACTACAAGAAAAAATCATCCAAAGGTGAGTTTGTACCATATGAAGAAAGAAACATCTGTCAATAACTTATGAATATTTGACTGTTGCTGTCAAACACCACCATAAACATTAGATGTTTTTTATGGTTTTTTTATGGTGTAACAGTGAACAGCAGCCATCTCTGTCCCTTTTTGGTCCAATAGATTTTTTTGTTTTGTCTTTTTATCCAGTAGATGAAAACATCACAACAAAACAAAAGTCACAATATACAAAAATGTGGAGGTTAAAGATAAAATTGTTAAAATTACACACTGATTTGATGTCTTTCCCAGAGAAACAGTAAATTCACTATGTGCGTTATAACCTGTTTTGCTGCACCTGTTCATGTTGCATTTGCTTAGTATTCCTGGTTAATTTTAAAGTGATACTGTCTCCCACTGCATAAACTATCATCTTCAATTAAAAATCCATCAGAAAGATGGAAATAAGACCAGACGTAGCATCACTTCATTTTTAAAAACCTGAGAAACCTACAACCACTACGAGACAGTAAGTTAAATGCAAATCTAATTTGTTGTCATTGCTGCATTCTTGTAACACTCTGTGTTATTTTCATTTCATATATTGTACTTTTAAATGAAAAAATATTGAGTTATATCTTCACTTTCTCTGTTTTTTCAAGTGCACCATTGTTTTTCAGCTGCCGCACTGACAAACAGAATATTATGTTTCCTAGTTTTGTATATTAATCATAACTTATAATAATAATAATAATAATAATAATAATAATAATAATAATAATAATAATAATTATTATTATTATTATTATTATTATTATTATTATTATTATTATTATTATTATTATTATTATTATTATTATTATTAATAATAATATTATTGTTGTGATTATTATTATTATATGCTAATATATTATATAATCTAATCTGTTTAATATTATCAAAAAGTAATGAGATTTCCATGGTAAATTCTGCAGCAGAAATAAAAACTTTTAAAATATCATAGATTGGTACAAGTACAGAATGTTCCAAGTTATCATGATGTATATTGTAATTTAGCAGGTAACATTTATTTTGAGATTGTCATAACACTTTCTACCTTGAATCAAACTGGATTGTCAGATGTTTTCATGTATGCAATGACTTTTTTTGTCTTTAATTGCATTTTTTTTTGCATGATCAGAAGTAGTAAATGATAAAGATCTCTAAAGTGAGTGTAACCTTCTCACATATCCATAAATCCATCTCTGATTCTCTGATTCCTTCCGTCTCTTTTTGTTTTACGTCCTGTTTCACTATCTTTATCACGTTTTCTCTGCTGTCTTTCCCCCCAACCTTTTCTCTTCTCTATCCTTTCCTCCCCCCTCAGTTTCATCCATTTTCTTTCAATCTATACAGCTCCTCTCTATTGTGCCCTACCCTGGGAGACCACAAAGGCAATAAATAAGAGCTGTGAGAGGGTCAGTCTTTGTAACCTGTGCAGGTGTGTGTGTGTGAACTGCTGGAATGAAACTCACCAAAGCACCAAAGCAAAGTCCTTTTAAGCTATCCTAAAGTATAATGGGAAAATGGTCTTGTCCTCCACTTCATGCCTTTCATGTATGAGTCAATTTTAAGATGCACAAGACCATGAGCTGCAAAAAGGCTCGTGTTTCTCCAGTTTCCCATCTGAAAACAGCAAAGCATGTAGATAACCAAAGGTGCTTGAGCGGAGTTTAAAAGTTCCAGGGTCAAATAATTAACTTCAGTAACTAAAGACTGATAAAATATCAATGAAAATAGAAACAGAGTGGTTGAGAAAAATAGTCACACCTGTTAGCCAATGCCATTTGTGCTCTTTGTATTCAGGCTTCACAGCAGCCTTGGATTCCACTTAAAGTCTAAGCACTAAAGCAGTAATGGTATGTAGAATTGGTATTCGCTTGACTGTGGAAAGGGGTTTGGGGAAAAACAGGCTGAGATTGAAAATGAATGTGAACTGCATGATAGTCTGCCTCCTTCCGCTTTCCTATTGTTCCGTATTCTCCCTCCTGCCTCCCCCCTGCCTTCCCATGTCACTGTCTCTCTCTTCATCCTCTCTTCTTTTCCTTCCATCCTCTCTCCCTTTCTCTCTCTCCCCCTCTCTCCAGAGGGATTTGACTCTAACTGGCCTTGGCGCCCGTAATGAAACCAAATCTATTTAAAGCCAAAAGCAATGCAAGTTTTAATTTCCTATTCCAGACTTAACCTTTTTGGCTGCGCTGCATTTTCACATCCACTTAATAACTTTTTACCCTGCACTCCCCTCCTATCCTCCTCCTTCCCTTCATTCCCCCATCACTCTCACTCTCTGGCTTCCTCTCCTCCATCACCCCCCACTACAACCCTCAACCCCCCATTGCTCTCTGTGGCGAGGCACAGGCTGCCTCTTCAAGGGCAATATCTGTCAAATGATTCCCCTGTGAAATTAAGACAGAGGCCATGAGAGAGGGAAAAGTGAAGGAGGTGGAGGTGGGGGTGCAGAGTAACAGGAAGAGCGAGGATGGTGTGTGTTTGTGGGTTATAAAAGGGGGGGGGGGGCAGGTGGAAACCTTCCTCCTCTTTCTTCTTTCACCAAAATCAATCTCATCTGAAAGAAAAAATTAAGCTGTTTAAAGATAGATCTGGCAGCATTTCCCTTTGTTCCCCGTTTTACATTAAAAATGAGCCATCTGGGAAATAAAAGGCTTTGGGAATGAGCGAAGGAGACGGACACCGAAGACTCCAGAAAAAAGGAGATTTTCTCTTGTCTTTTAATGACCGTAACATATTTCTTAAAATAGTTTTTGTTAAAGAAGTCTGGGGTTATGTTTATATAAACCATTAAACAGGAAACAATCATCATCTTAAGTCATTTACTGACAGTGACATATAATCCTCTGAGAAAAAAAAACATAATAAAATCCTGTATTTATATATGTGCCAGAAAGGACAGTATTTTTGATCCAATTTAAATATGAAATATTTAAAAGGTTATTGTGATTTTCCTATTTTGTGTTTCTAAATGTAACGTCTAGTCAAAACTGTCCGTGTCAGCAGTTAAAATCATATTATGAAACAATCAGTAATGTTGCGTGATCCTGAACACTTCTGCTCTTCTCTTCTGTATCTGTGCTCACAGAAAGCACAGCGCCATCTCCTGTTGGACTTAGTTACTGCATCCAGCAAACAACGTCCTCCTTGTGCCACTGAAAGTTCTCAACACCACCTCAGTGCATTGTGAAAACATTCATTCTTCTCATAGTTGCCAGTTACAATTTCAACTTTTTCTCCTTCATCTGATTTGCATTTGTACTTTTAATAAATTGCTTACATCTAATTACTCAATATCTCAATTATCAGAGCTGATAACAACCTTATGGTGCACCTCCAGAGCTTAAATTTACAGCCCTATTCTGCAAATGTCTAAAATGAAATTAACTTTTTACAAGGTGTCATCTGTGGCTTTTAAGTAGTGAAATTGAAGCACCCCTCCACCCTCACCCCCCCCCATTCCATCACACATACACACACCTCATAATGAGAAGCCATTATTAGGCCGTGATTGGAGCTGGGGTGCTGATATTAAAAGTGGCAGGAGAGGCAATATCACCACAGTGTGTAATACCCCAGCAGATATGTCATATATTTTAAGACAGCTGCTCTGCTATTTATAATTAATAACATTTTAGTCACTGTGAAAAAAAAAAAAATAGGAAGATCGCTAACAGAGAAATCTTGTTCCATTAAGTGCAGTTTCTGAATCAATGTCAAAGTGACATTGTGCAGTTTTTGAGTGGTTGGTCCATATTCTACTGAGATTTTGTATATAATTACCACAAAAGCACCTATGGTTCTGCGTGTGCTCTGCAAGGAATTTCTCTTTGATTCAGTGTAAAAATAAGTGCAGCGCAAACAAAAGAGAAATGAAGTTGGCCTCTAAAGACACATGAATAAAAATAATCTGTCTTTATTTTCACGCCTCACAGTCATAAATCACTCCTTCCCAAATGACAGCCTCGTATGAGGCGCACTGTATCAGGGTGGCAAATGGCTCTATCTTATAATAGCAATGTAGCACATAGCAATATTATCTGCTGTGGAGTATTGTAGTGCATGTGTCTCAGCACTGTGCCCTGGAGCGCTAGCCAGATTACGCCGGCCCAGCGACAGTCTTATTATAAGACTTGCCAATTAAATCATATCAGCACTGCTTTTTATAGGCCAACACCTCGGCTTCGACACTATGAAACTGTCTATCACACAGAAATGTGTGTCAGAATATGTGCATGTGTGTGTGAGCGAAGGAGACATTCTGGGAGGAGACGTGTGTGTGTTTTACCAAACGTTGCTGGCGTGTGAGCTGCTCGCCGCCACATCTGACAGCGTTTCATCTTCCGCTTTTATTAGATCAGCCTCGCGCCGCTGTCACCTCTCCTTTCCCTGAGCTTGCATCACAGACACACACACTCATGCACACGCAACCTGGCGACCATTGGCTCAGAAGCTCCACAAAGACGTTCTGGTTGGTTAGCTGGTCTCTGTTTCTGCTAGAGAGAGGGCACACAGAAGGACTCTCAGTCTCAAATCAGTTTGTGAATATGGAAATAAATCAGTAATATGAGCCGTTATTTAAAATAACCGTATAGCTTACGTACTGATAGGCAGGTTTTTATAGATTTTGTTGTAATTCTAATCTGTTTTATGTCATTGTTTTTGGAACTGTTTCATCCAAGAGCAATAAAAGTCATTCAAAGATTAAATTTTTGTATTTGCAAAAAAAATAATAGTAATAATTCAACACTCACACAAGCAGCAAAAGCAGTGTGATATCAGTTTGTTTTTTAACAAATTCAATTACTTCAGATTTCCTATGAACCTCTTGTGTGAATTTTTCAATTTTCCAAATTAAACGTTTTACTGAGAACAGTCAGTTCTGCAAAGACAAAAACTCTAATTATCTCTGTTACACTTTTTAACCTTTCTTAGAATTAGTATGTTTAAATTTTAGGGTTTTTACAAAACTTTCCCCTGTTTCAAGCTGTCGGTTTCTGTCTGGTGCGACTGCAGCTTCCCGAGCAGAGCTGTCATGTCACATTTGTCATCTTTGATGGATGACGTCGATGTCGAGCAGGGAAGAGTTAAAGCAACAATCTCTCAGAGGACACAACACAGCAGCTCAGATATTTTTTGGACGAAGCAGATTGACGTGTTTTTGTTCCTCATACTTTATTCACTGCCTTATGAGGAACAGTTTTCTGTACCGGCTGCGTTTTTTGCCTGCTTGACTGTAGCAGTGCAACAGCGAAGCTAATTCAGAGGGTGAATATGCGTGTGTGCTAGTCTTTTTATGTCTGACAGCTTTGTGATTTCTTTCCTTTATGTGAAATTTCAGATTTGGTTGTGTTGTCACTTTCCATGACATTTCTCCCTGTCTCAGTTTGTTATATCTTCAAAATGTAGAAACCAGATTGTTCTGCAAATTACTGCTCAGGACTTGCTACAAAATGTCAGCAGATAGGCAGTTTTGGAAATGTATTATTTTGTAAATTATATCTGAGCATACCATTCAATTGTCCAAAACTGTTGAGATGCTGCTGAAAGGAAATGTTGATGGGAATTTTTTTTAGAAATCTGGCCAAGAAAATCAAACGATCTACACTGTGGGATTAAATTAAAATGCATGACTGTATTGTGATTCACTGTCATTTTTTTATCCATATGATAACACCTTCCCTATCATTTACATAAACCCACACTGTTCATACAAATATGCAGGCAGAATCAACTGATACACAGGAAGAGGCGTAGAAAACACACATAACAGTGCTGATGGTGAAACACCCTGCACATACTAAGCGATGTTGCAGACACACACACACAAGCAGAGCTGCTGACAGGCTGAGAAACACATACAAACACACACACATCATCCCAAGGCCTCTCCACATCTCAGTTAATCCAAGCCGTCAGTCAGAGCGTCGGGATCTGGATGCTGCTGTTTGATTGTAATTGCAAAAACCGGAGGCAGACAAGGGAGAGCCAGGGAAGTCGATAGACAGGTGGAGGGATGGAAGGATGGATTCCTCCTGTCTACCCACAAGCCCCTGCTCAGCACGCTGTGTGACTTTGTGTCAGCAGTTTGTCTTGTGCATAGCTAATGACGGCTCGACGGAGGGGCGGGCTCGAATCTGCAGCTTCTGCTGCTCCCCTTCGATCTCTTCCTCTCCATCCTCTGGTCTTCAACTGAATCCCCAATAAATGAGATTTTGCCTGAGGTAGATGGAAAGACTGTATGCGGAGCAAGGCCTCTGTCTGCCTGGTTTTCTGTTTGTTAAGAAATCCCACCAGCCGTAAAGGACCCAGAGGTTTTTCTTTTCTCCTCCAAACCTCTCATGTTTCCCCTTTTCAGCTCCTTTTCTTTAACAAACTCTCTGCATTCACTCTATTTTTTTGCCTGCAGCTCCAGATAGCTTTTAATTTAAGTCAGAGGTTGAAATGATTTACAGTTTTTTAATGAACAAATGATTGGAGGAAGTGGAAAAGAAGGGAAAACGAGAGAGAAGGATATTTTGTAGGAGGCGAAGAGGGCAATAGTGAACTGAGCAGCTGGAAAATGGAAGAAAACAATAGATAAAGTGGATTTGTAGAAGAGGGGGGGGGGGAGGATTCTCCAATTAGTAAAAAGTCTGGGTTTTTGTTTGTTTTTTCTTCTTTGGTCATGGACAGTCAGTCACACTGCTTTTGTTGAGTGTGTGATGAATTACACCCATCCATTCCTTCTCCTCTGCCTTTGTTGTGGTGAAGCTCCAACCGTTTGTACCTCCTACAATATCTTGCGCTGTGAATTCTCCATGCTTGTTTACCAACCAGGGTTCTTTTGAACTGGCTCAGAGAAATGGCTTTTTGAAAAGTCTCTTTGATGGTGAGCCCAATTTGTTTCCACCGCTGAAAAGTTTGTCGGAGAGTTCTGAAATGTGGGCTGATGTTGAAGACGAGGCCTGTCCTGCTGCTGCACCAATGTGATTCCTTGTATGAGAACAAGTGTGTTCTCATATGAAAATCATATACCCAATTAGGGTGATCAGATAAAAGTAAAAGATTAATATACCCTGTTATGGAGAGCTTATTTTCCTTATGCATTCACCACGTTAAGAACAAATGCAGACTCACAAATAGTTAGAGTGATAATAAACTAAATCATTTTACAGCATTGTGTTCTTAATGTGGACAAATAATGATAAGATATGTTTCAGAAATTCACCACTCCCAGTATTGATTATCTTTTCACTGTGATGGATTACGGAGGTGGACACACAGACAGGCTGATCATCCAATGGGAGAAGCTTCCTGCCATGTACTGAACTCCCCCAACACACACACATTTCTGATCAGAGTCATTTTGACAATGATGCATATGTCTCTACAGAACGGGGCAAGCATGCTGGCAGGAAATGCCACATGTCCCCTGAGAGCAGAGAAATGGGGGGGTTAAACAAAGAAAGACACCCCTTTTAAAAAAAAAAGTGGAAAGAGAAATCAATGTTTTCCTCTGTGGACAGCTGCCTTCAAGAACGCTGCCACTCTTTGCCTTTCAGCTGTCTTTACTCCTCAAAAGAGGCTTTCTTTTGGTTTGGTTTGCTTCAGTGTTGCTCTGGTTCACCTATGAAGTTGCTAGTTAAATCAAGGCAAATCATCACTACCATTCCCTGTGCTGTTCTTCCTGTTTCTTCCTCTTTTTATATTTCTTGCCACTTCTATCGAGAAGAAGTGAATGACGTGTGTTTCATCTCTCCAAAGCAGCAGTGAGGGTAAAACCCCACAGAGACAACGCTGGCTAACATTGAACTGGATTGAGTAAATATAAAAGCATGAGGGGAAAAGAAAGCAGCTAGGGAGACACAAAAGGATGAAGCTGCAGATGGGAACTAACCTTGCCGGCGTTTCTCTGATGTTCCTTCACACACGCTCACCTCCACCGCACCCATTACTGTCAACCCCCTCTCTTTCTTCCCCTCTCAAGTCGTCCTTTTATTTGTCATGTTCAGAGGATGGCACCAAAGCATCTGAGGAATGGAGGTTACAGTGTATTAAAGGAAACATTGTTTGACAAAAAAATGGTAATTTGCTTTTCAGCAGGAAACACAGAGGCTGCACAACCACTGCACTTCAAAGATGCCCTGAAAACTTCCCATGAAACCACCGATTGTTCTCATCTAAAGGGGACAAGCAAGGACGCCCCCCCCCCGGGTGTTTCAGCGCACTCTTTCTCCTATTGTTCTAGGCTGTTCCTAATGTTATGCTTTGTTGCTGTTTAAAAGGAATAGACTATGAATTTAATAGCTCTCACAGGAGTTTTTCTAAAAGGCAGATCCTCGTTTTTCAGAGTCAAAAATTTTAAGCGCATATATGAGAAAGAATTCCCTGCATATACCAAAGAATTTACCTTTGTCAAAGTAAATACTTGCATGAAAATAGAAAAATATTAATGGCAACAAAAAGAAACATTTGATAATTATTTTTATATGTAAATGTGCACAAACTGATGTGATATTATATGAGACCAAATTACACCTTTATTGAAACCTGTTCATTTTATACCATTAAAATTTCTTTCTGATCCATAATAATCCAATCTATCATGGATAAATAATGTGTTGGAGCAGAAGAACAATATAAAAAGCAGATTCTTGTAAATCTGTGTAGAAGGAAAGAAACAGAGTACAAGAGGGAACCAGGGAAAAGTTAGAGTGGTTGTTTGGACGTGTTAGTTTGAAGTGAAGTCTGTACTTGGGTGGACTGTCTTCCTGTGACACACACACACTTGCACAACTCCCCCCCTCGTTCACTCCTCCAATGGCCCTGTCGGTGTGCCAGGGCGGGTGATTACCGACGCTCTCCCCCAATTATGGGCTGATTATTCCGCCGCTCTCTAATTGACTGGGGAGATATGCAAATGGCTGTCATTTGGGATGATAAAGGATGCGGGTGCTGGATGCCCCCTGCATTATTTAGCCTCGGCTGTACGCAGCGTGAAGGATGTGGCGTGCGCTTTAATTGCTGAGGAGAGAGAGGTTAAGCTGAACGAGCAGTTGAATTAGAAATGAGGAATTTGGGCCCTTTATTTATTTTATTTTGCTCCTCTCCTTCCATCTCTCTCTCTCTCTCTCTCACCCGTACACTCTCTCACACTTTCTATATCTCTCGTTGTTTTTCAACTCTCTCTAGGGTGAGTGGAGGGGTGAGGAGGTGGTGGGCGGATGGCGGGATGTCATGCTGGAATGCCATAAATAAAAACATTAGCGGAACCAATACGAGCAGAACAAATAGACTGAGTGTGTGTGTTGGTGGAAGGGAAGGCGGTGAGTGGTCGGCTCAAAGCTCAAAGCTAAAGTGCGAAGAACCTTTGCGGACTAATGAACGCTGAAAAGTTTTAACAGCTCAGAAAAAAGCAGGCTCGGCCTTTCTGCTTCGCCTCGGTTAATGTGAAGTCTCAAATAAAAACAAATTCAAATATTCTTCAAACTAGAATAACAATAACAAGGGGGATGAAGTTTGAGGCTCTTTAACTTTAAAATATGTGAGTTGAAAGACTGGCTGATTGCCATGTTTATTTAGAGACGTGAACACACTTTAAATCAATTAGCTGTTAGTATTTTGGTGCAGAAAACAGTGAGGATGTGTTACTAAGTGAATAGCGCCCACTGAGCAAAATTCAATACTAATCCTTCTGGTTTGGAGACAAGCGGATGTGGATCGTCTTTGACAGCTTAAGGGTAATAAGTCCTAAAGTGCACCTTTTCATAATGGTTGCACTCGTATCTCTCCACATTACAAAAGGCTTAAGAGCCAGGGCAGTTATTGCCCAGGGAGACCTCTCCTCCTGTTTAAGAATAAGCAATAATTACTAATACTGCAGAGTTGCTATTGGCATTATGATCCAGATTATTGAATCTTTTGCAGTCATTAGTTTGGTGCCCAACAGATGTTTGACCCTAAAGCCTGACTCCAGGAATGCTCATAGGTTTTTATCTCAGGTGAACACAGTGAGATTTTTTTCCCTCTTATCCAGATGCAGTTCTGTTTTCTAGAGATTATCTGGACCATGTGAGGAGGGCTGAAGCAGAGTCACATTTTTGTTTTGGATATAGGAAATAAATACTCTTTAATCTAAAACACTCTGTTACCAAATTCACGTCTATTCAAACCCTCATCACACAGTTCAGTGTTTCTTTTGGACACTGTGCATAACACATATTTGTAAATGACTTTTTTAAGTTATTTATTTATTGCATCAAGCTTTTAAAAAAGTCAGCTACATGCAAGAATGTATTTTCCTGCAAATTAAATTTTTTTATCACATGCTAAAATGTGCAATCCAGTTTCTTTGAACTGTTTTGGTGCTTTTTATTGTCTAGAGCACTTAGAGTACAACTGTGGTCATTTGTTTGGTTTAACAATATGAAGTTTTACCTCTCTTATGTTCTGGTTCCATGGACTACTTGTGCTTTTAGGCTTTAGAAACTTGAGGCCCTCTTAGACAGAAATGTTTCTCCTTGAAGCTCGGTGGACAATGCAGAGGTCCGTGGATTTGGATTCCTACATGCTTGATCGCCTGTTGGCTGCTCGGTCTTTGCCAAGCGTCTCATCTTGGTTTGCAGAAATTGCCCCTGACTGTGTTTGGAGTCTCTTTTGTGCTCCCTCCTTTAGAGGTGCCAAAGAGTCTTATCTCTACGTTTCCTTTTTGCAGATGTTTCTAGCAAACACATATCACATCAAAACATGTTTACACAGTCCCACTGACACTAAACAAAAAAAAAATCAAACCCAAGGAGCTCTCAGACGTACTTTACTGTCAGTTATCAAGCACATCTTGATGTCACTGTCTAAATAACCATAATTTCTATCAATACTCATCATCATGATCACTAATTATCACCATCATTACAGCTTTGGTAAACATTCCAGCTGATTGACGTAAAAAGAAAGAAACTATTATGGGGCGTCTTGTGAGATTCTCCTCCACAAAGTCTTTTATTGGTTTTCATTTCTCCTCTTCCTTTCTGTGCATAATGGCCTTTATTGAAGGGTTTTACAGTTGGTTCCCTGCATGGGGCATTTCATTAAAACCTTCTTTAACATGCACACATTCAACAGTCCATTTAGATTCATTTGCATTGCGTTTCATTTGGTTTTTGCCTCAATCAATGATTCAGGGGAGAATTTAAAGAGAGAAAAAATACATTGTTGTAATAGCATTTCCTCATGGTCTCGAGTGCATCATAAACACAGAAAGTACAGCGGCCAAAGCCGATAAATGAATGCTGCGCTGTCACAAGAAGATCTGTCCCTCAGGCCTACAAACGATAGCTGTTTGAGTTAATTACAGTTTACATCATTATGTTTACCTAGAGAAGAAAAAGAGAAAATAAAACTGTCCTCTTCTAACTCATTGACGTGTTTTTCTGTAGATGCTGCATCACTGTGAACAGGGATTCGAGGCTTTTTGTGATTTTTGAAAGATTATAATGAATTCTACTATTAAACAATAGAAACATTGTTTGTGGAGACAAGTAAAATTGCACTTTTTTCAGACTCCATCAAGACAATGCTCATCTCTTTACTACAAGGATGTATTATAGTCACTGTGAATAAGAAAATTGTTTAAATAAATTGATTTGCTGAGGGGTATATACTTTAAGAAAAATCATAGAAATTCAGAGATTATTGTCCTGTATTTATATGAAAAAATATCACATTACTCTCTGATGGTGTGAAGTCTTAAGTTGCAAAAAGTTAATTTTTCCTCAACAAAAGGTAAAAATGTATAAATGAATTTGCCAGAAGAAAAGCTAAACCTCATAGATTAAATACTTACATTTACTAGAACTTTACAAAAGAGTTCTTATTATTTTATAAATTTTCATACAAGAGAAAATACTCCTTGAAGATTCATTTAAAGGAGAACGCCCGTTTTTTGCAATTGGGGCCTTATTTATTCTGTGAGATGTGTTTTACTCGTCATCAGTGGTACTTTTTTGCGATTCGGATTCGTCTCGGAGATTTTTGATTCACACGGCAAACACCTAAACGCCAATAAACGAGAGTCAGTTGGGCCTGCATTCGCCGACCCTAAATCGGTTTAAAATCAGTTCAAATCCGTTATTTTTTTAATCTCATTCCTCATTTTGCTGTTGCACCCAGGATATGCGCAAAATCGACCCATTTTTTCTACACTGAAAACAAGAGTTCCGATTTGTGTGTTGCTACGAATAGCTAAGGAGTAGCAGTTTCAAACAACTTCCTTACAGGTAATACGTGAGTGGGCACGGAGAGATGACATCACTCTCCCGTCACTGTAAAAAATATCATTTCTATGAGCGCAGGATTCAAGATGGCACTGGAACGGAATAAACAATAGAGTATCTAAATGGCCAGATTAAAAAAATAACGGATTTGAACTGATTTTAAACCGATTTAGGGTCGGCGAACGCAGGCCCAACCGACTCTCGTTTATTGGCGTTTAGGTGTTTGCCGTGTGAATCAAAAATCTCCTAGACGAATCCGAATCGCAAAAAAGTACCACTGATGACGAGTAAAACACATCTCACAGAATAAATAAGGCCCCAATTGCAAAAAACGGGCGTTCTCCTTTAAATTTACCAGATGTGCAACTGGATATTTAGATATTTGATATTTGGACCAGTGCTAAATGATTCCTGATGACTGTGAAAGAAGACTTATGAAGACATAAACTTTGAAAAACTCAGTCTGAATGCTTTACAGATAAAATATGGCTGAGATTATTTTAATTGTGTCTGTTGTCAAAAGAGCTGGACAGGCTTCAGAAGACAAGGCAACACCAAAATGTTCCCATTTTAGACCAAATGAAGACATAAGGTGCAAATTGGGAAGCTCATGTCAATAAAACAAAATGATTTGTACTCAATTATGATGTTCTTACAGCCATGAAAAATGGATTTCAAACAAAGAATTTGCATAATTAAAAAAGTAAAATAATTCCTCCATTAAAAACTGACAGTTGATAAGTAAATCTATTAAGACTGAAACATGGTTTCAGACGAATTATTTCTGTGAATATTTTATACACTTTTTAAATAAAATTTCTCTGTGTTTTCTAAATGTTCCTAAGTTTTCTTGCATCAACAGACCAGTTGAATTAAAAAAATCTCCAGTTACTGTTTAATTGAAAATAAGTTAAGAAAAGTCTGTGTTCTGGTTTTGTGGAGCTGTGAGGAAGGTTGTGTTGGAGTTCTGCCTCTGACAGTGCTCAGTTACTGTATTTGTGTTTTAGGCTCTAGTTAGCTGGCTAGCCATCTGATGCAGAGCCTTCAGCCATACTACGCCTCTGACTGGGACAGACAGAAAAATAGACACTTGATGTGTGAGTGAGAAAGAAAATGAGAGAAAAGTCGCTCTTTTTCCCTGGACCCCATAGGAAGCTGCATCTATTGGCTCCTCCCTGTCTAGACCAAGAAGCACTTGTGCACACACACGCTCGTTGCCTTCTACCATAGCAACTTTGATTAATTCCCTGAGTGCAGTGAGAGGAGACAACATCAGCACCGTGGTCAGGGGAGAAGACCCACAGTCTGCTGGATGTGACAGCTCCCTGCTTCACACTGATGCCTTAAATCTTGCCAGCATGAGTGTGTATGTGTGAGTTAGTAGTATGAATGAGGAGTGGGACAGCGACTGTGTGTTTGTGTGTGTGTGTGTGTGTGTAAAGCCTCATCTGTCCCCTCGGTCACATCAGTGCTCAAGCATGTCTTGCTGTGACAGCACAGCAGTCTGTGTTCCTGTCACACACACACGAACAGAAGAGCACTAAACGAGGGTGCAGGCAGGCGCCAACACCAGCGAGGTGAAGGGTCACAAGCGACTGCCTCTCCAATGTTGTGTGAAATGTGTAGAAAACCCACATGTGTAAATGTGACTCTGTGTGTGTGAGTGTCTTGAGCTGGGTGGGGGGTATCTCAAAGTAACTGGTTATTATCACCTCAATATTTTTCTTATTATGACAATTACATGCTCCAGGAGCGAATTAAGCGATAAAGGACGCCAAGCGGGAGTGGTTGACAGCTATTTGGAGACTCAATGCACAGAGCAATTTGCAGCCCCGAGCCGAACAAATTGGATTTGGGCCTCTTTGGATGGGGGCCCCAGATTGTTGGGTGTTTGGATCCTGAGATCTGCTGCTAGCTAGTTAGCTGGCTTTGATTCTTTATGCATGGCTATATTGGAGACTGTTGGCCAGGTAACAATACTCTATGGCCACATGATAATTGAATGCATGGTTATGTATCAAATTGTATTTATTGTTTGAGGGGTATTTGCAATTTAAACCTATGGGTGTGAAGCTTTCCCACCTCTGCATGTTAAATAGTGATGCTACTTTTTTGGTCTTGGGCCACACAGCTGTGCTCAAGTGTGTGTATAATCCAAATGAGCCTAACAGCCTCTAAACGAATTACTGGTACACATTTTATCACCCCTAAACTGCCACAGGAAAAGCTGGCAACAACACCCAATTAGGTGCAATGCAATTATTCCGAACCATTCACACAATTAGCCTGTAGGTTAACAACCAGGGCGTACATCCGGCTGGCACCCAGCGTTTTGGAAAAGCCATGGTTACCCTGACTCTCATGGTAACCCCTCTATGTCAAATGGCATCCACCCGAAGCCAGTGGGTCAAAAAATAACATTCAGCCTTATTGGTGGAGGCAGTATGTGACATCAGCCAGCTCAGAGCAATGGGCGCTTCAATTGGCTGAGGCAGAGAGTGGTACCATGGATGAGGAAGAGAAGGAGAAGCAGAGAGGAAAGAAAACAAGTGCGCTCAGTGGAGCGAAGGTAGATAATGCCAGACGACAGACTGGCAGGCTGGCAGAGCGGGTGGGCACTCACAGCAGCATGATGGAAAACAAAGGCTTTATGTGTCACACTCGAGATTGCATTAACCAAAACAAGCAGGCATGGACAGAATGCCACACTGACTTTGTCTGTTCCACTGGCTAAGCCAAGCACATTGAATAGAGAAAGAAATTGGGGGCGCCTGTCTTCTTATTTTTGTGATATTGCATTATGCTAGTCAAAAGTAAAAAGTGTAATGACACCAAAGTGACAGAATATCCGAGCTGTCTGGGTTTTTGCTGATATATCAGGCAGTATGTTTGTGTTAAAATAAATCTTTGAGTCAGATTTTTATTTTTTTAAACTTTAGTCAAAATTTACTGAAACGTGAAAAATATTTATGTGTTGGAGCAACTTTAATAGATTTAAGTTCTTTTATGCTCTTAGCTATAACAGTACATTACAACATTAATGCAAAAAACAAACATAAGGTTGTATTTTGTATTTTAAGCTGTAGTATGAGGTTTATTTCCATATTTTACCCTATTAGCTGCTTTCTGAGATAAACTGACATATCTGTGGTGACAGTGAAGGCTGCTTAGGGCTCAGGTGGAACAGGCTCTGAGATTCAACAGGCCTGGTATAACAGGTAGGATCAGCTGGCATACACCCACAACTCTTTCCTTTTTTTCCCCAAGTGGGCACCAGCCAAAAAACCGGGGTCATTTACAGGTCACTTCCCCCTGCAGCCATGTGCAGCTGAGCCATAGCCACTGTTCTCTGAATGTGTGGTTGGTGGGTAGCCTTCGTGTTTTATCTCATCACTTTCACATCTGGTCCACTCTTTACTTCCATCACTGTCATCTTACTTCCTCCAGCGTTCCACACTTTTATGCAGTCAGCGGTCTGTCAGCAATATTATTGGGAATTCCCTGGAATCATTTTCAGAAGGGGGACTACCTACTAAGTGCACACACATAAATACACTGTTCTCAGCTCACCACAGAGAAGGGAAAGTGAAATATGAACTCACCCTTGGTCTGAATGAAAGCCCATTACAATTTATTTTTACCACAGCAGCCAGTGTAGTGGCTTTTCTGAGGGAGATTTCTCTGCCATATTTACCACTGTCACTAAAACCATAACGATATTTGTTCAAGGATGAATGGGTCACAGAAAAGTCAGCTCTTGTTCCTGCACATTTTAAGTAAACTTTTCATACTTGTATCTTTTTGATGTATTTGAGAGCATCAGATTTATGTTTGATGTTTTTGAATAATATTTGCAGTTTTGCTGCTTCATTATGACATAATGTGCTCTGGGAAAATGATGTGCTTGCTTGAGCTTGCATTTAAATTTGCCACCTGCTGCTTGTCAACTATCATCAAATGCTTGGATGAGCCTCATAAATACTCACTGTAAGTCTCTTCTTCTGTTCCAGGATCTGTCTGGCTCAATTGATGACCTCCCCACTGGGACCGAAGCTGGTCTGGGCCCAGCTGTCGGCGCTGGTGGATCTAACAGCAGCAGCAGTAGTAGTAGCCAAGGGGAGCAGGGAGGCACTAGTAACCAGGGACAGTCCCCCTTTTCCCCTCATGCTTCACCTCACCTCCCCAGCCAGAGGAGTGGACCCTCTCCCTCTCCTGTGGGCTCCCCAGCAGGCTCCACTCAGTCCCAACAGTCCAGATCGGGGTCAGGACCTATCTCTCCTGCCAACAACACAGTGCCAGGTAGGATCTCAACTGAGTCTCATGAAATTTGTTTGTAAAAAAAGTCTTACAGCTCTAATGCAAATGGCTTAGTGCTAGTAAACAGAGGAGCAAATTAGAAAACAGTCAGAACACCCCCAGTGACTGCAGTCACGTCACATGGGCTGGATTTGAAAGCTAATGGATAAAACCTGTCATGACATCTTTGAACCAACTCAGCACCTGTTCCTCTTTCCGGTCAAGTGGATTTAAAACTTGTCCACTCGTGCCCTTCCTCACTAAGGAGACTGTTCTATCCTGGGATTTGTCTGTTCTATTATTTTTAGTTTCTAATAAGCTTATTTGTGAAGGTGTTCTGTTAACAAATGATGCATCTACCACAGTAATCACACCCACACTTCAGTTTGACCTTTAAACATATTCCCCATATTCATTTGTTTTTAAATATGCAAGTTTAAAAGAAAATTTTAAAAAGGTTTCAAACTTGGTTGAGAATATCATGTTTACACAAATAACATAAATGGAAATATAACATCAAATTAAAAAAAAGACTTTATCAGGTTCTAATTTAGGACGGTAATTGTTAACGTACAAAAGTAAGAACATCTTTACTTAATTGTGTTTTTTTTTCTTGTTATCATCTACATATCATTGTATAATGCATTCAGATGAATTTCAATTCTGCAGTTTGCATAAAAGATAAAGAAAACGCACAGAAGACCAAGAAATATCCATCCTGCATATCTACACTTTGATATCTCTGGTCCATTTTACAATTTTAATTCACACTGCTGAAGAATTGGGATTGCATAACACGGTGCTTTTTATTGAACATGCTTTATTTAGTTTCAATCATACAGGGTTTTATTGCAGCTGTGTCACAGAGATTAAAGTCTTTGATCACTGGATTGTAGAATCTTTATATTACAGGGGAATTTTGATCATGTGTATCCTCTGGCTACCTGTGGATCACATCAACATTTCTGTTTAAATGTCATTTCCTCTTCTCCCTGACTGGTGACGGAGAATTTGTAGTATTATACAAAACATGCCTGGACAAACAGGAAACCAACAGGAGTATCAGACAATGCAGAACATCTGTCTCTCTCCTGAGGCTATGGAAAAGCATTTAGATAAACACGGAGCATTATAAATAATCGAGGATTTGATTTGCCTGCAACAATTTTGCAAGTGTGTGTGTGTGTGTGTGTGTGTATGCGCGTGTGTGTGCACTCTCATGTGTGTGGCCTCCTTGTCATCTCGACAGCCGACTTTGAGTGAGTGGCTGACCGGCCCATCAGCATGTCTCGGGCCTGCCAGTCACTCCGACAAGGAGGGGCAAAGTGTCTGGAGTGAGATCCCAACCTCAACACCTCCTCCTTCCTTTCCACCTCCTTTCCCTCTTCTCTCCTCAGCTGCTTACCAGAGTGATTGACGCTAATGAAAAACTGGGACAGTGGTTTTTCAGGCACTCGTGCCAAGAATCATGACAAGAATCCAGAATGAGGCGGCAAAGATGGGAAGCGAAACCGATCACTGGGACATGATTAATAAGAAAAAAATTTTAAATATTCCCGATGCCAAATAAATAGTGATAAAGCATGGAGCAGTGAGTAACATCTGGCATGTTTTAGCAGCTATAGTACAATCAGTTTGAATTAGATCAAGGAGCAGCCAGCTTTGGAGAGACACAGGAGAACTAATGTGGTTAGCATACATCTGATTACTAACTCCCCGCTTTGCAACACTTCATCACAAGTTAGGACACATTAACTCGGGTATGAGTCAGTGATAACACACTGAGGTTTGTTTTTAAACTTTTCTGCAAATCAGACACAAAGCTATTTTACTTGTGTGAAGACGTCGACTGCTGTAGTTTGAGCTCCAGTCAAGAAAAAGTCCAAAAGACAACATTTCTGGTGGCTCTTTGTGCTGCTTCATTTAGCCTGCTGTCAGTGGGGAAAATTGGAATTGCAGGCTTTTCTTAAATTGATTCTGCTCTTCAACTACTGTCAAAATCTGTTGTTTTCACTGACATGTTAGGTATTTATATTCATCCATTCTTTTCTCCTCAAATTTGACAATAACAAGAAATTTTTTAATACAACTAAAACTAATATTTATGTGGCGTTTTTGTTATTAAGTGTGTGCACAAAAGTGAGTGTGTTTGCAGGGTTTGCACAAGCATCTATCTACCTTCAAAACAAATAAGGTTCTGGAATAAGATAATAATTGTGCTAGTTTAGAAGTAAATTTGAATTTATGTGAAGGAATGTCGTCGCGAGCATTCCAAGCGCTCATATGCATATGGATGATGTTTGTGTGTTAGTCTGCCACCAGTCAGGCTCACTCGTCGGAGTGATGCGACATGTCACATGGATGAGCACACACATTCCCCTTGACAGCGGTCAGAGGTGAGCAATTTCATTATGTCATGTTTTCACCTGGCTGTCAAACAAATGTGCTCGCACACGCACACGCATGCACGCTCGAAAGGAAATATCTGAGAAGGAGCCAGAGGAAGCATACGGAACAGCAGAACATATATACCTGTGAAAAATGTATTTCATGGTTTGACACTTCATATATATTGTTGTCCGTATAAATTACCCCTGCGTGTACGCTCACACGGATGAGTGACAGTGTTGTTCAAGTGTGTGTGTGTGTGTGTGTGGGAGAAATACACTTTAAGAGTGTTAAAGAGGGGTATGCTGACAGATTGCCAGCCTATCATACACCCATTCAGTTGCACAAATCTATCTTGTCGGAGTGCCACAGCAAGCCTGTGATTCCCTCGTCTCCTTGCTTCTCCTCCTCTTCCTCCCCTCTCCCCCTCTCCCTCCTCCTGTCTGTCTCTCCATGAAGCAAATCCAATACACTGTAACATTATCCGGGCCTCGCCTTGCTATTTGGATTCTCTCCCGGAGCCAAAAAGGCACACACAGGGCCAAATTGATTTTCCTGTTGCGCTAGATTTGTGACAGTCGAGCAGAAATCACATTGCTCATCCGCCAACGTCCCCCTCCTCTTCCTCCATCTCGTATGTGCGCATACGCAAAAGCGCACACACCTTCTTTCTCTCGGTGTCTCTCAAGCAATTCGGAGCATCCTCAGAATATTTTCCTTCTTCCATGAAACATTTGGGAAAACAAAGAAAGACGTTTGTCTCTCTTTTAGATGGATAGTGTGCTGAAAAGGGAGTGCTAGTGTTAAATCCCCCGTCAGTTACAGAGTGCTGAGGTCAGAATGGAGGTATCTCGAAAAGTTTTCATCAAAGTCTTTAAGTTAATATCAGAATCTGAAGGAGTGCTAGAAATGTACAAGTTTAGAGCTCCATCGTCTTGTATTTTCCTGGATGTTTCCAGGTGGAGATAACAGTGTTTGGTTGCTTAGTTTGAGCGTGTACATGCGCTGGTTTGACAAGTTGTCTCCAGGTACAGCCTGTCAGTGCAGCATCATTTTCTGTCAGCTTTAGTAAAACTGTCAGTTTCCCAAAAATGAGTGGAAGACATATCCATTACCGGGCTGAACCTGATGCATATTACATCAAACTTCACACAAACACACAACACAGAAACTCAGCTGTGTTCAGCTCAGAACATTGTTACTGATAACATGAAGATAAAACTGTACAGGAGAAAATCCCTCAACAAATTTCACCACTGAAAAAATAATGTTTCTATCTACAGTCCCAAAAATGGGCTTCTTTTTGATTTCCTCCTAAAATAATGAGTTTTTCTTTTATGGATCTTTAGCTATAACTCCCTCTCATTTCTTGTCATGTGATTCAAGATGAACAGCTGTGAAACCACCTGGGGAGGAGAGTCAAGCCTGCAATGTAGGTGTTTGATTGGTGAAACTTCAGGCCACCTTCTCTTTTTCTGTTTCACTCTGATGGCTCTTGAACCATCTGTCTTTAATATTAAAGATCTAAAAGCTTGTAACATGTGACCAAAACATGCCACGTGCTTATCTTGTTGGTAAACAACTCACAAGTGGCAACAGTCGACACACAGGGAGGATGTGTGTGAACACAACAACCTTATAAGTGCATCTTATGAGTCTTAAACTTTAAACCCATTATTATTATTTAAAGCTTTCATATGGAAGATAAAACATCCTAAAAAACAATGACATTTATGTTCTATTCAAATCTTTTTTGGTTTCCTAAGTGATTATAGTTTTAGGCTTCTTTCTCACTGAACTCTGACTGTTTACAACTAGTTAATCACATAAAACTGCAAGAAAATATGGAATTTTTCTGTTGAAATCACACTGAGTTTATTGTTTTGTTTTTGTTGAAATTCCAAATAAATTTTGACATTCACACAACATTAGTGTGAATGTCTTTCAAATTTTCTTATCAAAATTTAGTCAGAAAGTGCTTTAATTATATCTTAATTTTTGAAAGAATTCCGAGGCTTTTTGGAAACTTATCATGGTTACAGTCACAATTTCTTACCAACAGTTTCAGCCTATAATACTTCTCCTAGTGTTATATAAGTTAGTGTTATTATTTTGCAACTTGTAAAATATGTAATGATTGTTTCTTTAATTTAAATTTGAAGAGTTCTCTACAAAATGAGTTGTTAAACCAAAATATTTTTTAAATGGTTTACTTTCACTTGTATAGGTGGTTAAATTTAAGAAGAACATTAAGGTACTTCATCTCATTTCCCCCAAAGCTGGTTTGGTTTGGTCAGAAATGATTTTAAACACAGTAAGTTGTTTAATTCCTGGTTATACTAGTTATTATGACAATTAGTTTGATTTAAGACTCATACACTTTACTGATTTAAACCTTCTAGAATGCAACTGATTATATTTTAATTCCATATGGAGTATTTGGTGATATTTTCATCCATCTGCGTTGACACTGTTGTGCTTCTGCACCAACCTGCCTTTGAAAAATATTTTTCCACATTCTGCTGCTGCTAATTTCCACAGAGGACATCCGCGCTCACTCTGTCTGCAGCAGCAGAGCATCACAAATACTCTTCTCTGTTGTTTCTCTTTCTCTCAGCCTTTGTCTCTTTTACACCAACGTCCTCGGAGGGTCCAGCTAACATTGCCTGCCTGCCTCCTCTTTTCTCCTGCTCCTCAATCCTCTTCTCATTCTTCCATTTCTCACCACCCCTCCAAGTTTTTATTTGCTTCTAATAAGGTGAGTGGAGCTTGCGGGTGAGCGCTCTGGAGAGTTTAAGCTGTTTATCTGTGCTTCGCTTCAAGAGCTTCCGGGGCTCCAGAAAAGGATAGAGAGGTCAGAGTAAGTGGAAGAGAGAAAGGACGAAGGGTTGACGAGGCTGGTTCTGTCCATTTTGGTAGCTAAAGGGTGCTTCTTCATACAGATCCAAACAACAATCTGTTTATTTATGGTAATTAAAGCTACACACTGAAAATAAGCAAGTGCATTTGTGCTGCTCTTTTCTCACCCTGAGGTCGGAGGTCAAGGACGGATAACATGAAGGACTTGCTTACAGAAGGCCATTTTCAAAACAATGCCAGTAAACAACTTCCTTGATGACACGTCTTCTGCAAAAGAAAATGCCACAGGGATATTCAACTAAAGCTTGAATTTTTCTTCTGCTTCTGGTGAAAGTTACAGAAGTGCTACAGCAGAGGGTGGGGAGGAGTTTTTATGTGTTTTGCAGAATTAGGTGTGTGGAACATAGAGAGTTTTCTTGTCACACCACTCCCTAAGAGGCAGTGTGGTGGGAACACTGCCTCTGGCTGTCCCAGTCCCTCTCTCTTTCACTTATTATTTTTAATGTGCTTTCTTTCTCTCGTGTTTCCTCTTGTGTCTCACATTCCCTTGTCCCCACCCTCTTGTCCCCATCGCTGTTTGTCTCTGCTTTATTCGCTCAGAGCGTTGCTCTGGTGCAGGCCTCCCACCGAGGAACAAGGCTGAATTTTCCATCCACATCTCTGCGCCTCCCTCTCATTTCTTCACATCTCTCCTCCAGCTCTTTCTCCCTCTCCTTGTGTCCTCCTTTTTTTATCTTCTCCCTCCCAACCACACATCACCACCCACGCCACTATCCACCCAACTTTTTTTCCCCCTTTTTTTCTTGCATTCCTCTTTCTCTTGATAGCAGCTGGAAGTGAAATAGCTTTATATTTACAAAGCACACCATCGGCTAAAATAGGCGGGGGGAAAGGCACAAGCTTGCTGCGTTAGCCATTTAGAGAAATCCCATTCTCACTCTGTCCATCTGGAAAACCCTAACAGGAGCACAGTGTGCAATTATTTTCCCTCCCCAACACCTATTTCCATGCTTTCTCTTGCTCCATCGCTCCCTCTTCCTCTGTTTTTAGCTTAAGCTGCACTTTTTCTTTACTTACAGTTGCTACTCAGCGTTGGAAGTAATGAGGATCTTGGGAGAGCGCTTGTTTTGCGAGCCACTACAGGCCCATGTTTATCCCCCACAGGGAGCGTTAACTGGCATTAGCCCCCGGCTTGGAGAAGTATTCACTCGTACCCATTGAGATCTAAACCACCGTTATTGAAGCCCGCTGTTTATCTGCCTCTTCCCCCTAAAGACGTGGCAAATAGGGGGTATTACCTTGGCGTGTGTGTTTGTTGGGTGGTGCAGGTGTGTGCGCTTTATAGCCTGAGGGTTGTATTAGGAGATGGTGCTGAAGCAGCCTTTTCTCTTCTATTCTATGCCAGTCTATTAGTGCTCACCACACTTACCTCACTTATCCAAAATGGCCCTTGGTGCTTCAGGGGTTCTGTTTTGTGAGAATTACTCCAAAAAGTGTGTAATTGTGTGTGCATGTGTGTATGCAGGCAAGCAAGGACTTCACTGTCTTTTTGTGAATCTATACTTTGCATGACAGCTACTGCATCTGCACAACTTTCTTAGAAGCCAGTTCCAAATCCTGTCGCTGAATATTCAGCTGATTTTTCTTCATCAACGTCATTCAAGAAAAACACAGAAGCTGCAAAGTTTTCTGTTTCCAGAACCCTGAAACAAAACAGAAAAATGGCCGTGAGTGCTCTCCCTCGGCTTTGAACTTCACAACCATTTGTGTTTGAAACCATGATGGATAAAAAAAGCTTCAAAGACCACACTCGCTCTCTTCAAAGGAGGCTCAGGGTTGCCTCTACAGTCCTTGCAGAGGAGAAATTAAAAATGTTTTTTTTTTTTTTTAGTGAGGAGCATTATCTCCAATAAGGCAACAAACTCTTATTACTTTTAGCTCTGCAGCCTTGTATCAAGAGGAATGAGTTGAAAATGGTTGTTTGCTAAGTGGCGAAATTAGGTATTTGTGCTTTAGCTGCCTTGCTAAAAGTTTCACCTTCCACATATTTTCATTGTCTTCTGCATCATGGCACATCTGTCTTTATTGACAGGACAGCAAGTCAATGTCAAGGACAACTTTTAAATTTGTCCATTGGGACATGTCATATGTAAAAACATCTAAAAAGAATGAAGTTAAAAGCAATAGATTAAAATAAAAAACCCTTTTCATCTTTAATCTCCACTGTGATTGACAAAGCTTGTCTGAAATCGGACTCACTTGTGAAATTTTTAATTATGTAAATGCACACTGTTTTTAAAGGTGTAAATTGTGGACAGGACATAAAAATTCAGTGCTAAGCAGGACAACAAGATATTGCCTCACCACTGATTGTTACATGTGCTAATTACAATCAAACACCTTTGGGAATACTAGCATCTTCAGAAAAACACAATAAGTGGAATTTCCCTGCATTAAAATGAGAACAAGCATTACACATTTTAAAAATAAAATATATCAGGTAGGAACAAAAATGTGCAAAATTGTACAAAAATATACACATTTTTAACACATCTTTTAAGAACTGTCTGAAAGGACGTTGAAGGAAGGAAAAAAATAGCAGTATAGTTTTTTAAAACAAATAACCAAAATTGGATTTTTATTTCTTTTCCCACCTTCTTCTTTGAAACATTTCTGTTAAATTTGAAGAAATTATTTTAAAAAAAGTTTTATTGCCTAAAGTTACTGGGAACCAGTTACTTTTTATAATGACCAGACATATAAAATGTTGGACATCAACAAAAGGAAGAAAGAACGAAGATCATGTTTGTGCATGAAAAAATCAAACACATATACAGATATTTTTACAAGAAATCACTCAAGGCCATTTTTGCATGTATTTGTTCATGCAAGTCATTCCTTCAACTACAAAGAAGCAATTAAAAATAAGGCAAGGAGACATAACTTACCATAAAGTATCACATTCCATGTGACTTCTTTTTTTACATACTAATATGTGCAATTTATCATTAGCAAAGTACATTGTAATTATGTCCTCAAGTTTATCAGGCTCTCTAATTAGTTTTTGTTAATTGTGGTGTTAAAAATAGCAGCAGTCATTAATATTAATATTAGTTGTCTATAAGGATGGCTGCTCTGGTAGAAGATAGAAGACCTTCTCGGGTTTTTTCTTCTTTTCTTTAGTCATTTTGGAACTGAATCCATCAAATTAAACCTTTTGCTCAAGGAAGTGCTGAGTAACATTCTCAGGCTAAAGTTGGAAGTTTAAATCAAGTTCATATTACTAGGTAAGTTTGTCAGTGACTTTAAATAATAATATTTGAACCATGAATATATACAGCAGAAAATCAAATGTAAAAAGAAAATGTAGGGATTTTCTGTTAGCAGCTGGCTTTCTCCAAAATATTTATTTGTGTTACATTTTTATTCACAGCTAGTAAAGTGAGTTTTTCTGTGTGCAGGGTTAGACATCCAGTTAGTTCCTGCTGACATTTAGCTGTCTCCACTCTCCTCTCCCTGCAGCACATGGAGAAGAACTGCACGTCAAAAGATCCAGCTGATGAATTATTAATGGTGTGGATTAAAAGTGCCAGGACGCACTGTGGAGTTTGTTTGTTTTATTTGGACATAATTATTTAATGGCACCTTGTTAAAAATTATGAAGGGAGGATGATAAAGGAAGACAAAAGATGAAAATGTGGGAAAGGGCTTTGTTTACATGGTAATTGGTTGTGCAATTATTACAAAGTGTGTGATGTTTAGCTATTTGCTGGAGAGGGAGAAGGGTTGAGGATTACTCGTCCTCAGCTTGACCACTATGTTGTTTTTTGTTTTTTTTGTTTTTTGTCAGATAGGTCTTCAGTTTTTTCTCTTCTTCTATCTTGATGGAATATTTATTTATTTAACTATTACTTACATAAACAGTTTTTTGCAATAATTTCTCTGGTGACAGTTTGTATGGTTGTGTGGTGGAATTAGTGGAGTATAAAGGGCACTGTTCCCTGTACCCTCACAATGCTACACACACACACACATACATGCACACACACACACAGTAAGCTCCTGCCACTCCCACTCTGCTATCCAAGCAAACATGCTCCGACAAGAGAACGGGTGCCTGGCATATATCAACACACACAGAGACACACACACGAAGGCTGGCCTTTATCATAGGGTTGGTTTCATCGTGCATCCAGATTACCTCCCTATCTGATCACGGGCTGCAGCAAAAATCTGTCCCTCTGGGAAGAAGTGGCCCTGACCCTTCACTACACATTTCAATCCAAGATAAAAACATATGGTGCATAAAATTACAGCAGAATGAAACAAGCTGCATGCTGCGTGTGAGTCTTATGCCAAACAAAATGAAGTTTTAATGCACCGATAAAGACGAACATTTCTCAATAATACCATAAAAATGAGAATGTTGGCCTCCAGTGTAGATGGTCACCCTTCAAATTTGGGTTCTCTGCCAGAGGCCTAAGATTTTTAGGGTTCTGCAAAGTATCATAGCTGTTCCTAGGACTTCTTCTAGACAGAGAACTCTGAGGATGTTCCTGGATCTGTTGGAGCCGCTTACAGTTTGAGGGTCTCAGTGGTTCCTCCTCTTCTTCCTCTTCCAGATTTAGTTTTAGTTTTGAATAACTCATCAGTTAAGGCTGTCTTTCCCTTCCTGGTACAGTGGGGCAAAAAAGTATTTAGTCAGCCACCAATTGTGTAAGTTCCCCCACTTAAAAAGATCAGAGAGGCCTGTACTTTTCATCATAGGTATACCTCAACTATGAGAGACAAAATGAGGAAAAAAAATCCAGAAAATCACATTGTCTGATTTTTAAAGAATTTATTTGCAAATTATGGTGGAAAATAAGTATTTGGTCAATAACAAAAGTTAATCTCAATACTTTGTTATATAGCCTTTGTTGGCAATGACAGAGGTCAAACGTTTTCTGTAAGTCTTCACAAGGTTTTCACACACTGTTGCTGGTATTTTGGCCCATTCCTCCATGCAGATCTCCTCTAGAGCAGTGATGTTTTGGGGCTGACGCTGGGCAACACGGACTTTCAACTCCCTCCAGAGATTTTCTATGGGGTTGAGATCTGGAGACTGGCTAGGCCACTCCAGGACCTTGAAATGCTTCTTACGAAGCCACTCCTTCGTTGCCCGGGCGGTGTGTTTGGGATCATTGTCATGCTGAAAGACCCAGCCACGTCTCATTTTCAATGCCCTTGCTGATGGAAGGAGGTTTTCACTCAAAATCTTACGATACATGGCCCCATTCATTCTTTCCTTTACACGGATCAGTCGTCCTGGTCCCCTTGCAGAAAAACAGCCCCAAAGCATGATGTTTCCACCCCCATGCTTTACAGTAGGTATGGTGTTCTTTGGATCCAACTCAGCATTCTTTCCCCTCCAAACACGACAAGTTGAGTTTCTACCAAAAAGTTCTATTTTGGTTTCATCTGACCATATGATGTTCTCCCAATCCTCTTCTGGATCATCCAAATGCTCTCTAGCAAACCGCAGACGGGCCTGGATGTGTCCTGGCTTCAGCAGGGGGACACGTCTGGCACTGCAGGATTTGAGTCCCTGGCGGCGTAGTGTGTTACTGATGGTAGCCTTTGTTACTTTGGTCCCAGCTCTCTGCAGGTCATTCACTAGGTCCCTCCGTGTGGTTCTGGGATTTTTGCTCACCGTTCTTGTGATCATTTTGACCCCACGGGGTGAGATCTTGCGTGGAGCCCCAGATCGAGGGAGATTATCAGTGGTCTTGTATGTCTTCCATTTTCTAATAATTGCTCCCACAGTTGATTTCTTCACACCAAGCTGCTTACCTATTGCAGATTCAGTCTTCCCAGCCTGGTGAAGGTCTACAATTTTGTTTCTGGTGTCCTTTGACAGCTCTTTGGTCTTGGCCATAGTGGAGTTTGGAGCGTGACTGTTTGAGGTTGTGGACAGGTGTCTTTTATACTGATAACGAGTTCACACAGGTGCCATTAATACAGGTAACGAGTGGAGGACCGAGGAGCCTCTTAAAGAAGTTACAGGTCTGTGAAAGCCAGAAATCTTACTTGTTTGTAGGTGACCAAATACTTATTTTCCACCATAATTTGCAAATAAATTCTTTAAAAATGAAACAATGTGATTTTCTGGATTTTTTTTCCTCATTTTGTCTCTCATAGTTGAGGTATACCTATGATGAAAATTACAGGCCTCTCTGATCTTTTTAAGTGGGAGAACTTACACAATTGGTGGCTGACTAAATACTTTTTTGCCCCACTGTATATATCTTAATCTTTCTTCTTTTGCAATGGCTTTGATGGTCTCTAGTTCTTCTTGGCCTCTCTTCTGCCACCTAATGTAGGGTCTCAGAGAACTGAACCATTATGAGTGGCTGTCATTATGTCTCCTTCTTTGGCCAGCTGGGCTCCTGATAACTGGAGCTACCAGGTATTAGAGACTTGGTTCCTGGAATGCATTTGGCTGTGTGGTTGAACTGATCCCATTCAACCCAATTCATCCCAAATGAAGTACATTCTAATTAAATTGTATAAAAAGCCATTTCACATTAAGACTTCTTTGACTCTGAACTTACTTTCTGTTTCAGATGCTTAATGTTGTGAAGTATCATTCTTTTTTATTAAACAATCCATCAGAATAATTTTTTCACTGTTCATGCAAATGCACATAAAAACACGTAGCCAGTGTTTCTTGTGTTATCTCATAGTTACTTCAGCGTTTGCATACTAATATTTCCCATTCTCTCCTGCAACATGGTGACAGACTAACTAATCGAATATTCTCTCTTTGAAGCAGCGCCGCTGGAGCTATTCAAGTGTGTGGCAGGGGGTCTGTGTGCACGCGTGTGTGTGTGTGTGAATGCCTCAGTATATATGTCTTATGTGCCTCTGTGCTCTTACATGTGCTTCCTTGTGTGCTTTAGCAGGTTCATTTACACTTGTTTGTGCAATTACTTTTGCGTCTGTGCATGTTACTTGTTTGTGCATGCTTGAGTGTGAGTGGGCGTCGGATAGATGGAAATGTTGTTTATGCATTTTTATGCAAAGCAATTATGTTGACTTAATTGGGTTTGTTTATGTGGAGAGTGTGTCACCTCCAGTCATGTATTACTGTTTGTGTGGACACACACATATCACACAAACACGCATATATGTAAATGCACATCTTGAAATAGCTCAGATTCTACTGAGTGACTGAATAATCTGAATTGTCCCCTTTATGGAAAGAAAGATGGGTTTATATTCATTGAGTTTTAAGGACACTGTAGCAACAAATGTTTAATATTACGGCACTCTAACGTTACTTTATGACTCCAGGCCCATATTTCTATGCATACTAAATATTTGCATATCCCTCAAGTCCTGCCTTTCTGTATTTCATTTAAATTATATTAAACAATGAACATGTCCACCTTAAACACTGACATGTGCCACCAGTACACAGTCTTTTCTCTCCTTGGAGCCTCTTGTTTGATTCCTGAGATAAAAGGTTAATTTGCCATCTCGTTCCTTCCTTTGGGCCAAATCAATCTACCTTACTCTCTGTCTGACATTGTTCTATTCAAACTCTCAACTCAATATTGGATTTCAATGGGGCAGCAGCACCTAATCGATGATCCTGAAATGGCTCTGGTTTTCTGTAGGGGGTCGCTTCGGCTTTAATGTTTACACAAAGACATGACATTGGGTCTCATATCTTGATATTTCCTCTACTTGTGCATTTGTCATTTAGCTAATATTCAACAACAGAGATGTTGGTGTGTGTCTGCAAAGCCTTTCTTTTTCTTTCATCTATAAAATGACCGAAAACTTTTTGAATAAGTTGAGTAAGTTTTGTGTAACTGAATGAAATCCGAAGAGGGAAACAAAAGTATTTGATTGTTTGCATCATTTTGTGCCTTTTTCTTCCATTTTCAAGAAAACTATTATATCTGTTGATGTAACTTCTTTAGTTCAAGATAAACATTTTCTTCTGCTTTTGGTTTCAAGAATTAGACTGTAACAATAGAAGGTGTTTCACATAGTCACAACCTAACTTGGATTCTTGTTGTTTACAGGTCCAACAGTCGCCCCGCAGAGTTCTGGAAATGGACCAGAAGGAGTCCATCTGCCAGTCACACGTTCACCAATGGCTCAAGAGAGAGGTACGAGTGATGACTAAGATCAGTGGATTGGTGTTTTGCCATGTTTGGCACAAGATAAAGAAGATTTCAAACAGTAAATTGTTATGTTAACTTGCATGTTTTTATGAGATGCTTTTTTTATTGTACTTAGATGTGCAGATATTCTTAGAAGGCATGGTACAGATGGTGCTATTTCTGGATCCTACATACGCAATTTGCAATAAAAAAAAAATACACACAGCACTAAAATTTTAAGATAGAAACAATGTGCTTCTTTTCAGTCCACAGCAGTAAAGAGAAACATGAAGATTAGAGACTAAAGTAAAGAGTGTGTTAGCTCAGTTTAGAGAATAACTGAGGCTGTAATGAAAGATATTTTTGGTCGGTGAGAAGATTTTAAAACAAAAAGTATTGACTTTATGCTTGTGCACATGACCTTTTAAAATCATCCTCATGATTTGATACTTGTGGGACAAAGTGAGCCGAGGAACAAACCCAACAAAACACAATCATTTTTATATATGAGATGACATTAGGTTTTATGTGTTGCTAGCTTCAAACTGATGGGAACGCTGTGGTTTTGTAAAAAAAAGATAACAATAAACATTCAATCTGCTTTCCCATTACTTTGTTTGAATCTGTTAGACACAAAGCTTGTTGCATGAATCCACACAGCCAAACTGGAAACTGTTATCAGTAATTAAGACCACTTCTCATGTATAACTAAAACAAGCTGATGAAGAGGAGACCTGCATCTACAGAAGGAAGTAAGCTTAATGGAATGACCATGATGGTCCATCTCTATCACCCACCAAAGGGCTGTTAAACTCAGACGGAGGGACTGATGGATGAAGACAGACGGAGAGACTGAGGCACTGTTAAAGGTTATTTCCAAACATGATGAAATCAAGTTGGAGATTTAAAGCTGCTGTCTAATACCTGCAAACCTCCAGGCCTCCTTTCAGCCCAGTTCATGAAAGTAGAGCAGGGTTAACGGAGTCAGCTGTTGTTTATGCTGCTTTCTTTGCTTCTTTGCCCCCAACACTCCCGTCCACTACACATACTATACGCCCCACTTTGCTCAAGTACTGGCCTCTCTAAGAGCCTCTCCACACTCTCCATTTTCATAAATCCACCGACTGTCCCTTTTTTTTTCACCCCTTCGCTTCTTCTCGCGTTCTTTGCCGCCTGCCTGTTGTTCAGCTGAGAGCTTCATTCGCCTTGCCCAAACGAGAGAGAGGTTTATGTTTGCGTGTGTGCTTGGAGAGAGAAAAAGAGAGAGAGAAAAAACCTTGAATGTGTTATTTGCTTTTAGCACTGTCTGCACAATGTTCCTCTCCCCATCCATTTTCCAGGCAATTTAAAGTGCGGTATTACACTCTGTATTTTTTTTCTCCTCCTCTCCCAGAATCCCCTTACCCTAATGGAAGCAAAACATTACAATAATGTCCTCGCTCCTTAAACCCAGCACTCGCAGCCTAAGCACTTTCAGGCCCCAATCGCTCTTTCCCTCCATTGCACTGTTTTTCCCTCCCACACACGCTTTATCCCTCTCACTACCTCTCTTTCTGTCTTGGCCTTCGTCTCTTTTCCGCACACACAAACACATCCTGAGCATTTATGGCTCTCTTTCTTTATCTCCCCACCACACACCCAGAAATAGGCGTATTTGCATGTATGTGCATGCAATCATAAACTGAACAGTTTTTTTTAAAACTTCTGCCTGTCTCCTTGCACTTCTTCTTTCTCTCTTAGCAGAAACAAAGTATTACACAAGTGTCAGCTTTAGCTTTCCGCAACTCGCTAAAGAGTCAGCCTGTGGGCGCTCATTCAACAAAGCAGATAGCTATCAAAGTTTACAGCCGAGCAGACCCAATCCATTTACACCTAATCTGCAACGCTGAACTCACGCACACACACACACATTTCCACATAGCCTCTCTTTTCCCTCAATGGCTGTCCAGCGACCTTTTTCCATTCACGGAGGATTGAGAGCGCTTTCTGTGGGTTTTAAAAAAACGAATGGCTCAGCCTGAAAGAGCATAACCCAGGCAGGGATTGCTCCAAATGTCAATTTGAATGGTGCCGGCAAGTTTGGGCCTGAGAGGCTTTGACACATCTATTGACAGAACCGCTTCGAATAACACAGTGGCCATGGTCAAATCACTCGCTATTCTATGGAGAGTGGGGCACATGTTTAAGTCAAACATTCACACTCTTTTATATGTACACTCAGCTTTTGCAGCTACATACATCTTTGAGGCCAAACGTGCACTTAACCTGAGCTTTTTTCAGCAATAACAGCCACTAAACGTTGTCTGTGTGTTTATGTTGACTGATCCTTTTACCTGTCGCCCTGTATGTTTTAGCTAATACCCTTTTCACACTGTTACTCAGTAAAGTGTATTTACAAGTTGCAGGAGGTTTTGAAAAGGTAGAAAGATCAGGTTTATCATAAGATAGAGTTTTAGCACAAGGACGTTAAATTGAAAGCCTCGTTTGTTGCTAGACAACAACAAACTTTCTTTCCCACAGTCAGCGTCTAATTTCTTAAAACAAATTTTAAAAGTACATTTTAACCTGTCTTTTATGCTGGTTTGTGTGTTTCAGGGTACATGTCAAGCATGCAGAGGAATCAGTCTGGTTCTCAGTTTGCATCTCCACAATCTGGACCTCCAATGTCCCCCCACCCATCCCCTGGGGGTTTGATGTATTCTGGTATGGGGCCATACCCCCAGAGTGGCCCCACAGGCCCTTATGGACCTCAGGGACCCCAATATGGACACCAAGGTAATAGCCTGTTTCCCCAGCTGTGCAGTAAAGTAAAAATGAGTTTAACACAGATACAGTAAAAGGAGAAGATTCCAGAAAATGTAAAAATANTGACATATTGTGTTTTAACAACATAAAAATGAAAAAAAAATGAAACTCTTTAACTCGTTTTTATGTTTTCTGTCAGTGATATCACTTGTTTTGAAAACACATGTTGTTTATTCACAATTTTAACATTCTGTGACTATACAGTAACACTACAGTATTTTAAAAAACACTAGTGAAAAAATTCACTTTAAATTAACATAATTGTTTTTCACTTGTCAACCGACGTGTAATGGACGTGTCAAATGATTAAAAAAACTTTCTTCTTCATACTACTAATTTATTAATTTATGTACTGTGTATACATGTACATATATGTAAAACAAGCAAGTGTAAAAGCTCTAATATCATGTTATTATATCAACATTTTTAAAACATTTTTCTTAAATTAGATTTTCCCAGAAGAACCAGATAAAGATGTATAATACTTCTGAGACCATATTTGGAGTATAATACAGAGAGCAGAATTTCATTTTTATAAAATTCTGTATCCAGACTAACTGGACTGCCAGGGTCACGAGGAAAGAAAAAAAAAATCTTGCTGCATGACACACAAATTAATTCATTTGAGACATTTCAGGCTGGAATGTTAAGAAACTTTCCTCGAAATCAAAATTGAGAATCAAATCATAGACTCAGGTGAGTTCATCAGCAATAATGTCCCATTTGTCATTTTCAGGCCCCCCTGGCCCCTCCAATGGTCCCTGGGGGTCATTGGCAGCAGTGTCAGTTGTGTCAGAAAGGTTTCTAATTAGGAATACAAAAAAAGACTAGTTTTTAAAGACATTTCCATCATCTGCTTCCTCCCTAACCCCCCCCCCCCACACACACACACACACACTCACTCAGACACAGTCAGGTAGAGCCATCATCCTCTCTCCTCCTGAGTAGTGGGTCTCACTGTGGGCATTAAAACCAGTGGGACTCTCAGAATATTCATGAGACACTTTAAACCTGGACGGACCTCTTGGCCTTTTTCATGATATGATTATGAGAGACCTAAGAAGTGACAAGGCCAACTGACATGTCATAAGGTTTATTCACAGAATGATGAATTCCATTTCAAGAGTAAAGTTTGATATTAGTGAAAGAGAAAGGAGGAAGAATCTTTTAAGTTTTATGCACTTTGTCAGTAGCTTAAAAATACGTTAGTTTAAAACTCAGTCCGATTGACATTAAGACAATATTAAGAGCTACTTGTGTTGCAGTCATTTTGTTTGTACTTTACAATAAGGGAATACATCTAAAAACTCTCAATTCGTTTGGTGCCAAATCAGGTGCAAAAATAAGGACAGTTCAGTTGTGAAGTCATTTTAACAACTAGTCTATTGTTCCTATATTAATAAGTGTCCCAGAGGCTAAATATTGAAAAGCCCTTAGTTTTAGGAGAAACACAGTAAAAAAGTCACTAAACCATGAATAGTTTTTATAGACTTTTAGTGGCTATATATTGTACATTTTAGATGAAATTAAAAAACAGCAAACTATTTTGATAAATTTTACATATTTTACACAGTAGCAGCTTAAGTTTTACAAAAATAAATTGACTCGTGACAACTAGACATTTCTGCCACTTGGATTTCAGGATTTTTTTTTGTGCGTAACTAACAGTGATTATACAACGTGTACATCAAAATCAAAAGCACTTTGTTCAACCCTGTTTGTTTCAGTATATCACAGAAAGTTGGCTTGTTTGAGCCTTTCAAAAAATCAGTCCCATCAACCATTAGTCTGGGCTTTTTCCGATAATCTAGAGAAAGAAAAAAAAAAATCAATCACATTCCAGGAAATTTCTGAAAAAAAAAAAAAAGTCTGGATCGTTTTCTATAATGAAGCATTATTTGCTCGCTTGTTTCTCCAACATGCAGCACCGGGCCATCAAACAAATGTTGACATCTGCTGTTGCACTTTATTTTCTGCCTTTGGCAACACACCAGAAGAAACATTGTGGTATTTTTTGTTTTGGTAAATGTGAGTTCTAATGTGTCACCTTGATAAATGCACCCATCCATGCTTGTGTTTTTTCCAAATTTGTGGCCTCTCCCTCACATTTGTTAATGTTGATTAATAGCTCTAATGCGTTTGGTATTTGGTCTCCCTTCTCCTCCCACTCTTATCTCTTAATGTGACTTTGGCTGGGCTGACAGCCCAGTAAGCAAAGAGAAATAGAGAAATTAAGTAAGCAGAGAGCGACAGCGAGGCAGACTAGCCTGGAAGGAGCTCCGGAGGCAGATGAGCGTGAAATCTCAGTTGGATAACGGGAGCGATGTTCCCATCAGAAACTGAGCAGCTCAGTCTTGCTGTCTCCTCATCTCTCTCAAACAGTTTACACTCTATATGTTTCAAATAATGTTTGTCAATTCAGATATGAAAAAACGTGTAATCAGTGATATTTTCTGATAGCAAACCACTTTATTGGTCATCAAACTCATGAATCCTGTTGATACATTAATACATATTTACATGGAAAAAGTAAGCAGATGCTTTAACAACATCTTTTTTTGGTTTCAAGGTTTTATGTGTCAAAAGAAACATTTTTATCTGGTCTTAAGTAACACATGATACAGAATGTGTTTGTGTTAAAACCTCCAAGCAATTTTTGTCTCACACATCTTCTGATTGGATTGTTGTCTGAGTGATGAGATCACAATCACATCCTGAGTCCTTCCTGAGTTTCATGCCCTTTATTTAGACCCCTTCTTAGGCGCATGTTGCCCTGAGGTCTAAACAGCTCCTAAAAACATCCCTGTTGTCCTTCTTTTTTAGCCTCATGTTAATTCTCATAGAATTATTTCAGATCAGAAATCTCGTAAAACTTCTGCTTTTATAAAGGGGGCAACTTCCTTATTATCAGCTGCTAAAATGCATTTAATTTGCACCAACTGCTTCCTTTTACTGCAGTTGCAATAATAATAATGTACCTATTTTTAAATAATTTTGGTAAATCAGTAATTCTACTTTTTATAATTCATTGTGTGAATATATAGTATATAGTATTTGTCTCATTTGAAGCCTTAATGAGGATCATAGTTTTTAATATGTACTAATATGTAACAACTTCAGAAGAACATGTTTTTGTTAATTTATTTACCATGACTGAACACTTAGTAAAGGACATCCAGAAACAGAAAACGTGTAATTATTGGCCTTTTCTGTAACCTTTTCTTTTTATGTAATCATGCTTCCGTGGGAACTTTTTTGAAGAAAAGTCTTGAAGTAGTGGAACTTTGAATGAAATGCAATAGACTCAATATTGTTGATTAATTTCACTTCCTCGGGGCTTCAAACCACACAGAAACTTATTTATGGGGAGATTTGTGTATTTATCTTAGTAAGATGTAAATTACGATCTTCTCATTGCAAATATCTCTATTGAAATGAGTCAAGAATGTAATCTGTCTGCAGACGGCTGATGCTGCACTTTAGTTCATTGTTTTTTTGTTGTCTTTACCTTGTTATAAACCCAGTCTTAGTTATGAGCTACAGGATTCACAGGGACTCCAGGACATGTCCAGCACCAGGTCATGGGTCTGTATGTGTGTGTCGAACAGGACAGAAAGCTGCTGGTCATTGCTTTTAATGACGACTCCATCTGTTTCCCTTCCGTCTCCCCAGCGCACTCACAAATTAGCCAGCGCAAAATCTCACTCCAAGTCTCTGAACTCTGCTCTGCTGTTTTTATTGGCTTGTCAGAGCTGAAAGAGCTTTAGCTTGTGTTTCTCTGTGTGCACTGTGTGGTATAATATTTTCAGCAATGATATACTCTGCAAGACTCTTTGTAGCTCACCAAAGAGTCTTAAAAAAATCTTTTGTTCTGTAACTTTGAAGGATGCAAGGCTACTCTTTTCTTAATGGTGCATAACAACAGTGGAATTCATGTAACAGACTGCAAACATTTTATGAAACTGGCTTTTCTACAAAGAATACAAAGATATTTTGTAGATTTTTGTTATTAGATGACTCTATAACCCAGTGGTTTTATGCAGATTGAGTTTGGAAACTTTTCCAGCTTTCTATTTTCTGTCCGAATTATCTCCCACGCAGAGAAACAAGCTCACTGGTTCCAAACAAAGCAGCTAAATGTTCATGACATTCCTTAAAAGCCCTTTTCATCCAAAGTTAAACTGATCTGTTTATATTGATACAAACAGATCTTCCTAGGACTCAAATGACTTCAGCAGCTGTTTTCTACACATGTATTTGGATGTTGTTTGGAGTCAGTGCGTTGAGAACGGCAGACACACAATCAGACTCGGGAGGAGATTATTAAACCAGTACAGGAAAGAGGTTTGGAGCCAGTCACAGCTCTGCTGCTTTTTCCCACCCGCTGCATTGCTCCCTCTTTACCCACCCCCCTTGAGGGAGTTAAGCACTTGGCTAGTAATGACCCTGCTTCAGACAGGATTTTTAAGCCGTGGTGCCTTTCCTGAGCTGCAAGGCACAGAGCAAGACATTAAATCGGCAACATTTAAAAAAAGGAAAACCCATGACTCAAGCCAGTGCCTAGAGGAAGAAGCTAGTCTTCTGAGGAAATTGACAGTGTCAGGAGTTCAGTGGCCCCAAGCTGCACCCCAGCCTCGGCTGTGGCTCAGAGACCCTGCTGGGGAAGGTGCTGAGGTGGCTGGACGATGATGTAGTGGCCTCCGGCAATAAGAGATGCTGTTAAAGCAACTATCTATTCTAGTATTGTAAGAAATTATGAGTCCTACAAAGCAAATTTAAATATCTTAAATTTTCTCACTAATTTTAAGAGTTTGAAAAAACCTCTTTATTAAAACATTTCATAACTACCTCTTCCACTCAAACCATCCACCTCAAGAAAGAAGAATCCTGCAGTTCATTTCATTCATTTAGACAAAGACAGCCTGCACAGGCTCCTGTACGTGCCAGCTCAGGCATGTAGCCATGTAATCTGCGTTCCACTTCTTATTGATGAAGTTCACTGGACCTGAGGGCACACTACCACACCATCATACCTTCCTCCTGCTATAGACAGGAGGGCGACTGCTTCGGCTGTTAGCTCTGGCTGGTCCAGTCTGCTGAGGAAGCAGCAGACAGTAATCTCCTCGGTCACACTCCGGCTCTCCTGCGGGACTGCAGGGATTAAACCTGGCACAGGATGTAGCGTCCACCAAATGCGTGACCGTGCCGGGAATTTCCATGTAATTGTGAACGGAGCACCGTGAGTTCTCTTTCTCCTCCCCTCCATCATGCTATAAATATCACCAAGATTCCCCAAAGGCACCAAACCAATGAGAAACAAAGACTGAGCAACAAGAACACACGAAGGTGCAAATAGAAAATGACATCCTTCTTGTCCTCTTTTTTTTTTTTGTGTCCTTGCTTAATTAGTTCCAAAACAACGGAAGTAATATGCTCAAAATGTTGATGATACACACACATATATGTTAATATAAACATTGTAATCCACACACTTCTATATATCATGGCTTGTTTTAGAAGTCCAAACTAATGTCATCACTTTATCCCTAGACAAAGCTAATGATGATGCTCACTGTCAGGATACTATTTTTATTTTTGTCTGGATGTACAGTATATCCTTCATTTTTAGTTAGACTGTGCTTTACCTCTCAAATGATTCAACTTCTTCCTCTGTTGTAATCTAATAGCACCTCTTAAGTCTCAGAAAGCTTTTAAAGATAACACTTTGGAGTTTGAGGCTGAGCTTTCCATCATTTTTAAAAGTGGGTTAGCACGCTATCTGTCCTTGAAGAAGCACTCTGGTGAAGCAACAGTCCTTTAGGAAGGAAATCATTCTTGTCAGGATAGAGCAAGAGTCTCATTAAAAAGCTTTGCATAAACTTTATCCCACAGCTACTCAGTCTTCATCCCAGCCAAGGAAATCATGGCTCACAACCACAGCATTTTGAATAGCACTGCATTAAAATTGTTTTCTCAATGCTGCATGCTAACTTGATGACAAAATGTATTTTTAGTTGCTCATGTTAGATTTGGCCTCACCACTGCAAGAAAACGTAAAGACTTGTGTAAATATTGAGGTGTTATTTTTATTAATCATTGATTCTTTTGACCATTTATTGAGTTCTCATTACATTTTGTTACTTATGAATTATTTCTTGACTAACTGCTTGCAGGCTGACATGGAAACGCAGTGCTGGAGTTTGGTGACTTGGGGTCACAGTGGTTTGGGACCACAGCAAGGTTTGGTACCTTGGAGAGTTTGGGACTCTAAAGAAAAGCTCAGCACAATTATATCCAGACTTTTATTCCCGGATTTAGAACTTTAAAAACTGTAGCCAGTCTGCCAGGGAAATAAAACAGATTGTCCAAATGGGACTATATGATATAAACAACTCCCCAGGAGGTGTGCTGGAGTCTCAGTCAGTCACAAGTGCCAAGGACCATAGTGTCCGCCCAGGCGATTGAGAATGCATGGCCTGCAGCCATGGGTCTCAACAGCTGCCCAAAGAGAGCTGAGAGAGGTCGCTGGCTAGGACCTTGTTCATTTTCAGCAACCAATCCAGCAGAGCTAAGAGCACGCAGGCTACAGGGCAGCATTCCCAGGATTTACCACAGCATTGCAGACAGCCTGAATCTTAGAATTATGGAAATGTGTCATTCAGTGGTCTCCAAAGTGTTGTGCATTCACAGTGGAACAGATACACACTCATGCACATGTGTACATTGTTGCATGCATGTCCTCTTGTATTTGTTAGCAGACCTTCTTTCTTGCTGATTGCTTCCCTATCATAGCCCCAAAACCCTTGACAGGTGTCAGCCGATCTCGGCTCACTAACTCACCAAAGCCTCCCGTGAAATAATCCTCTTCCTTTTTCCCATCTCCCACAGTAGATTTCATTGCAATGCCTGGACAAATTCAAGTAAAGTTGCTGACTTTTATAGAAAAGACTTTTATTTCCATTCACTGTAAATCCCATCTCAAGGTTTTTTGGGGAGAGAATTTTTCCTCCCTCCCTCCCTTCCTTCCTTTTTTTTTGGTCTGTCTGTTCTCTTCTGTTTTCTTTCCCACCTTCTGCTGCTTCTGCTCCTTTTGGGCTTGCGGGCTTATGTCATGTGGAAAGTGCCTTCACTGAAACAACTTGAGGACAGTGGGAAGCCATTTCCATTTCCAGAGTTGTTTTTTTCCCTCATGTGGTGTATTGTCATTTAACTTTCTCTCGTTTGAGTGTGCAGAAAAGCCTTCAGGTTTTAAAGGGACTTGATCCCCTTTTCCAGACATATTCTCAGGGGATTATGCAGTGAGGCCCAACTAAAGCACCCTTAATCAAATCAAAATAAATAGCCCCCTTTACAATGGAGGATGCCACACTTTCCATTTCTATTTTGCAGGGGATTTGTCCTGGGGAGGGACTATCACAGTTGAATAGGCTCAGTGCCTGCAGAGGGAATACCCTGTTCTTTTTATGAGCGTATACAGCATCCACATGTACAGTAGGTGTCATGTAGTGTGCCTGAATGTATATAGATGTTGTATTTGCAAGCATTCACCTTCAACTTGCAGTTGGAATCAAGCTGAGGTTTTAAAGCCAAAATGGAGGGGTTTAAGTATGCCTTAGGAAAGCTTCTGGCTTCATGGTCGCGTGGCCCTCCAGGGCAACAAGAAAGCATTTACTGCAGATTAGAGCTCCTCTCAAGTGTTTCACAAAGTCAGCCTTAAGCTTGGAAATTGTTCCCAGGGCTATCCGGCAACCTGCAGCTGTGAAAAATGTCATCAGAAACACACCCTGAATACTTTTTTCCCTCTTACTCCCACTGTATATTGTAGAGGTCATGAAAAATAATTTAGTCCTGCACTTTACATTTTCCTCATTTCTCAGCTGTCACACCATTATTTCTAGATGAATGAAATTGTTGCATGTGTCATTGTTGTAGTCATAAAAGCAAAAGCTGACAAGTGCACTCAATTTCTCTTAAAAGGGGGGATTTATAAAACCCACATTCAATTCCCTGTTTCACACAAGTCATTCACTCTATTACATTGAAGGAAGAGAAGTTAAAAGTGTTAACACACATAACTTTGAATGGATACTCTGATTTTTTTTTTTTTTTGCAAACTGACTTGTTTGTTTTCTTTCCAGGTAACTACCCTCGGTCCAATAACTACAGCGGGACAGCCAGTACTGGCTACAGTGGCCCCGGCCCCGGCCCCGGCATAACCAACAGTCTTGGGATGAATGCCACCAGCCCCATGCATGGTCAGGGGCCCGGGCAGCCAATACCTGGAGGACGCAGCCACAGCCAAGGCAGCCAAAACCGGGGGTACCCATCCATGGGTCCCAGTTCTCCCAGCATGCCACAGCCAGCTGGACCAGGGATGGGTCCTCCATCTTTGGGTAGCTCCAATCGCAAGATTCACGAAGGAACAGCAGCTGGCATGATGGGGTCTGCAAACTCAGTTCACAACAGGTAAAGTGAGAAAAGCAATTCCTTCAAAATACTTACAGTTTGTGCAGTTTCTGATCTGAGATTGCTCATATATGTCTATATAAGCTTAATTTATTAAAACAGCAAGCAAAGTAATGATTTTCCAAATGTTCTTGACAAAACACATCAAGATTACAACAGAATACTTTAATCCTCTCCACTTTATATCACTGTCTGCTGAGTGACTTTTCAAATTTACAGTTTTCTCTCAGGGCTTCGTGGATCTACCTTTCTCTCTCCTGCCTGACATTTTGATATCAGAGACATTTATTGGAAAAAAAAAAGTCAGATATTTGCTTGTGAGAAGACAGTGAGGTATGAAATAGTTCTAAAACGCGAAAGAGGAAAAAGTCAACCCTAGTTTTAATAGAAAACATCTGATATGACAATGGGATCCTAGCTGCTTCACACACACACACACACGTTTGTTTTGTTATCCTTATGGGGACCGTCCATTGACTTCCATTGATTTTAGTAACTAGATTTATACCTAACCCAAACCCTTTTACTAACCTTAACCATTACTGATCTATAACTAACCCTAAGACTAACTAAAACTCTATTCACACCATACCTATAAACCTAACCCCTAACCCTAAAAAGGGGAGTCCCCCTTATGGGGACCAGGCTTCGGTCCCCACAAAAACCCTCGGTCCCCAGAAAGATAGTAAATGTCTGGAAACTGGTCTTCAGGAGGTTAGAAAAACAAGCCCACACACACACACACACACACATGCATACAATGTTTTTGAAGCAGTAGCACTGTTTGAGTTTAGGGTTATTATTGTGGTCCTGGATATAGAGGTTGTTGAGGGACTATGTGGGCAGTAAACTTTTCCTGATACCTGCCAGGGGAACTTGTGAAAACAAGACCGTCGCCTAAGAGGGACGATGAGTTACTTTGTTTCCTCATTTCAGTGCATATTTACCCTGACAGTGCATCATGGGAACAGCATCACCAGTACTCTGCAGGCTGAAGTACCACGTTAACATTAGTGACTGTTTGTTTCTGTTGAATCATGTGTCATACTAAACATTATAATACATTTACTTTTCAAATTAAACTTTTGTTCCTGTAATTGGACCAAAGCTCACCTTTCTTCTTTCTATCCACCACCTTCATGTTTATTCAGAACTCTTTATCCTTCAGTCCTGCCACCCTCACAAAAAATACATCTTTCCCAATCTCTAAATGTGTTTTTATTCGTGTTCAATTCATTTGCGGGCTTGAAAAGTGGAATGGAATTTGAGTTCATTATTTTCCTGGTCCTGGATATAAAAGATTAACATTCTAGCCTTCAGTGTCTTGATATTTGAGTTATTATCTGAAAACACACACATGCTCCTACAGCTCTGCAGGAACTTGTGGAGTTGTGTCCCAGATGACCGAACAGGTTTTGTGTACAGTTTGCAGTATTTCATGGTGTCGAGAGCATGTAAATAATAAAGTACCAGCACTGTACAAATATTCAGTGTAAATCTGCAGTAAAGTTTGGATTTAGATGCAGACAGACTTTGAGTGGACACATTCTTACCAAGTGTCAGATTGCTGTTCGCTCTGTGGCAAAGTCTTGTGGGTTGGGGGGGCGGGGGTTTGCAACTGCCTGACAATATGTATGATTAATTATGTGCATCAGGGGGTTCACTTCTCCACACACACACACTTATGCACACAGGCTGCAATGCAAATGTTGAACAAGCTATTAAGAGATGGCTGTCAATAAGAAGTGGCATGACATGATCTCCACTGCTGGGACCAATGAGACTGCCTGTCAGTCTCCCCACCAAGACACCAGAGAGGTGTCGCTCACTGTGCTGCTGCAGGAGGCGAAGGCTTGTTCCCTCCCTTTACTCTGATACCTGAAAAACGATCCATTTGGATTCACTATGAACTGTGAAATCTGTCTTATGTTTAATTATATGTCTCTTTATAGCATTATTCACTCATAGGTGTTTTGTTTTAGTTCATCCCAGATTATACTGGAAGAAACCTCTCCCATTTCTGTTAAAAATCTTTGTAGAAAAATGAGAAATGATTTGTGTAACACAGCTTGCGTTATAAAACGGGTCCCTCGATGAGACAATTAGATGCCAAAACAAATAAATCAGTGTTTAAAAATGTAAATAAGTTGTCCTACTTTTGCATCTCCTCAAATTATTTTACAAAAGTAAGATTAAGTGTTTTGACAGAAATGCCTTTTGTGACAAATAAGAAAAAAATGGACAGTTTTGTTTAAAAACTCTGTAAGAGAGTCTCACTCTTACTGTTCGTCTCGTCTGCTTTCACTCACTTTCCCACTTTTATCCCTCCTCGTCTGCTTCTCTTCACTCCTCCCACCTGTTTCACTCCTTTTACCAACTCTCCCGACTGTATCGCCCTATTCATCTCTGTGCAGCTCTATTATCCTACCCAGACTGTTTTATCTCACTCCGTCTTTCTTCTTTCCAATTTGCCTTTTGTTCTCTGCTGTCTCCAACATAGCGTTGTTATGTTTTTCTTCCTCAGATCCCACTTTAGAGCATCTGAAGGAGATCAGGGGAAAATTGGCCTCAGAAAAACCTGCAGTTAAAGGCTCCAGCTCTCTGCAACACTGTGAAACATTCAGACTTCTCTGTCTGAGAATCAAGATCTTAGTCGAAGCACATGTGTCTATTTTTCCTCTTTGATGAATCGACCCCGGCTGCAGCAGACACCAAAGTTTCCATAATAAGCAGGCAGTTAGTTAAATATTATGCGCTATTCTTTATTTCTCTCCCCTCTTTTTCACTTCATCCCCACCAATAATCCTCTACCTCTCTGCCCTCTCATCCACCGTCTTCATCCCCTCCTTACTCACACACGCCCTCAGACATTAGTAAACACACTCCGACTTCGCTAAATTGAGTGAAAGGAATTCCAAATGAGAGAACCACTTCTGACATTCCACCGCTGTAAGTGTGGGTTGAGATTAAATCTTCATTAGGTGTGGCCCTCCCAAACACACACACAAGAGGACTGGGATTAAAAACAAATATCTCACTTCAGTTGGGTAATCAGTTTAATATGGTTGAGGAGGAACTATGTTGACCTGGAGACTCGAGGAAACAAAGGAAACAGAACAGTTACTCAGATTTAGTTCTAAATGTGGATTTTTATTTTTCATTTTTTTGTCCAGAAACTTAAATATTTGTTCATAAATCTAATCCTTTCAATCAAGAATGATACATTTCTCAGCTACCAGTTGAATATGTTTAAATAACATTGAAAATGTTCATGTTTTCGGAAAACAGGTTCAAGCACAGGATCTTAGGGGGTAGGAGATTGATATTTTGTTTTTTGTTTGTTTTTTTTTTTTTAGGGAGGGAGAAGAACACTAAGTATTAAAAGGTATAAGCTTTCCTTGGCAGCATCTTCTGAGGATAGAATTGGCTTTACAAATGACTTTCTAGTGCTACCGGCGACACACTGCAAAAAGTTCCTGGAGCTATAGGAACAGGCGAGCTGTCGTAAAAATAAGCACTTAAGGAGAGCAAAGCTCAGAAAAAAAGAGTCATAAATAAAAAGGAAATTGAAGGAAGAAAAATGTTGGATGAGAGAAGAAGAGAGGAGCGGAAAGTGCTCCCAGGCAAATCCTCGCCAAATAATTCATTTCTGACCTCCTTAGTAAGTAAATTTGCTAAATAAATAAGAGCAGCGCTTGAATGTCAAGAACGGAAGATGCTGCCTGTGGCGCTTTGTCGCTTGCAGTCTTGGCAGCGCTGCAGAGCGCTCTGCTTTCATTAGATGGGCAAAATAAATGGCTTCTCCTTCATCCATCCATCCTCAGCTGTTTGATGTTTGGAGAGGGTATGGGGGGGCGGGGGGGGACTTTTCTCTGGATTTAATATGTTAAAAGCTGTCCTTTTATTTTTTGTGTTGGGTTTATTCTAGTTCGCAGCCTGTGTATGTGTGGCTAGTGAGTTGAGTCAGGAGTTTGGGGAAGCATCGAGCCCAAACTGCCCTGAGAACAGATTGGGTCCATATATAATTCATAGCCTCCAGCCGATCCACTCCATCCGTCCATCTATCCAGCAGCCTCTCGCTGCTTCTTTTCTCCCTCACTTAAACACACACGATCGATAGGGAGGGCCTCTCAGCCGTCACACGCTCCTGCAGTCCCAGCGCCTCGGCTGTCTCGTCCAGTTAGCAGCACTGGGAGGCATCAGCGCAGCCTGTCAGCACGAATGAAGGACAAAGGCGCTGCCACTTCGAGAGAGAAACCGTCAGCTGGTTGGCTGGCACCTCGTAACCATGGCATCCCCTTGGCAACGGCACTAACACAAGGACACGCTCAAACACACTTACACGCACACACACTCCCTATGGCCTTCTCAGATGCCCTTCACACATGAACTAAAAGCAAAAGGAGATACCAGGATGTTTGTGTGAAATCAGGAAGGACAGTAAAATGTTTAGATTGAAATAAATAAATAAATTGATGCCAAGTTGTCCTGTAACTTACAGAATCACTTCAGTTCCAGTTTTTCCTTTCAATTTTTTCTTGAAACTCTCCAAGATAAAAAATATTAAAGTGTTCTGGCCTAGCATGCTAGATGTGGTATACTTGTTTCTGTGTGTTTCCTCGTGGAATCGCAGTTTCTTCCAGCTGTGGGGCCTTGAGCTGAAAATACACCCCCCATTGGTCCACCAGGGACTCATACATTCACCACTCAGATTCCCTCTCCCTCTTCTTTTCTTCTTCATCCTCATTTCTATCCTCTCTTCCCTCTCCTCTTTCTCTCACTCTTTCTTTCTCTGCAGCAACAGGATACAATTTTTTTTTTTGCTAGTACAAAGGTGCCCAAGAGCAAGATGGATGTGCTGTGCCATCCCCCTGCCACCCCTCATCCAGCCCCCCCACCCCCCCCCACCCCCAGCCCTGATAGCGGCACATGCATATATTAAGTGTGATTAAACGCTGTGCAGTGCCTCCATCAAGTGCTTTCTAATGGGCTTTTTTATGACATGAATTAGTCATAATGGGAGAGCACCACAGTTGAAAACCACCAACTACTGTTGTTGATTTGGATTTTTCAGTATTCACATGAGAGATTGTGCTTATTTTGCTGAAAGTGAAGAGAGACAGGTTTGGATTTTCTTACAGTATGGATAAGTGATGTCTGAAGGCATTTCGTGTCCTTAAACTTCTTTTTTTCAAGTTCATGTTGTCTATCAGCGCTCTCTGTTCTGTGCATGCAGAACACATTTCTGACTCACGTAAAAAAAAAGGTGCAACAATCAAAAGGTGAATTTATTTCTGCATCTTGACTCATGCAGGGCTTTTTAGGGAACGTGTAGGCAGCATAGAAGGGGTTTATACCCCCCTCCATAAGGAAATGGGGACAGATAAGCGTGGATTTTGTGTTTCTTTGCCATGGAGCTCCCCTGTGCACCTCGGCCCCCATAGAGGGATTACATATGTATCATCAGTCGTACTCTATGACTAATTACATCTGTGAGATGAGATTATAGGGAGGTTTACCAAACCAATCCCTCCTCTTAGGCAATGTGTATCGCGTCCAACATGTGGTATTATAAGATGTGAGAAAAAAGAATAAATGATGCCAGTTAAGACAGAAGTGACTGACATGTAGATTTGGAAAACCTTCTTCTTTTCGTCACATACACACACACACACACACACACACACACACACACACACACACACACACACACACACACACACACACACACACACACACAGACTCCTGTCATGTTTAGTACATTTAACATTTCTTTTTCAATTCTTTTAGGTTTTTCTACTCAACATACTTTTGATTTCTCCCAGTCTATTTTACCTGGAGATGGACTGAATGTCTCTCATGGTTTTATCTTTCAGCTTTCATGTCATTCATTTGGTCTGTTTAGGATGTAATGCCACCTAGTATTCAGCAGGCTGCAGTTATGCCCCTCTGATGTCACTTGCAACATCATGTGATGAGCCACCTGAGACAGAAAGGGGAGGCTGAGTGAGCAGCACGGATTTCTGCTGTCACCATGGCAACAAATAACAAGATCCTCTCCAAAAGCACACCTTAATTAGTTAAATTATGACTTGTGGGATAAGAAGAGGGAGGATGAGAGGGAAGGGGAGACCTGGGGATTAGAAGAAAACAGAAAATGTTTTGTTTGTTTTATTATTTTCTGATGCTACTTGTGCATCCTAAATCTTTAAAAAGAGTTAGATATGAAGTGTTTTTAGTGAGGCTTTCAGACGTACTGTACATGCTGCTTAGTTTTGTTTGTTTTTAAGCAATGAATAAGGGCGGCAGTGACAGACTGCCAGATATCATCTCTGTCATTGACTTTTGTTCACTGTTACCATCTTTTCTCCACAGTCTGTCTTTCCATCGTGGGTCTAACTTGATTCCTGTCTGATTTGGATCTAATAACATTGTTCACCTCTGTGTGTGATAGGCAGGGAAACTACCAGAGCCCTGGCATCAACCAAGTGAGCAACATTTCCTACAGTCAGCCAACGAGCAACAACAGTGCAGCCACAGGAAACGGACAAGGTCCAGGCTATAATATTCCACCTTCAGGTATCCAACTGATCCCAACTCACAAATTGTATTTAATACTCAGCGTTATCGTCACATATGGATTACTTTTAGCATCAGTTTCTGCACATGGTTAGCCAAAGTATGCAACAATTCATGAAGGTTTTTCTTTAAATATTCAAGGATTAAATTAAGTTTTGACCTTAGACATAGGCTTGTGTTTCATCGCAGAATGCATGTCGATTAAATGAAAACCTGAATCACATCCCTCTTAATACACACTCAGCTACAGCACTCTACATAGAACTAAAGAGGTGAGCCAAGCATCAAGGACACCTTCCTCCTGCTATGAAGAATTATACAGCTGATACTATTAAAAGTAGAATTTGAGCTCCTCTTCAGATAGAAGCATAATAAAGGTATACATAATGTTACCTGCCAGTTTCTCTTTAATGCTGATCTTCCATTATTTCACCACCTTTTTGAATGTGAGAGAAGATGACCTTTTTTTATAAAACAGAGTATACAGCCATCTCAGTTCAGAGGGCGGACTGGCTCGCTTTAGTTGGAGTCTATTATCATTCCTACTCCATGTTTTATATGGAGGCAGAGTTTTCAGTGGTCTGTTTTAGATTAGAACTTAACATTTCAGATGTGGCATTATGTGTCTTTGTCTATGAAATACCCAACACCTTTTATATTATACAAGGAAAGCTGAATACGATACGAAGGAATGAATATTTTCTGTAAATGTTTTTTTTCATTGGGACTCTTTAGGAGATGCTATAATGAGCCCAGATAGTAAACCGAAGCTGGACATCAAAGATGATGGTGGCCTCAACAATGAGCCTCACAAACCAAAGGTACCTTCCTGACCATCTTTCTTCTTCTTTTTTTCTTTGTGTTTGCACATCTCTAATTTATTTATTCATTTTTGGTTGTTTTTAATCCAAATGAATCAAACCAAGTCTGATCAGCATATGCTGCCTCAGCACAGCAGGCTCTCTCTCAGTTGTTTTCCCACCATATTTAATGATTTGTTTAACATTTACTGTCCTTAATGTTTCCCTGGCTTTGTTTTTGCCGGCAGCACTCTCTACTTGCTGATGTTTTGGCAGCTCGCGCTGCAATAAAGAGAGAAACAAAAAGAGACACAGAGGGATTTGCATCTGCAGAACACTCGCACATGTATACGTTCAAACTCACAGAACATGCACAAAAATTCGAGACCTACATTCTGCATTCAGTTATAAACAGCATGCACAGTCCTTCTGTGTCTTCTTTTTCTCACATGCATTTGTCTCAATACACAATGCTGACTTCTCATTTTAACCTACAATAGCAGCTCTGCAACAACAAAACTCTGCTCTTTGCTTTTTTATGCTGCCTTCCCTTGTTTTTGCTTAACAACTCTTCTTCAGCACATACACTCACCCCTCCATCACAACCACTACGCGTCTTTTCCCTCCAAATCCCTGTCTTTTCTTTTGCTGATTACAGTAGTAGGGCCTTTTGAATTATTTAAGGCAGCCAGAGCAGCCAGAAAGACCCCCAGTGCTCCCCAAAGAGATGATCTGTCTGCCAAGAAAGAGAAAACGAGTTAGAGAATCAGACGGAGAGACAGGGAAAGAGAGGGCCAGAAAGATAAGGTTTTGCTGACATGAGCATTCTGTACACAGACGAGAAGCACTTGTCAAGCTGTTGTTCCCCCTTTTGCAGTTTCTTTTACACACACTCACACACAGATCCACATCCCCTGAAGAACCCCACACAGAAACTTACAAGCAAATGCACATTCACAATTATGAAGTTATTTACTCAAATTGGAGTTTATATTAGTTTGATTACCAATTACGGTAAATCTTTTATGCAGACACATACACAGACTTTGCAGTATGTACAAATATCCACTGTAATATGCACAAAATGCATTTCATACTTCATCCTTTACATGCACTTACAGTAATTATGTGTTTATATAAACATATTAATAATTGGCATTAAAAAGCTGTGATTTATGATATAATATAAAAATATAGATCATTAATTAGTTGAAATAAGCTCAGTGTTCTCTATCTTTCTTGAATTCGGTTTGAAGCCTCTGATGTATTATGTATTTTATTTAATGCCTCATATATGTTGATTTGGTGGCAGATCTGGGCTGCAGGCTGACTAGGTTGGCTTCCAGAGTTATTTACTAAATAAACATGCTGTTGTAATAGATGCAGAATATGTAAGTGTTAATAAACACGCCTATAAAAAACTAACATGCTACACGTTTTTCCCATCATGTGATCTTTCTGCTATTTTCAGTTTTAGGTTTTGATTCATATAATTTCTTAGCTCATCACGCTTAACTAATCCATAACAGGCACTATATCAGCTGGTCTGTTGATTTAAACAACATTTAAAAAGTTGCATGTATTAATGAGCAGGTGCAGTGGAGTAAAAAGTTCAAAATCATTACTGTCACTTCAACAGCTTCAGGATGGTTACATGAACAACAACAGCAGCAGCGTGTCTCAGCCAGCCACTCCAGGCGGTACCCTGCCCGTGCCCTCCCCCCTCTCCCCCAGCCCCGCCAGCCTGTCGTCCTACCACGGAGATGACAGCGACAGCATCAGCAGCCCGCCTTGGCCTCTCAAAACTCCCTCCAGCCCCGTAAGAATTAGAACTCATGTTTGTGTGATTCTTCTGTGATGTGATGCATTCATTAAACAAATATAAGTCTTTTCTTTCAAAACAAGCCACTTCAATTAATTTGCATTTAGCGTTGCAAGTTCATTGTATAATTACTTTATCAAAAAGAAGTATTTAGGCCATAGTCGTGACTCTGAACTTGGACCAAAGCCAGGTGTTGTTGTTAAGGATTAAAGTTGGTCCATTGATTTGAATCCAAGACGTGCAAATCTGCTGTGAACAAACTTCGAAACAAACACAGACTGTACTCTGAAGCAGTGTTTATTTTTGCTTGGTCATTCAACCAGAGGTGCAGCTCACATTGTGTAAATAAGAGATGCATTTTTTATGACCCTGACTGGGTGAGTGGGTTGTTGTGGCAGAGAACAGACAAGAAAATAAACTGTAAACTGTATATTGTACTACTACTTTTCCAGTCTACAACTTACTTGTTCTTACCCTCTGTCTTCAGCAGAAAGCCAACTCCTCTTCTGTCAGTGGCGAGCGAATCAGCCGACTGTATGAGTTGGGTGCAGAGCCAGAGAGGCGAGCCTGGGTGGAGAGATACCTGACCTTCATGGAGGAGCGGGGTACACCTGTTTCCCAGCTTCCAGCTGTGGGCAAGAAACCACTGGACCTCTGGAAGCTCTACATGGCTGTTCGGGAGATAGGAGGCCTCGCTATGGTAACAAACAGCAAATACATTAGATGTAGAGATGGTGGAATAATGTTAGAGATAAAACATCACATTGCAGGCCTTAAAATAGTACCTATTGAAGGGTTTAGCCTCTCATGTGGTCTCTGTTATCATTTCCACAAGCTTTTTTAACATTTTTCATCAGTGTGCACTCTAACTAAATTGCATATGGCGTGCTTGTAAATGTGAAGAGATGTACTCAAGAAAATAAGATACGTAAATTAATTATAGAGGACCAGCCCACTCATGGAAACACTGTGTTAAAAAAAAAAAAAAAAAACATTTAACAAACAGTATGTCACAGTTTTGGTAGTGGACAACTGAGAGTAAAATAGAGAAGAATACAGTTTTGTGGCTTTAAAATAAAATAAAATATACCTGACTGCATATCTTTCAAATAAAATTTTCAGATCAAACTGCAGAAACATGTAGTGATGTCCATTAAATTTTGACTCATATGTGCTCAATTTCATTCCAAAGATTCTGGCAAGTGGCTAGAAGCTATAAGCCTATTAAAATAAATCAGAAGTGATCAGTAATCTTTATACTGGATTTTCTCCATCTTTGTGCTATTTAGGTAAATAAAAACAAGAAGTGGCGTGAGCTGTCCAGTACCCTGAACGTCGGTACGTCCAGCAGCTCTGCCAGCACGCTAAAGAAGCAGTACATCCAGTTTCTGTTTGCCTATGAGTGTAAGATGGAGAGAGGAGAGGAGCCGCCAGCAGACAGCAACAGCGGCAGCAGCATGACTGAAGGCGACAACAGGAAGCAGGTTAAGATCCAGCCGCCCTCACCTGGTAAGTCCTGATAACAGAGTTTCTTTGCTTTTTTTCAGTGGTACTCGCTCATCTGTCAGCAGCCAGATAACAGATGCAGTTGATAAAAATAATTTCATCCATGAACCCTGTAGATGTGTCTGAAACCATCCATCCATTTTCTTCACCTGCTTGTTCCTGTTCAGGGTCGCGGGAGCTGGTGCCTATCTCCAGTGGTCAGTGGGCGGGGTTACACCCTGGACAGGCTGCCAATCCATCACAACCATTCACACGCCCACTAACACCGAGGGCCAATTTAGAGTCGCCAATAAACCTATCAGACATATTTTTGGTCCATGGGAGAAAACCCACTCATGTACAGGGAGAACATGAAAACTCCACGCACAAAGATCTCAGTCAAGATTTGAACCATCTTGCTTTAGCAACAGTGCTACCAAATCTGACACCTTGCATGTCCAAAACCTTGCTTTAGTTTATTCATTAGATTAAAACCAAAATTTGTGCAATCTGACCTCAACCTGGACAATAGAACATAAATGACATTTATTATTTAAATTAAGATAAATAAAAAATCACAGTGAGTACATTAATACTACTCAAACACCCAAGAGAAGTGACTGAAACTCACACATTTTCACTGGATGATTTATAGTTTAATAGAGGTGAATTACAATCTTCCCTCTTGCGTTTCGTCTCTGAAATGCACCTTTATTTGATTACAGCGTAAGAAGGTTAAGTAATATTGTTTTGGTGCTTTTTGTTTACATGTTCACACCATGTGTTTCCATGTGAAGAGTCTGTGTGAAGGAAGAAGGAAGGTCATGTCTCTAATTTGCAGCGGAGATGAGAAAAGTGACCCCTGCTTTTAAAAAGGACACTGGTGCTCTTCACCTGTTTGTGACACTGCAGATTGCTTTTCCTGGAGGGCTTCACATCTGCCTTCATTTGCATCCACACATGCACATATATAGTAACGCTCAGAAGCAGATAAACACATTTAAATAAATTTACATCATGACTCTCTTATAGCACATTATACTTCATAATTCATGCACTGTTTGTGGATTCAGGATGATCTAAACACAGATTCTTATTTTTAACTGAAGGCACCAGAGTATTTATAAGTTCCTGTTGTTAAATATGAAAAGTCCCATTCTTGGCGTTTTTAGGTTGACTTTGCATATGCAGCTCAAGCTAAACCGAGAAAAAAAAACCAGATCTTTTACATAAAATGTTACTAAAGTTATTAAAATAGATATTTTTATAGGTTTTATTAACACAAAAGCAGTCAGAAAACCCTAATTTGAGCTTCCTTTTTCTGGTAAATGTGTTTTAAAATTTACTTACACTGTCTAGACCAATTTTATAAAGGGGTTTGCTACATACAGTAGCTTGAAAATAATTCAGAGCTGGTTTTGTGGTTGTTCTATGTGCAAAAGTAGGTTATTTAATATGTTATTTCACCGCCTTTTATTTTGTAAAACTTCCCACAATTGCTGTGACCCCTAAAGGTCTTGAAGGACTGAATGATGAGAAGATATTTTGTCTGAATTTACAGAATAACTTTAGCTAATTCGATATAAAACTTCACAAGAGCCAGCAGTCACATGGGTTAAGTGCAGCAATTTCTTGCAATGTGCATAACTTCAAATTTGACTTTAAAACGGAGACTGTGCACTAACATGATTCTGATTTTGGGGTGATACTGGACTTTTTCTTGAGTTAACATAGTGACACATCTTAATTCTCAAGCTTTTGTTGAAAAAATGCCTATAAAAGAACCACAGATTCATGGTTCGAATTAATCCCCCCCCCCCCCCTTTTTTTTTATTGTACCTCTGTTGATTAGCTCTGCATCACTCTCAGCTCCATACAAACTGCCCTCCCAACATCCTGCCAGCCTATATATAGACTGACAGTTCTGTGATGTCACTAAAGGAGCTTGTCCACAAGGGCTGGGGGGGTGGGGGGGGAAGGGATGTGTTTATGTGGTGGGGAGTGCAGAGTGATTAATGAGGACTGGAATGTAGAACGTAAACAAACTCGACCTCAGCTTCACCTTTCATTCACAAAACCGGCTCAGCCGACTCCCCCCACCCCCCACCCCCTCCTGTAACCACTATAACCCCTCTGGATTATGTCACTCTGACACACATTGCAGGCTCTCGTCTCTTCTACACACACACTTTTTTTCCTCTGCTGTCATTTTTTTTTTTCTCTTTCTGAATGTGGAGCAAAGGTTACCTGAGTCCAGACTCCTCTCCACCTCGTCTCCATCATCCTACCTTCACTCCTTTATTTTACTGATCTGTCTGACTGCTCACCTGCTCTTGAAGAATGGCAATCCTCTTAACCTTGACTAACCCCTCCATTGTTTCCTCTTCTTCACGTGTGTGTGCATATTCATTTGGTTTGACACCGGGACAGCCCAGGAAGAGAAGAATCCCTAATGCTCACTGACCCATCTTTGCCCTCTTTCCCACCTTTGCTCATCATCATGAGACTCCATCTACTACCGTCTGTCTCTCTTCCTCTCAGTCTCCTGTGATGTAGAGGCAGGAGGGGGGGGGGGTATCACTGAATAATTCAGAATTAGCATTAAATTTTAAAGCTTAAGTCTTACAGGGGCTTTTTTCTGAAGAAATGTGGCGCAGGGAGAGGGCACTGAGGCTCTTCCAGAGAAAGGCTTCTTACACTAAATGCTCATTAGGATACTTTCATGTTCTCTCACTGTCTTTGTCATCTTTTAGCTGGAACAGCTCACATTTTCCATTCATTCAGGGAATTTGTATCACTTGGTTTTTTATCTGGTTGGGGGTTCTTTGTGTGCAGGGCTCTTGTTGCTCCATGCTCCTATAATTTCCTAATCATCTGAACTGAGAATTTCACAGAAATGTGGTGTCATAACAAAAGAGCACACTAACCCAATTTTAACCCCAGTTTGAATCGCATCGTGAAAGGTTGTTTTCTTTTTTTCAAAGCTTCTTTTAAGAGCCCAAGCTTTCTAAAGCTTTTCACTCATGTTTAGTGGATGTTTTTGTAAAGTAATGGCTCGTGTGTCATTAAATTTTAGACCTTTCAATATCACAGTTGTGCTGCTTCTACAACCAAAATGGGCATTTTTTTCTGCAAACTCCTTCCCGTCTCCTTGCTGCATTCTCTCCCCCTGCCTGTTCTTTCACTTCTTTCTCTGTTGGCCTTTCTTCAACAGCCCCTCTGTTCCCATCTTCTCTGCCCTTGTGTAGTGTGTTTGTTCGGGCTCAGCTCTCATGTCAGGCATCATTCTGAGTGCTTTGGATTTAAGCCCAAAGTTATCTCCCTAATACAGCACCATGCTGCGGTGAAATCCCACTTTGGCCGCTTTAACTCAAACCAGCTTCAAGATCACAGCAGAGGACGTGAAGGAGCCCCTGCGGTCTGAAAGTGCACCAGTTTTTAGGAAGAAGTCAAGGAAATCATCCAGATTTAGTAATAATTCTTCTTTTGACTTCCAGCTAATTCAGGCGGCTCTCTCCAAGGTCCTCAGACACCCCAGTCATCTGGCAGCAGCTCTACAGCAGAGGCAGCAGGTGACCTGAAACCTCCCACACCTGCTACCACCCCGCTGGGACAAGTCACAGCCCTACCCCCCAACAGGTACCACAAAGTCTCCACTGAGTCAGCTGCTTTTAATGCTACTGCTGCTGTTACTGCTATTCAACCACAGACTAAAAACTGTTTAACGTAGAGGCATTTAACTAAAAACAAAACAAGTGTCTTTGATTTCAGATGCTTGTGTTTATGTCTAATCAGACATGTGGAGTTTTCTGTTCTTCATATCTGTTGATTTTAATTATGAACAGCTGTGTGCGGCCCCCAGAAGGGAGTCAGTTTCCTTTGTTTGCTTTATTTGTCTTTGTGAGAAGGAATATCCATATCTAACAATCGTTCTAACTTCCAGCACTGCCAAGTTTAGTCTTTTTAGCTTGTATTTAGAAAAGAAACTAACAGTTTCAGAGAGGCTTTGAGCTACTGCTTTAGAAATAAATTATGCACAATTTTAAAGCTTCTGTTTTTTAACATGTTGCTTTTGTGATCTGACCTCAGATAAATGCAAATAGATGGATTTATTGTCACAATAAACACTAAAATATTAGCATTTTTTTTAAAGAATGCTTTAAAAAATAATCTTTATATACATTTACCTGAGATCTAATATTTAGGTTGTTTTATGGTTGCCTTTTTAAATTTTTTGTATCGAGACGGTTTGGAGGAATGTCTGTAAGATTCAAAGCGCTTGTAGCAAATTGTTTGTCACTGATTAAACTACTAATAAGCACAGAGTCATTACAATTACCATGTAAAATCTAATTAAACATTAAACTGACATTATGAAACTGTTCTTTTCTTATAAAATATAATTATTTTTGTGAAACGTCAATCTCTGAGAAATTCTCACATCTATATTTTCTTTACGTTTAGTCTTTCTCTCATGGTTCCATCTTTTCCTCATTTGTCCAGGAGCAGCGTGAGCGTGCAGGACCCCTTCTCAGAGGTGAACGACCCGGCCTTTCAGAAGCGAGCCACCAGCCTGCCACCCTCAGCTCCGTACCAGCAGGGCCTCAGCATGCCAGACATGATGATGAGGATGCAGTATGACTCCAAGGACCCCTTCGCAGGCATGAGGAAGAGTGAGTGAGACATATGTTGTGAAAAAAATATATATATATTGTTCATGTTAATTTCTGTTACCAAGCAAGATTTCAATTAGAAATGTCATGTTTAAACTCATGGCTCTTTCTCAAAATGACATGTATCCCACAGCCGTTGTTTTCTTTTAATCTTCGGTCTAATTTATTATCAAATCACCATGTTGACTCCGATCAGGACAGATGTTGGTGCTTTACCACTAAAACTATAAAAGGAGATAAGAACTGTTTGGTGCGTCACACATCCATTTATCAAAAACACCAGCTCGTCTGATCTCCTTGTAGCTTAGCCTTCGTCTCATCCTTATTTCTTTCATCCTTTTTTTTTTTAACCTTTCATCCTTCCCACCCCGCTGAGACGCACCTGTTTTGACCAAGTCGTGTGGTTTCGTTTCCAGAACAAACAGTAGTTTTAGAAATAACAGCGGCTCCTCTGAAGGCTGAAGAGAATGGAGTCTGAATGAATAATATGGTGGATGGTAGCTGCATAACAACGCTTAGATTCAAAACAATAAGTCTGATCACAGGCAAGTGGAGAATATTCATAGAGGTGTGCTGCCATCTGCTGGTAAAGACATGGTTTAGGAATTTCAAATGGAAATTATAAGCCCTCGTTCTACTAAACGATTTTCAAAAATAATTTCAGCCCTTATGTTTTCTTCTTCTGCAGTGGCAGGAGCTGATCCATATATACCAAGCCAGATGCCCAGTGGGGGTATGCCAGACATGTATGGTCGACCACCGTCAGGTCTGAGCATGAGTCAAAGGTCACAGTATCCATATGGGACAGGTTATGACAGGAGGTAATTATACAAAGCTCTCATGGAGAATTTTTTACTATCTATTGACTAACAGTGTGTCAAAAAGTTCATGTCTGTTAAGAATAAAGACTGTTTTGTTTATTTTTTAGACCAGATCATATGATGGGGATGGAAGGGACCATGGGCCCCCCAGGCAGTCAGAATAATATGGGACACTCCAGCAATGAAGGAAACATGTACCCTTCCAGCAGATACCCCTCACAACAGAGGTCCTCATTTTTAACAACTTTCATTTGCATGAAAGTCCAATAAAAATACTGAAGGTTTGTGTCGGTTGTTAATCAGAAAGAGATTAATTTTTTTCTGATCTCCTTTTCAGACATGATGGTTACGGCCAGCAGTATCCCAGCATGCCATACGGGATGCATCCGTCGGGGATGTATTCACAGCAACCGGTAAGAAACAACTTCTTTTATGGAAGGCGTCAGATAATTTTGTTAAAGAAAACTTCAGAATAAAATACTTTTGATAAGTATTACAGAACCTGAACATAGACAAGTAGAAATATATTTATTTTTAACACCACAATTTAATATGACAAGTCCATACCTTGTATTTTAGGTATGCTGCTTAAATGTTGTGTAACATTCGAGTAATTTAACTTCTAACAAAACTGTTTGTATCAAATTTTTTTGTATGAATTCTATGTACTGGAAGCTACAGCTATAAGATAAATGTGTTGAATTTAAAATAATATTTCTGTCATATTTATTTGTGATCTGATTTTATAATTCATCACATCTTTGCTTCATCAGGGCTACAAACGGCAAATGGATGGGATGTATGGCCCCCCACCCAAAAGACATGAGAGTGACATGTATGCCATGCAGTACACCAACCAGCAGCCAGACATATACAATCACTATGGCGGTGGGTATTCCGGCCCTGAACATAGATCAATCCAGGGACAGTTCCCCTACCCCTACCACAGAGACCGCGTGGCCCCGTCCAGTCAGCATAGTATGATAGGCGGGGGCCCCACTCCAAACCACGCTGCTGATGGGCCCAACATGTGGCCTTCAAGAACAGACCTTGGCTATCCCTACCACAACAGACAGGGGCCGCCATCACAAATGGCACCATACGGCTCCATTTGTAGAGAAGACATGGACGGTCGACCCGGGCAGGACCAGTGGCACCGTCAGTCTCCCTACATGTCATCATCAGGTGGCATGACCCCCTTGTCTTCACGCCAGCCATCGTCTTATTCCAACACTCCATCCATGGCCAACCATCTGCCCAGAGTCCCCAGCCCAGGACCCTTCCAGCGCACAGTTGATCCTCTAATGTCCCCCAGTAAATCTCTATTCATGTCACCTATGAAGATGCCTAAGCCTGGGCTGTCTATGATGGGCTCACAGGGCAGCGGACCTATCGGCCAGTTTCCTCCTAACCTGAGGAGGGATCTCAATTATCCTCCGGGGTCAGTAGAATCCACCTTGCCTCTTCTCAAGCCTCGACGCAAGCTCACCTCTAAGGACTGTGGTAAGACAGAACCCTGGTACTTACTTTGTTTACTGTCCCATGGCTGAGTTTGAGAAGATCTGATCGGGATTATTATTTTATTATTTTAATCCCAGGAACTCCTGAAGCCTGGCGTGTGATGATGTCTCTTAAGTCTGGCCTGTTGGCAGAGAGCACTTGGGCTCTGGACACCATCAACATTCTGCTGTATGATGACAGCACTGTGGCCTCCTTCAACCTCTCCCAGGTTAAACAACTTTCAGTTAATACCTCTGATGTCTGATTGAGCAGATTCCTTAAACTATGCAGCAAATTTTAACCCAGATCAAAAGATATTTATATCTCTATTACTTTTTATTGATGTTTAACAAATTTTGCATATTAGGATTTTAAAACTGAACCTGAAACTTGAAATTTTCTCTTTACACATTTAAAATTCTGTATAAAAAATATGTTGGTAACACAGAAATAAACTAACTTTAGGTTTGTTAAATTACATTTTTTGTTGGTAGTTATATACTGAAAAACACATAACAAGTAGATGTAATAGTTTTGTTTTTGTTGCTTCTAAATGAGTTGCATCATTATCATTTTTGCCTTATAATTGGGGGTGAAATAGAAATATTAATATTGAAGATATTTTTTCTTTGTTTGACCAGTTGCCTGGATTCCTGGAGCTGATTGTGGAGTACTTCCGCCGGTTCCTGATTGAAATTTTTGGAATCTTGGAAGAATTTGAGGTTGGGACGATGGTTAAAAAAACCCATTTAGATTCTGATGCCACTCAAACAAAGGAAGCTCCCCCTGATGAAGACACAGACTCTACTGCCCTGCCTGGACCTCAGTCCTCCTCAGTAGCAGAAACACAGGAGGAGAAAGCAGCAGGAGCAGAGGAGGAAGCTGCTGCTGTCACTGCAGAATCAGTGGAGGTGAATGACAAGAAGGAGGATTCAAAAAAAGATATGAAAGAGAAGGACAAGAATGAAGAAAAAGAAGCAGGAGTAAAGATCGTGAATGACAGTAAAAAGGAGTGTTTGGATCATCCTGCAGTTTTAGAACCTAAACCTAAACAAGCCAGCAAATATGATAAACTCCCCATCAGGATTGTGCACAAAGATGATCTGATTGAAGACCTGACCGAGCAATTAGGTTACATCACTGAGTTTACCAGCGGGCTGCTACACTGGCAGGCAGGTGGAGGTGACTCGACCGCACACATTCAGACACACTTTGAACCACAGAGTGAACCTCCTGCCAGGATTAATATAAACACAAGAAACCAAAACAAACCAGAAAAGATGGACGACAAAACTAAAAAATCTCTGAACCATATTACTGCTACTATTGATGATGTGTTGTGTGCCAGGGTTGAAGCCCTCTCCCATGCACACCCTGCACGCTCCCTGCCGTCTTACCCTTTCAGGGTGCATTCAGATGGGGAAGATGACCACATCACCCTTTTGGAGGATGAACCTTGCTGCCTGGATGAGGCTCCACTGTGCACCACCTCTGCCTGGCAGGACTCATTGTCCAAGCGGTGTCTCTGTGTCTCCAACATCGTCCGGAGTCTGTCCTTTATCCCGGGGAATGACATGGAGATGTCCCATCACCCCGCACTGGTTCTTCTTCTGGGCAGGTTACTTCTGCTGCACCATGTGCACCCGGAGAGGAACAGATCAGCCCCGAGCTATCAGAGAGACGAGCAGCAAGAGCAGGGGCTGTCAAGTAGCAAAGATGAGTGGTGGTGGGAGTGTCTGAGTCTACTCAGGGAGAATGCTATGGTCACACTTGCCAACATTGCAGGTCACCTGGATCTCACCATATATCCAGACACTATCTGTCTGCCCATCCTGGATGGCCTTCTCCACTGGATGGTTTGCCCCTCAGCTGAAGCCCAAGACCCCTTCCCATCATCAGCACCGCATTCCCAGCTCACTCCTCAGAGGCTGGTGCTGGAGTGCCTCTGCAAGCTGAGCATCCAGGATGGCAATGTCGACCTCCTGCTGGCCACTCCACCTTTTAGCAGACAAGAGAAACTTTTTGCGGTCTTGGTGCGCTACGTGGGTCAGAGGAAGACACAGGTGTACAGGGAGATGGCAGTGGCAGTCCTCTCACACCTGGCTCAGGGGGACCCAACTGCAGCACGTGCTATTGCCTTGCAGAAGGGCATCGTGGGTAATTTGGTTGCCTTCTTGGAAGATGGAGTTAGCATGGCACAATACCAGCAGAACCCTCACAGCTTGCTGCACATGGGACACCCTCCTATGGACCCACCCAGTATAAACATGTTGTGCAGAGCAGCTAAAGGTCTGCTGGCCATGGCTAAGGTGGAAGAGAACAAGACAGAGTTTGTATTGTACGAAAGCCGATTATTAGACATCTCCATTTCCTCGGTGCTTAACACAGGAGTGGTCGCCATTGTTTGCCAAGTTCTCTTTCACTTGGGAAAATTATGACAGATGTAGAATCAGAACTCACACGGCAGACAACAAAATGATATCTCTGTGGTTTTCTATTTTTATTTATTACAATGACAGAAAATGTTTGTCTTTTTTAAAAGGAATATCTACGTTAGCAATTTATTGCCCTCAATATATGTAAAGCTTCTGAATCCTGTTAAATGAAATGTGGATTTGGGATTTAAAAGTTCATTTTATTACAAATATTTAATACCTGTAGGTGTTTGTTGGTTATACTTTATTTTTCTTTGTTGTTTTTGTTTATTTACGTTTTCTGCCAAAGCTGCCACCAAATGTTGGTGCTGGATTATATGTTTTGTTTTGGGTCTTTTTTTTTCAGTTTTATAAATAAGAATATGCTCATGAACATTTTATGAATGAAGCGTATTTATTTAAAACAAGACACTGTACAGTTGTTTGAACTTTTTTGCCAACAGTTTGTGTGAGGGGTTAAAACATAAATCAATTTAAAAGAAGAAAGAAAAAAAGACAGACTTTTTAAACAGAAATGTATATGAATCCATCGCTGGAAGATAATTTGTGCAATAGGACCAGAGCAAGTTGTCCAGATGAAAACGGGAGGATGTTATCTTCAGTCAGCTGTAGTGTCTGCTTCAGGCCACGAAGAGGCAGCATTGCACCAGCCAATCAACAAAAAAACGCATCTGTCAGAAATTAAAGGATTTATTGTATCGATCAATAACCTCAGTGACTCTCACAGAGGAACTTCGTGTTTCTGGCACACTTGTGTTATGTCTGTATTTTTTCATCACTGTGTATATAAACGTTTGGTGCAATGGATGCACACAACTCTTTCTGTCTCCATCAAACATAGCAAGAGATGAGACTTTCAGACTATTATAACAAATGCTTTTATTGTTAGTAAAATTTGGTATTGTTATTGTACATATTTTGTTAATTGGGTCAAATATTTGAACATGGCAGATGTACCTGATGTTTTAATGTAAAAACTCTTGTATGATGCATTGTATTATAGCTGAGAAAACAATCGCTTTGGTAATTAAATGTGAAAGTGCCAGGGTGAGAAGATAACTTAGGTTACATGAGAAAACTGAACATATTTCCTTTTTGTTACAGTCCTCCATGTCAATGGGCATATTTTTGAATCTGCATAATCCTCAAAGAAATATGTGAAGTGAACCTTCAAAATGTTCGGAAAAGTCATTGTAAAATTTGCCTCTTTCTTTTCGTATGACTCTTGTCTTTTCTTCCGTAAACACATTTATACTCTGTGCAGCACATGTCACCGATAAATGTACGATAAACATTGTTAAAGCACTGGAGACGTTGCATCATGTCCTGACAATCCAAGGCCAATAAACAAACATCGGTTGCTTACTTGAGTTGTCTTAATAATTTTTATTAAAGACCGTTTTATCAGATAAACTGCTGATTTTTCAAGCCTCACAATGTTAATGAATGATGCTTTTAAAAATCCAAAGGACATAATTAGATGTATTAATCAAAATACCTTTTCAGTTTTAGAGTTTATTCCACTTAAGGATTAGAAAGTGTGAGAGCCATTTGCAACCTTTCATGTTTCCTCCTGAAGCGGGACACTTAAGGACAGCATTTTCCTGAGGAGGTTAAACTGTATCTAAACACTCATACAACCCAAATAGTTTCCATGGTAACAGTTTTTATTAGCATTTGTGACTTGCATAACCGTTATAGCTTTAAATGTTATTTCATAAAACAAGCACATGAATAATAATAATAATATATACAGAAGTTATTTTATTCTAATGATACTTGTGTTCTGCAAATGAGTAACATTGAAATGTTTTAGAAAAGAACATTTTCTGTTGATCAGATTGTGTTTGACAGTTAGGAAACAACAGTTAAGACTTTTAATTTACCAAAAGCACCTGATAATCTTGCTGTGTGTTTTGCATTTCGGCCATTGTCTCTAATTTCGTACATTTGCTCTGCTGTTTGATTTATCTGGGATTTCTGTTTGATTTGGACATGTGCAACTAAGTAGATTTGTTTTTATCCTGACCAGTCGCTACTCTAATTACGTTTATATTTCTAAAATTGAAGCCCTTCTTTCTGGCCCCAACACAAATTCAGTGATAACTTCATTACATTAAATTAACTCTTTGTTTATATTGGATTTAGAAGTTATTCTTATTATTGACTTTCCAATCTGGTGTTCATGATTATTGTTTCAGTAAATCACATCAGGACCTTGTTTTTTTTTTTTTTTTCTTCAGAATAGTTACTTCCTTTATTTGGAATGTGTTGTTTATTTTTTCCCTTGCCTTTGCCAAGAGAGGGCACCTTATCCAAACTTATTTTAGGCTGCTTTTAATAATAGCAATCCTGAGGCTGATAACACAAGCAATATTCTGTTTGATCACCGGCCGAGTCTCAAATCATGATTGTTAGATGCGTTGGCTGGTAGAAAGATGCACAATCACTCATCTTCATCTTTCTAAAATGTTTCTGACACCTTAAAATTAGTCACAGCATGAGTGGGGAGTGATTAATATTTAAAGAAAAAATGATGGATGTGCAGTTTGCTATCTCTTGACACTTTAAATCTGGATTCTTGTTTCACGGATATATGTGCACATTATAAACCAGTTTTGAGAAATTCCGAGTGTGCAAAATGGGTTCTGTACTTTTTATGTTCCGGATGATGAGTTTCACGTAGGTAGCCAACCACAGGAGAAAATCACCCACACTCCTGTGCCTCTGAAAAGCTGAGTCACCGAACTCTGACAGGACGGATGTGGTGGCTGCGAGGAAGACTGGTCTGTCATTGGCCTTGACTATCCTGCTGAGCTGCCTCGCACCACAAATGTAGGCTGATGGATTAGTATTTGGGTGAAAACAGAGACTGTGGAGACCTTTTTTATTGTGTGGATTTAATTATTATAGTTGTCTGAACTGGATAGTTACCAATTTATGCCATATTTAATAATAATGTGCAGGTATAAAGTAACATAAGTCGATTTCTCTGTGATCTCTCATCTGAGACTGCATAGATAAGGATTTGAGGCAGTTGCTCTTACAAACACTTTGTCTGCCATTATCATCATGCTGCTCCACAGGAATTAGACTGGAGAGACAACAGATCCTTAGGAACCATTTAAAATGTTCACTTTTTCACTTCCATGTGCCAGCTATTGCTTAACATGCCCAGTGGTACCAGCTCATCAGTATTTCACTTAAAATGCATGACACAAGCACCTTTCAGCAGCGATGAGCAATTCCTTAGACTGGAGTGTTTTTTATGTGAGTGCATTTGATTATATTGTCAATCTGATAAGAAGTCTTTGTTCCTGAATGCCAAATCCTCCTTTAAAGCAAAAATCAGAAACAAGACACAATTTTTTTCCATCTTTACATGCTGCTTCATGCAGAACAACCAGGCCTTCTTAAATTACATAAAAAAGAACCAGACTTCTTTTGTGAAAAAGTAGGTAATTACACAGCTGTGGGGGAGTGACTGATCTGAGCAGTCAAAATGAGGAGGTGTTCATGTGAGTATGCGCATGTGTAGGTGTAAAGAGAGGAGAGATGACAGAGAAAGTGTGAGTTGATAAGGCAATCATGAGCACTAATTAAGCTGAACAGGAAATTTCTTCATTGGTGAACTTTTCTTGGCAGGAAGGGCGCGAGCGGGTCTATTTTCTATAGCAACACAGTTAATATTTTCTTAGAGTAATTATATGATGTGGTTGTCTTTAGTCATTCAGTTTTAGGGAATCATAACTTTTCTCTCTATTATCTGCTTTGAAGGTCACCACTAAAGAAATTAAACTGACTTTCAGTTTTATTTTACAGTTCTTTAATAATGAACACAATGCTTTTCCTGGCTTGAGACTAGAGTTTAAGACTTTTAAGACAGTGGGGGGGAAAGTTTGCAAAGTGATTGAATCAGAAGACAACAAGGGTCATATTTCTTTCAACTTTTACACAGTTCTAGTTCATGAAACAAGATGAGTCATCCCCAGCTGGCCATTAAAATTGATTAGGGCATTTACAGACTTGGACAAAGTCGTTGGTACCCTTACATTAAAACAAAAGAAAAACTCACAATGGTCACTGAAAGAACTTAAAAATGACAAAAGCAATAAAATTAAATATTTACTGAAACTCTACAAATGAAAATCAGATATTGCTTTCGAATTGTGCTTCGAATAAATTAAAACTTGTCTGGATACAAATGATTTAATGTTTTTTAGTACAACCTTTTGAGGCAGTCAAAGGATTTCTGTAACTCTCAGTGAGATTTTTGCACCTGTCAACAGGTACTTTGGCTCGCTCCTTGTGAGCAAACTGCTCCAGCTGTCTCAGGTTTTATAGATTCCTACTCCAGGTTGCATGTTTTAGCTCCTTTCACAGATGCTCAATAGGCTTTAGATCAGAGCTCACAGGAGGCCACTGTAGAATGCTCCAATACTTCTTTTTTACCTGTTCTTGGGTGTTTGTGTTGTGTTTTGGGTCATTATCCTGTTGGATGACCCATGACCTGTAACTGAGATGAACATTTCTGACACTGAGCAGCAAGTTTCACTCCAGAGTGCCTTGATAGCCTTGAGATTTCGTTGTAACCTTCAAAAATTCAAGACACCCTCAGAACTAAACCGAAACCCTTCCATGTTTCACAATAAGTGTGAAGTTCTTTTCTTTTAAAACTTAATTTTTCCTCCGTAAACATAGAGCTGATGTGAGCAGCTTAAAGCTCCAGTTTGTCTCATCAGTCCAAAAGATTTTCTCCTAGAAGCGTTGTGGCTTGTCAACAAGCATTTTGTTTAATCCAATCTGGCTGTTCTGTGTTGTTTCTGTCAATAGTGGAGCCCATTGTGGTTCAAGATATGAACCTTGACCTTGGTGTTCAGCTTGAAGGTTTTGGATGTTTTTCTTGGCTCTTTTTACAATCTTTTTAATAATTCTGACAAATCTGGGGTTACCTTTCCTGTTATACCCACATCCTAGGAAGTTGGCTACAGTCTCATTAACTATATACTTTATTATTATTGTTGTTGTTATTGTTATTATTATTATTATCACTGGTGGCTGCTGTGATCACATGAACATGATGCTGCTTGGGCATGGTCTAGTGGCCTCTACCTAAACATAGATATACAATCTTCTCTCTGAGCTCTTCAAACAAACTACCCAAGAGCCTGTTTCATCCCTTCGAATAGGCTGAACGGCTGATGAAAAGCTTGGAAACCTTTGTGATGCAAATTTCAGGAGATGCCTTAGTTTAACATGTGAGTCCCTGTGGTCAAATTACAAACATTCTTGTCCAGGCCAGTTTAATTATTTCATTTATTTACGTATTTATTTACAAGGGGGTGATTATTCTGTTGAACCACAATTCAAGAAGATTTGGAATATGTAATTTACTTCTTAATACTTGCCATTTGTTATTTTCCTTTATTCTATATAGCAAAAAAGCACCTTTAAAAACAACACAAACAAAACACATAAACCCAGATTTTTTGACTGACTTTTTTAACAACTTATAATTAATAGAAAAAAATAAACAATTAAAGCCAAAGACTGCACATGATGATGCCTTAGTGCACTATTACTGGTGTTCAAAAAAGGGATTCTGGGGTCACCCCAAGCCCCTCCCTGGATGCGCCCCTGCTGACTCACATTCACTTATAATGGACTCGTTAAGGTCCCCGAACCACATTTTGGGAACCCCTTTAACACGTCCTACACCTTATGCTCCAACCTCTGTTAAAGTGGGAGGAGCAGGCGGAGGCGCGTCTTTGCTCTCATGTTGATGTTTGTTGTGTGGACGGGAAGCCGGAGGATTGTCGATTGGCCTGCCAGGACGCTTTACTGAGGAGAGCTGCAACTTTTTCCAAATACAACAATGAATTCTGAAGATATGTGATGATGGCTCGTCGATGATAGTTGGGGAACGCTTGGCCAGATGATTGTAAGGTCCTGTTTGGCTCATATTGACTCGCTTTTCTGACTGGCGACCAGTCAGGATGCTGGTGCTCGTCTGAGAGCTCCGCGTCGTGTGCGCTCTCTCCAGATCCCCCTTCCCCGTTCTTTCAAAACCAAGTTGTCTCTCGGCGAAGATAAATTTTCAAACTCGTTTGTTCTCCCGTAAACTTCCAAAAATGGTCTTCTTCGCTTTGGTTCGTAACAAACCTGGATAACGACGGGAATCTACGTGACAACACCCCTGAACGACGACCAGCGTTACTTTCCTGCGGTAAGGCTTCAGCGGGCAGAGCAGACAACCACAGCCGGGATGTGACGCCTCGCTGCCGTTAGTGTTACACGGTTGACAGCGCAGCATAACTACACCGAAACCTTCTTTGCAGCTCGCTGCGAGAGGGAGAGCTTAATGTAAAGCAGTCAGTTCAGTGCTTTTACTTATAATTCAGTGGACAGAGCGCTGATATTAAAGTGCACTAGTTGTCCAACGTGAAAAAATGAACTTAATTTTGTCTCGTCAACTTGTTAGCAACGTTAGCTTGCTAGCTCCTCGTTATATATTTATCATACTAGCCAAATCGCTTGCTAACAAAGACACTAGATTTGCGAAACATGCTGTTATGTTGCGTTTAGGTTTCAATGTTTGACCTTAAAAGTTTAAACTCATGTAATGTGAGGGATAACGTCTGTATTTTTTCTTTTATTAACAGGAAGTGCACTTTCGTCCAAACTTTTATCCACATGCACTCTAAAAGTTTTGAGCCTCTCTGCTAAACTTTACCTGTTTCCTACATTTAGGCTCACCTGCCACGGGATTTATTCAACTCTGGGATTTTTTAATCTGAAATTAATGCATCTCGGGGAGTCCATGAGAGAGTGTGAGTATAGTCAAATAAGCACTCGCAGCTCCACACCAATGGAGACCCCTTACAAGAAGAGGACACCGAAGAAGAGGAAATGGGAGGCCTTCCCAGGTCGGAATAAGTTTTACTGTGATGGGAGGATTATGATGGCCAAGCAGACAGGGGTCTTCTACCTCACCCTTGTCCTCATTCTTGTAACCTGTGGACTTTTTTTCACCTCTGAGTAAGTATTAAAGCGCTGCTTTGTGCTCACATCTGGTATTTACTTGTAAAAGCTTACATCATAGGATTTCGTCTTATAGGCTCAGATGAGAAGACAGACACTTATGTCATATATCAGTCTGGAGTTGTTTCTTTATATTTCTTCAGTGTCATTGAGATGTGATTGCAAACTGGTTGGAGATTAGGTACAAATATGTATTTAGTAGAGGCTGTATACAGCAACGGTGACCATTGTTGATGGAAATAATTCATTCTTTCTTTTAGTAAAGTATGTCCCTAATTTGTTTATGGGTTATACAAATCCTCGCACGATGTTTTCAGCCTAAAATATTGTTGATAGTGGCAAGTATCCGCTTTATTAGTGTCATGTTAAAATGCTGATCATGCAAACTATCATCATTTGGACATTTGCTTTACTGAAACATCCTTGAGTGAGAATACAAACTAGCAGCATTGAATGGAGTGCTGTCAGTTTCTCTCATTCAGTCAATACATTCACAGCGTCAAAAGAACACTGGGTTTCTCTCTCATTGTTAGAACAACTTGTAAATAACATACGGGCTGTTCAACTCATCACAACCTCATCACTGTGAGTACACTGCATGATTCACTATGTAGACAAAGATTTGATTGCTAGCATTGCAGGAGTATACCACCATATATTGTGACTCCTTGCTCTGGTCATTAGCCCATCACTTTGTCATCCATCACCCTAGAAACCCCCATCTATACCAGATAAGAGTCTGGCTCTGTCATGAGATTTGTTGTTCAAATGGATTGTGTTTATCAGGATAAAGTGCCTTGCAGACAGAATGCTTAATAGGCTTAATATATGCAGCGGTTGATGCCTACTGCACACTATCTGGGCTGTAGAGACAGTCTCTGCTAACTGATATAACATGGACTGTGTCACGCTCATCCTCCCAGAGTGGCAAAAAGTTTGGCTGTTTAGCATTGCTTATTTATAGTCAGGATAAGTTTGTTTTTCCTAACATTTGCTCAAAAAACAACTTGTTTAGGAAGATGTTGATGAATCACATCAGCACATCAGTAGCAGGGGCTTTCTTGTACAGAAAGTCTTTTTCTGAAGCGTTATATTGCAACCTTAAACATTTTCATTTGTATTTTCTGTGCTCTCTGCATAAATCACTGACTACATTTTAAATTTTGGAATAGAGTTTCACAAATATGGGCAAAAACATGTTTGACAAGCGGCCAAATATACAATATGCATGTTTTCTTAATTTTTTCCAATTACTTGCTTTATTTCATATCCACATCAAGATCTCCACTGTATGAAAAGGCTTTTCTAATCTTCTCCCATAGTTACATTTTGGACACTTCTTGCTGTGTATTGAAAAACAACAACAGAAGTAGAACAGATTGTTCTGTAAATATCGCCTTGAATCTTTAGCGGTTTGTGTAAAAATCTACATAAATTTTTATCTGAATTGATTTATGTGGGTTGTAAAGCATAAAAAGAAATAAACAAAAATAGTATTTTTACTATCAAATATTATTAAAGTTATAAATTATTGGCAGAACTTTGAACAGAATTACTGATTCATAAATGGTAAGACATTTAAAGATATTTATTCTGCATTAGTATGCTGGAGAATTTAAACTGTTTATTCAACAAAGTGATTAAACCACTAGTAATTATTTTAGTTTTCTAATTTTGGAGTCAGTTTAACGGATGACATGCATAACAGTCTGCTTCTTGAGGGTCTATACCTCATTATAATTCATATTACCCCCATTCCAAACCAGTGTTTCTTGTCTGTTTTGTTTATTGTGTGTGAAGTTGCGCACACTGAACGCATCTATCAGCGGTGACCTCTGGACCATTTCAGCTTTCAATGCATTGTCACCTCAGCAGAGATACAGATGTAACACATAACTCAAAGGGCATTCTGCTGAAGCTCTGGGAGCTCAGACACCCAATTTTTTAATATGAAACAGTTGATAAAAAAAATCAGAGGTTGACTTTTGAAACATCTTTGTGAACCAGGAATCTTTTTGTCAGCACCCACATGGAGGATACCAGATGCTTCCTGACGATTCCTCTCCTCCCGTCCTCCGAGATTCATTTCCTAAACTCTTTGACCTGTCAGTGAATCCAGGCTCTGGGTTTTGTCTTCTGTTTGTTGTGACTACAGGGGAGCAATTTACAGAAACACCATGCAACCACAAAACCTCTCTCCAGCTATGCATTGTCCTCTCTATTTAGCTGTCTGTGCCCCCAGGCTGGCTGAGTCCTCCTGAATGTCCTCACTGTCTCCCCCACCCGTCTCCCATCAGCTGAAAGGAGACATTTATCGGACAGGACGATGGTCAGCAGACCTGCACATTGGCTTCTGTTGTCATTAACTGTAATGTGTTTCGATTAGTTGTGTTTTCCTAAGCTCATTCATTGGCTGTCAGCATAATAGAGTACAGCTCCTCATTCACTTTTGAAAAATATATTTAATCATGTTCTGTTCGTAGGCTTGAGGATGAGTCAGCAGATGTCAGGTGTTTAAACAAGGGGACATTTTTTTACTGTGAATTTTCCAGAAGTCTTGTGCATCTATGTGCTTGTTTCTGTCTCTGTCTGAGGGGTGAATCTTGCACAATAAACCCCATTATTGACCAGGAGATGTTGCTCTGTTTATTATTATTTAGCTGGACCTTTCCCAGATGCCTACATGGGTTGTTGTTTCACATGTTGCTTTGTCTCCTATGTCTCATAAAAAAGTCAGCTGAGGCAGATGTTTGGTGTCTCAAGCAGAGTTCTAGGTCAAAAGGAAATTAAGCACACTGTGTATAAATGTGTTTTAAGAGAACAAAACCACAGTTTGTTGCCACCAGTGGATTTGAACTGGCTGGTGTCATGACCTTTGAACACAGTTTAGGGTTCAGTGACATTATCTCAGAATGAGCTCTGTTGACATAAATATACAGGCAAGTTATCTCCAGATCAAGTCTCACATTTTAGTAAAACATATAAACAGAAAACTGCAGGGGGGGGGGGGCAGAAGTACTGGATGGACTGTCAAGTTAAAGTAAAAAATAAATGAGGACCAGGATCAAAGAGGAAGGTAAAATGTTTTAGTTCCCGAAAAAGAGATAAATATGTAAGAGATTAAAAATTGTGATTAAAGGATCATTATGTCAAAAAGTAGTTTGCAGCAGTTGATTCATCCGGAGGGGTAAAGTTCTGTTCTTTTAGAAGGATTAAAGTATACCAGATATATAAGTAGCACCTTGTGCTATAAAGGAAAACCTCACCTTATATGTTATTAAACAGTTTCTTCTGCTAGCATGTACAGCTTGTGTATCTCATCTGGGTTTACTTTTAAACTAATTTTAAACAGATATTATAAATGCTAACTTTGCATCTACTTCATTAAAAAACGTAACTAATGATCTGAACAAGGATGCATTTGTATTTTAAACTGGCTGCAATCTTTGTACATGATGCAAAAAATGGGTCAAAACTTTGATTTTGATGTGAGAACATTTGATTTATTTACCTCAGAGAATACTGGAACAGTTTGTGTTGTCTGCTAAGAGCTGTACACTGTCTGACAAATCATTCATGGAAATATCATCTTCACAGTGTTCTGTAAAGGTTATTTAGGAAATCAACAGAACAATGTTTGTTCATTGTGACAAGTTATTTTAAAATCCCTCTTTTCCCTCTTAGTTAATTTTTTATATTCTAAAAATAGCAACAATTACTGTTATATTTACTTCCTTACTGCTAATGAGCAATAGATTTAAAATGTGGACAGATTAGTCTCTATTTTCTGTGCTGTCAGACAGGTTTGCATGGTGAAGAATCCTTTCTTCTAACTCTTTGGAGGCTGTTGGAATCTTCCAATGCAACTTTAAACCAATCAGACAAGTTTTGTCTCCATGTTTGATAAAGCGACTGTTAAAAACATTGTAAATGGAGAAGTACTGTACTTTGAAGTCCTCTCTTTCTTGGGACAGAAAGAAAACACTGAGGTAACAAAAAACCTTCTCTTAATAAATACCCTTGACTTTGTAAATAATTCCTTGGCAAGCATGAAGTGAAGTAGGTAAAACAGTCATTTTTTCCGTCGTTTACATTGTTGGTTTAGAACAATAAGCCTGATGAATGGGAAGTGTTTGCTGCGTGCCAGGGCAAAAACTTAGCATTTGGAGTGTGGTAAGGCGAATAGTTGGGAAACGGTCTTTGTCCACATAATTCAAACAGTCACACCCATGTTAGACACGGTTTACTAAAACAAAAAGGCACGTTTCTCAAGCCAGTGCAGACACCAAGATTTAGTCCTGCTGCAGTTCTTTTGATGGCATTTAGAGAAACACACAATTGTGTTGTATTTTACTGCAGACATATCAAACTGCCAGATCTTGGTTGTTTTACATGTAAATAACTAACTTTTCAGACTCTTCACTGCCACGGTTTGTTACTTTATTTTCTCTGTGATGCAAATTATGTTCAGCTATTTACTTTTTCCTTGTGTGATTCATCACTCCGACTGCCTTCAAGCCTTTAATCAATCTTGTTCTCCCTGTTTGTTCAACACCTCCTCTGAGCAACATCCACTTCCTGCTCCAGGGGTAACTGTGTGGCACATGTTGAAACTGATGTTTAACAGTACACTGTTGACATCTGCATGAGATCTGGAAGGAAATCACAATTTTATGGAGCAGCCTGGCAAAAAAATGTAGCCATTTCCTAAAAGTGTGTCGTGTTCAGATGTTTCACGGGCACATTAATTGGCCTCCAGCCAAGAAGAGGTTGTGTTTTTCACTTTCCCTGCCATCATACGCAATGAAAATGTATTAAATGTCATACGCTTTTGTTTCAATTTAACATTGACCATTAATAAGACTCTAAATGGAAAGGTCACTAGGCATGAGACATCCTTAACACAGCATCAACAAGCCAATGGGTTCATACACTGTTTACAATTAGCTGTTAAACAAACCTGTTTTGTGATTGTTTTTAAAGTTCCCCTTTAAAAAGCTGTGTGCTGTTTATCTCAAGGACAGCTAGTACCACATGATAAGATAAAAGCCTTCCTGCTAAGTTTGAAAAATTGGTTGGCAATTTAAAAAGATTCAAGAGAAACTTATCTGAAGTGGATTATTGATGAGATTTGGGCACTTTTTGAAAACTTTGGCGATGTTGAAATGAAAAGATTACTTTGGTTGTTCTGTGTTCAACATATACTACATTATTAAATGCTTTTGGGGGTTTTAATTTCTTGCTTGAATGTTTTGAATAAAGAAGAGTGTATTCTGAAAGGTTCCAGTTCCTTCCTGTGTTGCTCGGTGAGAGGTTTAAATAAACAAAACAACCAAAACAAGAACTGTAAGTGCAGACTCTAATATTGTGCAATACAAACCTTGAAGTCCAGTTAAATAGGCTTGTTTTGTAAAGAGGAAGTCTGTACATCCTCAAAACTTAGCACAGTTTTCTTCTGTATTTTCAAAAACTTTTTTGAGAAACTGGGTTAAAATTTATTAATTCAGTACGAAGTGCTATAAAGTAAAAAAATAAATAAATCTGAAAGTCCAAACATGTTTAAAATAAAAAACAAATACATGCAATACAATAGTTTTTGATTTGACATCTGAAAATTACTATTAAAAATGAATAAAGAAATGTATAAGGTTGAAGATCTGTACTTTATAATGTAATTTCATACCAAACAACTCCCACAAGAAATCCACATCCTTAAGTGTTTTGATATTTTGGCATCAGTAAATTATGTAATAATCGAAATCTGGATGTATCAGCTATTTTCACATAAAGTCCTCAAAGTGGATGTATTTTACTGGTTATTCTGTTTTATTGACACTTTATTTCTTGTAAAGTCTGTTTTTTATTAGGCCAATTTATTAAAGGTTTTAAAACCACTGAAAGAGCAGGAGTCGAGTGGACTTTGTACCAAATTAAAATCAGGTACAGCTGTATTATTTATGTCTCCAGTGATTCTGACTGGCTTTGGCTAAATATTAACATTCATCTGGAACTTGAATCGGATCCGGTTGATCATCATGCCGACAGCAAACTGATAATCAGTTCATCTCACTGAGCTTTTAGATTTGCCCTGGCTTCTATGTTGGAACTCAGTCTCTCCCCTGTGGTTAATATTATTTTTGATTGCATCCAAAACTCAGTCTTTATTTTTAATCACTCCAAATAGTTTGTTGAGACATTTAAGATTGTAGTGAATGTCATTAGACTGTCTCCATCCTACTAAATGCCGTCTTCTTTTTATTTTCTTCCTTGGAGGCTTCAGCTCACTCATGTGGCTGTTTCCAGGGTAACCACATCCCCTTTCAAAACTTACCGTCTCTGACATTGGATGCTGCTCCATCTCCATGGCAACATAGCCTCTAAAGTCTCAGTAAAAATAAGATTTGGTGTGAAGCAAATATAAATGAAGATGCTACTTTGTTGTTATCTGCTCTTTGAAGTTCTCATGAGGATTTTGAAAGGCTTTTGAAATTGTTAATGTTCTCTGAAAAATAAAGATTCATTTCGGGGTCATTTCCTTCAGGTAAAACCTCGACTAAGCAAGTTGTTACCTGCAGCACATCCGCATGCCTATTGATCCACATCTACAAGAGAGACAGGCTTGATCTGTCCTTCGTGTCTCGGGTTCAGTGTTTCTTATTTGTCTGCTGTGTCACTTTATATCGCACACGATTGCCTCTTCATCAGGTTGCTGATGTTAGATTGAGAAGTGGCTCCTATGAGACTGTATTTTTTTTCACCTGTTTCAGCAGCATATTGAATCTTCTATGTAATGTTATCATTATATATGTAGCACCCAGATATGATGAAGAAGGGCTTTTTAATCATTCTAAGTTTTCTTTTGAAGATCTTAAGAAAAAACAAATTGATGTTTTACAACCTGCAGCAAGGCTCTGACCCCAAATCCTGGAAGCAGTGAAACTGATGATGAGCCAAACTATATTACTCGCTACACTTTGCAGGTTATCTGTTTATTACATCTCATCCCATTATATAAGCTGCTACAATCAAATGTCGCCATCTCATCTCCTGCTAACGCTTGAGTCGAAGTAATTATAAGAGTATAAACATGCAGGGGGACGTCTCAGGTATATCTGGCAGACAGACAGGTATGAGATGAGTGAACCAGCAGCTCTCCTTTAGTTGCATAACATACTCTGATGAAATACCTGTGCTTTGATTTTTGTGTTACTTTCTTATGAAATGTCTTTGAGAAATGTGTTTAAATATGCAGCCCATGACCCGACTGTTGCTCTGCAGGCAGAAAGTGGTGAAGGAGAAAAAGTGTTCAGAAGTTCACAGGTTTTTCTAACATTAGTTTGAACATGAGGGACGGGGCTTCACCTCTGCTAGGTGATTACAAACCTGATCATCTTCCAAATAAGACCCAAAAAGTCAACATGCAGACCTTCTGACCTCAGAGGAGGTTTTAACTTGTGAAATATTTTTGCTGAACACTGTTGTCCCGCTTGCATTCCCCTACTGATGTCCCAGATTTCTGTGTCACTTCAGATGTGGAGAAGTTTCCACTCTGACAGGTTGTAACAGCTCAGCTGTTCTAAAAGATTTGACGGTTAGTTCGTTTTTTCAGATATTTTTCGTCAGTGAAACATTGCGTTCCTCAGCTTCACATCATGCTGTGCTCTATATGTAACAGATGACTCATAGTGTGTGTGCTTCTTTTATAATCACTGGCTTTATTGACTGATGGAGACACTTTATTGCTGAAACACCTGAAAAAACTCTAGTTGTTGCTGCATGTTTGTATCTACACATCCCCCAGCAGTAAATTTACTAATTAAATCAAATGTTTTGGTTAAAGGGAACCCTGTACTATGTTGTTGTACGTTTGTAACACTTTTTTTTTTTTGGTCTCCACAGTTGTCCGTACCTGGCACGGCATCTGACCCCGGTCATCCCAGTAATAGGAGGTGCCCTGTTTCTATTTGTACTCGGGACTCTACTGAGAACCAGCTTCAGTGACCCCGGGGTCCTACCAAGGGCCACTCCTGATGAAGCAGCTGACTTGGAAAGACAAATAGGTACACAGCTCATTTCGATTACAGCAAAAAGATCTTTTACTAGTTGTTTTTACATGGATTTTCTTCTTAGATTTATTTCAGTTTGTCCAAACCCTTTTAGATGATAGAATCTGGAGTCATTTTTAACTGTCTGTGAGTGAAATATATAATACATTCTTAAATATGAAATATCATCATTTTCTCCCCTTTTCAGCCATTCTTCCTCCACATCTCCTTCATGTACTCTGATAGTATTTCTTTAACTGTTTTTGTCACAATACAATCAGCAGTGTTTTTTTTTTTCAATTACTGCCTCGGCCTCACTAGTCCTGAAAAAAGTGGCCTGCTGCCTGGTAGCTAAATGGATTATCACCACTTAACTTGAAACTTTAGCTGTCTAAACCCTAATTTTAATCTGCTTTTTAACTTTTTGGTCCTTTGTGTTTGGAATGTAAAGCTCCAATTTCCCAGCATTCAGTTCTTTTCCATTCTTCAGGCCATTAAAGCCTCATTAAACAAACTCTGGACGGGCTTAATTAATCTAATTAGGAGCCTTAAAAGCCTTTAGAGGAAAGGTAGAACACAAAAAACCTGAAGCAGCACATTTTACAGCACAGTATAAAATAATTGTGTTCAACTAGAAAGGACTTCAGAGAATAAACAAATTAAGAAATAAAAATATAATTCTAAGTCAAACATGTATCCAGCCCCCAAACTGGCTTTGTGTCTGTAGATTTTAAATTGAAGCGTTTGGATGTTTCAGACTGTTATTCTGTTTATACAGGATACTGTTGTTGGTTGTTTTAATCTTTGGACTCACACAGCTGTTGTCAATTTAGCTTTTCTAATGTCTGTTTTTAACCATTATGTCTCTGCTATAAAGCGTCTGCACAGAGTAGCTGCAAGGATCAAGCAGCTGATCAACCTTTAATTTCTGAATGCAACTGTGTCTTTTTGATCTTTTTCAGTGTTTATTTTCCAGTTTAAATTGTTTTTTCAGCATTTTCTCATGGGCTCAACCTTCAGAAACCTACACCTGTTGTAAACTTATTCTGTGCAAAATCTTAATATACTGTACATAAAAACAATAACTGAGATTTCTTAGTCGAATAAAAGGAATTTAACATCTATTACTGATTTTTTTAAACAGTTATTAGGAACCAGGAAATCATAAATATTGTAACAATTTTTTTAGAACTATAAAACAATAATTTTTATATTTATTGTTTGATCTCTTTCTTTACAACAAGTCTGGTACTAATTTACCTGCAAAATTAATTAGATTACATTCATGGCGCATTTAATTTGTCTAATTTTGTTACGTCATTCATCTTAAAATCAGGTTCTTATTTAAAATAATAATTTTTGAGCAGCTGTTACGTGTTTGCAGATTGAAGCCACCCATCAGATTTCACCAAGAGCCTCATAAATAGTTGACAATGTTTTCAAGGGAAAGTGCAGCGAGGCTGAAGTTCAACACACACCTTATTGATCTGTTGAAGTAGGACGATCCTCATCACCAAACAGTATCTCACGTTTCAAACCCCTGGGGGGGTGATAGCTCGACTTTTTGCTCTCGTTTTGTGAACCGCTGTTCCTGGTGTCTGCCAAATGCTTTCAGCTTCAGGTCGGAGTGTGTTGCCTGAAATACAGTCTGCATCAAACCAAATTAAACCTGGCATGTTTGCACGGTAAGAATATCTGATAAATGGAGGACCCATAATGCTTTGCAAGTGTCATCCCCATTCTGTCTTATAGATTCATTTTAATATAGAAGGAAAAACATAAGACATTGTAAAAAAAAAAGAAGTTTGGATGTAATTGTTGAGCTTGAACTGATATCAAAACAAAAGTGGATTTTTCATCGTAGTGCATCATTTGATGTTTGCGCATGTTTGGCTGCCCAATATGTCAGAACTAGACAGGCTGACATTATTTCAGTTACCACATGCCAAATTCAGGAAAAACACTCTGAAGCACTAATCAAAGTGAAAGATGTGCTTTCACGTTGTGTGTTTACTTCTTGCTTGTGATTTTAATCAGACTTTCTGTTTCCTGTGCCACCTCTTGAATTTAACGTCAATTTTGTCTGGTATTTTTTACATAAATTACAAGTAAAATCTGGAGAATCCTACTCATGTCTCAGTAACTCCGATTTCAGTGATTTTTTTTTCTTCTAATGTTCATCATTTTAAAAATTCAGACTCACACCCCAGTACTAAAGAGCGAGCAGCTGAAGCCTTTCTGTAAGAGAAGAGCCAGTTAATCACATTAGTTTCAGCTTACTTTCCCTCTTGCAGCGCTCTGCAAACACCTTGTCTGTGTGCTTGTCTTGTGCTGCTCTCTATTCAACCAAACATTAAAATATTTGAATGATTTAACCACAGGAAAGGGAAAATAAGACATTTGCAATTCACAACAACATAATGACATATCCAGATGTAGATGTGACGTTCTTCACCACGTCTTTTTACACCTTTAAAACACATTAATCTATCTGTTTACAGGCACACTGAACAGTGTAAAGAATATATGTCAGTCTCTAGCGTTAAGTCACATTAAGATCAAGATTTTCACATTTATTAAATAAATACAATTATATAAATGTTTACATGAGCTGCTACATTCTGGTGATTGATCTAATTCTTAGTAAGACTCTAATTAATGATGTTTACATTAGTTACATATAGAATATTACATTCGTATTCCACTTAAGATATAGATTCACTCCCTTTTTACATATCTTTATGTTGCCACAGTGTTTGTATCAACAGCCTTTTTTACATCAACATTTCTACACAACTGAGGTTAATTTACGGCCCTGGACAAGTGCACTTACCCAGAAGCCACTTTGTTTTGTCTCTGCTGGACCCGAAAACATATTGTTCTTTGTTTACTCTAAATATGACCTTGCAGGTAGAATATTGGGTTTACGTGACAGAGTAAGATCTTAATCGGGTTAATATTGGAGTATTTGTGTTCCTGTAAACGTACAGAACGTTCCTGATTTGTAGTAACATGAAACACTAGCTACGTTTACATGGGCACATTTAATCGGAATAAACGCCCAATCGGAACAAAAATACATCATGTAAACATGTCAATCAGAATGTTTTGATCCGATGCAGCCTGATCAGAATGAAATTTACTTCCGATCGAGAGGGGTGGTTTTGTTCGATCCTCATTCGGATAGACGTGCATGTATACACCCATTCGGAATGAAGGGGTGAAAAAAGCCCACTGCGCATGCGTACAACTTCAGCGTGACGTCTTTCCGCTTTCGCAGACCCAAGTAGAAAACATGGCGGGAGGTAAACAGAAGTGGTCTGCTGGTGCAGTCATCCTGTCATCCTGCTCTCCTCTCCTGTGGCGGAGGAGCAGTAGCAATATGTATTCAGCCTCTAGCTTGGTTAATGCGACCAGTAAAAACTCAAACATAAAGGTAATCACCCGCAGAAGGTCCATATTGGGGAAAACGTGAGTCGGATCGAGCACACGATGGGGCGGGAAAGACGTGCAGAAAGGACGGAGTTTGTTTACTTTTTTCTTCCCCCGGAAAGACAACTCGCTGTGCGCATGCTCAACTCGTTTAACCTGATCGAGTGCTTGGTGCATGTGTACTCATGGCATGATCAGATCATTTCAGTTAGTGTCCATGTGAACAGGGATTTGGGAATTCCGATTGACCAAAATTTTAATCAGATTGGGGAAATTTGTCGCATGTAAACGTAGCTATTGTTACTGATATTGTTTCGTACTAACTAAATCATCTCATTAAGGATTAAAATAAAAGATTCCAATCACCAGATGAGAGCTGCACAGTGGAGCAGTTTGTAGCACAATTGCCTTGCAGCCAGAAGGTTGTGGGTTTAAATCTCAGCTGGGGTGCATGTGTGGTTTTTCTCCAGGGTTTTTTCCCACAGACCAAACACATGCATGACAGGGTAGCTGGCAACCAAATTAGTGTGTGAAATGTGCATGAATGGTGTTTGATCTCTGTGTGTCCCTGTGATGGAAAACCACCTGTCCCCCTGTGACTGTACACATGAACGAAACGCTGAACGTTTTGACATGAATCTTTTTATCTCTCTCAAATCTACTTTACTCCCCAAGGCTTTTTTTTTTTAATTTAATTTTTCTGAAGTTAAGTTAAAAAAAAGCAAAGGTTTAGCATCAACACTGATCTGAGTCATGCTCTTAAATTTTTTCTGGTGCTCCTCTATACTTTCAGTTTGGAGCTCCATGTAAATGATGACTATTGCACCAGTAAATTCAGTCGCCATCCTCCGATTTAATCACAATAAATAAAATAAACTCCATTGATTGTGACCTTCTTTTAACCACCAACTCTTGAAATTTAATTAGAGTTCATAAATCAGCCCGAGTACATCAGTGATCAAGAATAAACCTGACAGTGATCAGACTTTTAGAAGTAGTTTGACTTTTGGAGTTTTTGTGTGTGTGTTTACCACACACATCGCTACACTCTCTATTTTGCTGAACGACAATCCGATCATGATTTATAATTCATGCTGATACTGGGATCGTGTTCCTCCTTTCTCTGCTCAGTAGGCTACATTAATGTTTAACTTTCTTGCTACAGTATTGGCAGAATAATAACTATTAGAAATAAGAGAGCCTCTTCCCACTACATACACACCTAACAAATATTTATCATGACTCAAACGCACTAAGGAAATGCTTGAAAGTCAGAATCAGATGACGCCTCAAACATAAACTGCTTGTAGCACGTTATTTAGTAACAAACACCAGTATATTCATGTTCCCAACAGTTTAAAGCTCTTTATACAAACTTTAACTGTCATTTTGCTGTTAGTAAATTACATGAAAAGTAAATATTTGTGCTTCCTATTGTCTCCTTGTTTTGTTATTGGGTCTACAGTGACAGGAACATAAAAAAGATAGATTAAAAAAATATTGTGGAGGACAGAGCTGCTTGAGGCAGCTTCAGGGGGATGAACTAGAATAGAGCCGTCGCTGTAGAGCTGTTTTTTCTTTTTAAACTGAAGAACATCTGGGAGAAGAATAGACAGACTTACTGCAGAGTAATTGAACTGGCCTTGACTGAAGTAAAATGCTGATCATTCATTTCATTTCACACTTTAAATCTGAACACACTTCAGTTTCTTCAAATTGAACCATGTAAAAACCTTGAAGGCAGAAAAAAATATTAATATTTTCAAATACATGAAGTGGTTTGAAAAAATTTACAGATTTCTTTTTTTGATGTACTATTTTTTTTTTTTTTTTTTCAGTCGTTCAAATAACGTTCTTTCTTGTCTTCCTGTGATCTTCTGCTTTAAATGCAGGTAGATGTTTGGCTTTGTCCTTTTAAATGTGACTGTGTATTCTCCCACATAGTTATCCTTTTTCAAACAGATGCCACTTCCCTAGAGCCAAATTACTGAACTGAGACTTCATCAGCTCCAACCCTTCTTCCCTGGGTACAAAGAATAAAGTGTAAATCAAAGGACTTTTAGCCTAAACCTGCTTTCAGTATTACTCTAACCCCTTCTTTCCACCGGATGCGTCAGCAGCACGTTACTGCAGCAGCACATCTCGAACGCGTATTCTGCTGCTCGGTCCTTTCCACCGGGTGCGTATCAGATGCGTAGCAGCAGGGAAGCAACCGTCATTGAAAGAGCACGAAGTCACACGAGATTAGCAAAATCACGCGTGACTTCGTCAGTATACACAACAACAAGCAGAAAAAAACTACAACATGACTCCAAAAGGTTTGTGTTTTATGTTCTGTCCGTTTTATGTAAATATGAAGGACATTTAAAGATCCAGAGGGCTCCTCCCTCGGAGCATATTTCGGTTTTGGAATAGTTTACAGCGGGGGTCTACAAAACCCAGTAGTGGAGTGCCATTGTTCAGCAGTTGTCTCTGCTTCACCACACCTCAATCAAATAAGGTTGTGAGAAACTGTTTTTCAACTGTTTTTCAACCTCAATCTTCAAGCCAGACGTCTTCCTCTTTCCAAAATGTCGAACTTGTGGCGCGTTTCAGACGCGTAGCGCGTAAAAAATAGAACCGGCGCGTATGTGCCGCGAGATGTCGCTCCTGAGACGCGTTTGATTCGTGCTGCTGACGGATGCGGTGGAAAGGGTTCTATTAACTACAGCGGTATGTATCAGCTGCGTATGACGTGCTGCTGCAGTAACGTGCTGCTGACGCGTCCGGTGGAAAGAAGGGGTCAAGTGTAAAGGGTTTTTATTTCACATCTTTATGTGAGATTTAGTTGTTGATGGATTAAAAACCAAGTATATTTTTGACTAAACAGAATTAGTTATAAAACCAGAACACCTCCCTGTCATAACATATTGAATAAATGGGATATTTATAAAATTTGGGCTGCTTGTTCCAACCATGTGTTAAACACAGATATATTAAAATAATGCCTGTTTGGGATTCAGTGTGGGCACATCAGTGATTACAGAACGCTCTTCAAGAAAGGAAAAGGAAAAGCTAATTAGCACAGAAAACTACTTTTGCAGTACAACTTGAAATTATTTTAGGCAAAATTTTTGAACATTCATAATAACTTAATTGATGCATTTATCCAAATGGAGAATCGTACTCATCTTCAGCGTGGCCAGAATTAGGCACTTGTTTATTTAAAAGACAAGAGATGAGTCATACCCAACAGACGTTAGGTGTGTCAACATATTAAGAAAGAACATCTCTAATGAAAAGAGTCTTTCAAAGACTCCTAAAGGAGAAAACAGTCTGGGTGTGTAAGGATGTACCGGTAATTACCAGACGTCATTTCTAAGGAGCGTACGTTTGTTAGATATTTGTATTACTTTAATTTAATTTGTGCTTTTAATGGTCCACTTCATTCTGAACCATCTGTTGGGTTTTCATTGAGCTTACACAAAAACATGAGATGATCATTGTCTGTACTCACAGCTGGATGGTGTGCTAAGTGTTAAGTCACGCTGGAAAGAAAACCAGTAGGAACTATCATGTATCCCCATGTGGCAGAGGGTTAGTAAAGGTGGAGGACAACACTTCAGTAGAGTAGCAGCAACCAGGAGGAACAACTGAAATGGGTCTGAGCCAAACTACAAGACATTTAAACATATCAGAGAAGCCGGCAGGAAGGCAGTGAACTTTAAATTAACCAACTGTGTGTGGAAAAATTCTGTACCTGAAGGGTTGCAGCAATGCTAGTGCTAAGTGTGCTTAGTTAACAGCCTGGTGAGGCGTGGCTCAAAATGTTTCTTCATTAAATGTTGCTGTATATTATGACTTAATATTTAAATAATGGTTTGCTGTTTGTTGCTTGTGTCTTTGTATTGCTTCTGTTAAAGGGGTTTTCACTTACCGCTAAACAATAACTATAACCGAAGATGAAAAACTGCCAACTAAATGATTTCACTTTGAAATAAATATTGAAAATGTTTGTTTTTTTTATGAAATCTTGTCAAAACAACTCTAGGATTGGCTTATCCCTTTCAATTAGCACAGATTAAACTTAACTTGACACTAAGACAATGTAGTCTGACAATTAACTTCTTATCAATCACAACACCTCAGTGCATGCATGAGAAAGAGAAAAGGTGATTTGTTTCATTTTTATTTCCACCTTTAAAAAGTCTCTGTTGATTTAACGTTGTCAGGTGGGATTTTTCTTGACTGTTTTCAAACTCAAGTCAAACAGAGACATTCCTTTCATTGAACTTCTATAGCTGAAGGGTTTACTCCTTAAACTAAATACACTCACAAGAACAACATGAGTCATGCCACAGAGATGTTTAATGGAGTTAAATGTAGAGGCCGTCTGATAAGAGCTCTTTTTATGGCTGATACATTTCTGTAAAAATCAGGGCAGTCAATGTTCCATGCCGGTTTTCTTTTTCTTATTTTGCTAATATTTTTTCCCAGTGATGATTCTGAGTGTTATTAACAACGGTGTTTCTAATGGTGAAGGAGAGGCGCGTTTACGTACACAACAATAGCGGAGTGTGTGGGCGAACAGCAGGCTGCTCACTTCACGGCAGTGACATTTTCTGCTAAGGATTTCTCTTGTACTTCTCTGCCAGTCCGTTTGTGCCTTCATACACAGAAAGACGTGTTATTCACACGTCATCGGTTTAGGTAAATATGACTTCACATTTTATCTAAGTTCATATTTACCTAAACTGTTGTCCATGTTTAGGCCAAAGGTTGTTTTTACAATGTGTTTAGGATCAAACAGCAGCGACTTTAGTTTCATTTGTTTAGCTAATGAGGGGCACCTGGTACAGTTTGACACTGACACATAAGTTAGGTTTGGATGTGTGTGAGTGGGAATGCCATGTGTAAGTGCTGTTACATCATCTACCTCAGCCTTGTTTGCTAGCTTTAAGCTCTTAGATCTGGACGGTCTCTCTGGGGAATCTCCCTCTAGACTCTGATGTAAGGCTAAACTTTGGCTGCCAGAATGGCTAAATGAACAAATGGCTTTGTAGAGCAGAAAAGCTACTTTGACACCCCCGCTTTCACACCACTTTACTGCAGGCATCTGTGATTCAGTGTAGTGAATATGTGTGGTCTGCTCAAAGTGTACTTTCTTTATGGTCACAGAGTAGATTTAAAGGTATTATAGTGTTAAGACTTAAGTATTTTAGGCCGAGGTGTAGAGAGACTGTTGTCTTCAAACCCTCCCAAATGCAGCTAATAACTGTCTTTATGATATGGCCTAAATATGTCAACATGTATATTTTCCTACCAGCCAGTAAATTTTAGAAAGATGTTGGGAAATATCTGGAGGATACTTTAAAATGAGCCTCTACATGACTGTCACAGATTTGGCCTCAGTATATTAACCTAAACAGTAGTAGGTGCTGTGAAAGCTGAATCTGTTTCCAAATTGCTCTCAACTTCCCTCATTTATTGTCCTCCTCAGTGCAATGTGCTGAAAGGACTGAGAAGCAGAGTGAGTATGGAGGAGAGTGTGTTGTAGGCATTGATCACAATAGGGATGAATTCAATAGATCATAACTCACTGGCTGCATTTACTCTGCTCTCTTTTAGAAATGTCAAACGCCCACGCAGTCCCTAAACCCCCCTCTATTACACACACGTACACTCTAAAGGCAGTGATACAGGCTTCTACAAGATCTTAAAATTATCTTCCTACACAGAACGTTTCCTTCTCTCACTGTGAAAGCGCTCTTAGCGAGCATGACAATAATAGAATACATGCTCTGCCTTTTTATCCCATAAAAATCACCATCGTTGCTCTCATTTTACCGTTTAGTCTGTCATTACTGCCTTCTTATTCCACCATAAACCACTGACAACAGCTTGCCACCACTTTTCTTTTACCATTTTATACAATTTTGAGTATTCAGGTGTTAAATATTAATATTTGGCTAAACTTGGTTGAAGTTGTTTGAGTACAACCGTTTAGTTAGATTTGCTCGCTGTTGACCAGGTTATGATTCTCCTGCTTCTCTCTCTTTGTTCCTCCTAAGATGTGGCCAATGGCAGCACAGGCTACAGGCCTCCACCCAGAACCAAGGAGGTCGTCATCAACGGCCAGACGGTCAAGCTCAAGTACTGCTTCACGTGCAAACTTTTTAGACCACCACGTGCCTCTCACTGCAGCCTCTGTGACAACTGTGTAGGTGAGTTGTAACGTTTTCTGGATGTTACTTGAAATTTTAGGTGTATGCAAACTCTCCATCTGTCCATATGTATTTGTTGAGTGTTTAACAGCAAGATACATGTTATATTTGTGGGTTTTTTTATTCTCAGCATTGTAAATTCACAGAAAAGGTTTTTTTTTTATGTCAGAAAGAGACGGTTATTAAAGTGCAGAGATAAAGTTGTAGAAATGTTTGTTTTTACCTCACTAATCAGAGTTTTGAGGCTCTTCATACTCGAGACAACTTGTCATTTGAACGTCTGTTTTCCTGTCAGAAGTGCAGCTATCTGACAAAGATGAAGAAGTAGTCGACAGCAGAAAAAGATGAGAAGGTGGTAATCAGACACAGCAGATGCACACTGGCAGGAAGGAAGACAGGAGCTTTCAAAAAGATGGAAAAACAGTTATCATATGAGCAATGTAAATGGCTTCCTGTGCTCATTTTAAGCAAACAATCAAATTCTGAAACAGCCTCGCTTTTTGATGGATGTTCTTCTCAAAAAAGTAAACAAAGTAGCTGATTTACATCTTCACACACAGTAAAGATGATATAGATGATAGTTTTTTTGCTAAGAGTCAAACATCACGTTTAGATCATGGCTATGAAAAGCAAGCCACAGAGTAAAACCTTGTAGAAATGGGCACATAGTCAGAGAGCAGTCATGTTATACTGCAGGTGGGTGGGAGTTGAGACTGTGCTGATGAATTTAAGCTGCAGCTGGTTCCAGTTTTATAGAAATAGTTTCCAGCCTCATCTGCAAGCTATTGGTTTCCCCCCAACACTGAAAAAGAAATGGGGATGTTGTGTAGAATACAAATAAAAACTGAATGGTGTTATATCAAAATGACTGAAGTCATTAACAATCTGTGCAGTTCATATATGAATAGATATCTGAATCCACAAGTTTTTTTATTTCACCTTAATACCTGGTTTTAATGACTCTCTCCTTTTTAAGTGCTTGTTTACATTTCAAACACATTTAATTAGAACATAAATATTAGTTATAAATTGAATCATAGTAGCTGTGTGTTGATTTTTGATTAATATTTACAATAAAGTGTAAAATATTTGCACTTAAAATGGAAAGTGCAATCATAATGGCAGTAAGAAAAAAAGTGTGTCACCCTGTATCTTCCTGCCTTTGGAGCTGTAAAAGCCAGGGGGATAACATGCTCTTAAATAAGTTAGAAGCCAGAATAGATAGGCTTTCCCTGGTGACGGTGGAGGGTAGAAACATGGTAGTCACTTCCTTTTTATTAAGACTCTTATCCCCTTGGGAGTGATGGAGGAAGCTTATGAGAGAGCAGAATTATGACACACACTCCACTTCCCATCCCTCGTGGTCATCTTACTCTGTTAGGAACAAAGTGGTTTGAGTATTTGTCTTTAAAGTCGAGCTGTAAGTAATCAAGAAAACTCCAGTCTGTTTGTGTGAGCGGAGGGATGAGGTTCAATAATTGATTTTAATGATATTTTTATTGCTCTTTGCTGTTATTTTTTTCTCCTGATGTGCTTAGTTAGAGGACATTTGAAGCTGTAATGATCCCCTCGGGAGAATTATGTTATGTAAGCTGGAAATAAAAGCATCAAAAGAGTATGGACACATAAATATGAATATAGAGCATCATTATGAAACGGTTTAGAATTGGTTTCATTTTAAAACCACCATCAGAGGCACAACACCACTGAGCATGCAATAACTAACTCCATCTGCTTTATGAAGTCTGAAAAGTAATAAATAAAAATGATTGAAAACATTGAAGGGCCTTTTGAAAAAGTATCTTTATTGTGACCTAAAATAAATACATTTTTTTATCTATAAAGCACGTTCATGTGTGATTAAAAGTTCAATTCCTTCTAGCTTCATTGCAGATTTCATATTAAAGACCTCTGTTGTGTTGTTGTGATTATTAAGTCTGACCTGCAGTAGCTTTACTGCCCTCAGAGCTCGAGAGCCTCTAGTTCCCAGATACATGTCAACCAGGCATTGATCAGTGGAGACAAAAGCAGGTCATTTTAACTCACTAAGCTAATAACGGGTCTAATTAATTACTTAAGAAGCTAGCACTGTGCACAGCAAGTAGTCCATGCTCAGAGATGAGACTGCAGCACTGAGACTGATGGAACAATGACACGCTGAAATGATTGAATGAAATATCACAGATTTGTTTAAATTGGAGAGGACTGTAAGTCCTCAAGTTAGTAAGAAATTAGAGCTGCATCCACAAACATTTAGTTCTTTTTAATATATTGAAATGTTTCGATCGATGCAGTGATGCTGCCTCTTGGTGCTTGTTTCAGCCTCCTGGTTCTTGTACTGTGAATGTTTTTCAGCCTGCAACATGTCAGCCAGCCTTTATTTCCCTAGTTTTTATAAATAGCCAGTTTGTACTATGTGAAAAATGTTTATATTGTTTTGACAAGACCCAGAGGGACATTTCTCCTTTTCCCCCAATTTCCCACCATCCTCAGCTTGCACTGAAGTAACCTGGTTATGTGTTTTTATCCAGTCAGGGAAATCTGGTTCATCAGTAAACTTGTGCTTGATCAGAGCTTCTCAGTGATTGTTATATAATCATGTTTTATCTGTTGCAGGAGTCAGAATCTTTCAGACAGGGGAAATATCTCTGTAACTAAATTATCTGTCTTCTCTCCGTGTCCTTGCAGAGCGTTTTGACCACCACTGTCCCTGGGTGGGGAACTGTGTGGGAAGGAGGAACTACCGTTTCTTCTACATGTTCATCCTCTCGCTCTCCTTCCTCACTATCTTCATCTTCGCCTTTGTCATCACACACATCATTTTAAGTAAGCATCTCTCTGGCTTGCTTCAGACATACTCGTCCTGGCTGTGTTCTTGGTGTGTTTTGAGTCAGCAGGTTGTAAGTGGGTGGTGAGAAAAGCAGCAGAGATCTGGCTCGTCACCATCTTTCCAGCTGGGAGCAGTCGGTGGACCACTCAGCCCGCCATTTTTGTGTGTGCGCATGTTTAACTGATAGTTTGTGGAGAAGTGTTGCACTGAGGTCAAAAATATGAGTAACAAAAGTATTTTCTTTGATTTCTAACTGTGTTAAATTGATTGATTCAGAGAAATCAGAACAGTTTTTCATTTTTTTTCCTCCCTGTGGTGTTTACTGCCTAGTTTTCAGTATAAAGTAAATATCTGTAATAATAAGTGGATGTTTCAGGAAACTGGCTACATTAGAGGTTTAATGGAGACTCTTTTCTTTTCACAGGCTCACATGAAAAGGGGTTCGTCAGAGCTCTTCAGGACAGTCCTGCAAGATATCCTTTCCCTGAACCACTGAGTGGATTTTAATGTTAAATATTTACTGTAGAAATCATCATTTTTTAAAATATATAATCTGATTATTGTTTTTTTAATGTAGAGACCGAGTATTGTTTCTCAGTGTTTTTATCCCCATCTTGATATTTTATTCTAAGCAGGAGGTCCTAAGTTCAGTGATTTAAACATCTGCAGCATGTTACTGTCAATCTACACAATAATACAGGAAGTTTTTTTTAAAAAAACGATGTATGTATGTAGGTTTAAAAATGCTTCAGCTTCTTGTGTGCTGGGATTTCTCTCCCAGCTCAGGATCAGACAGTTTTGGATCAAATCGGAGACAAAAATCCTCTTCTAAGGTTCGTGTTTGATGATGGGAATAATTAGTTCTTTTTACTTCCACTGGAGAAACATACTGATATCAAAGTGTTACTACTCTATGCTCTTCAAAAACTAAAATCCTGAAGACCTCTTTCTCTCTGTTGGTATAAAAGCACTATAGTTGTTTTCTATCTTTCAAAAAGACTCACAAAATCCTCCCAGTCTTTAAACAGCAGCCTGTTAACAAGTGTTACCTCAAATGTTTTGATGACTTGTCTTTGTATCTGATATGAGCTGATTCAGAACTAGAAATGATCCACTTCAGATGACACTTTCTGCTAGCTGATGAGTTTCTTTGGCGTAGCAGTGTGTCCCAAGCTAAACTGATCCTGCAAGACTTTAATAAAGGACAACTTGCAGTATCATAGTGTCTTGTACAAGGAAAATCCACGTCATTTGTCTTTGTTTGAAATGAAGAGATTAGTGAAAGAAAATTTGATTAAAAGAGCCAAAAGTAAAAAGTATTTGGTTGATTTTTCATGTTTGGTTGAACAGACTGACTTGTTGTCTTTGATAAGAGCTTCGGGTGCTTCTTTCCGGCAAATTAGCATGATGTGGGTGTTTGTTTCATTTTTGAACAAGACACTCTTTTAGAGTCTGTATCCTTAGGTGTTGCACATGTGCTGGTCAGTGTTTATTTCCATGAAAAGGTTTATGTTGAATGTATCAGTGTGTTTGGTGCTGTATGTGGAGCAGAGGAAATGAGCAGTGCTCTGCAGTCTCAGCCAAATGAACTGGGAAGTATTGGCACGAGAAGGGCAACCCTTCAGGCTGTAGGTCACTATACTATCTGCTACAGCTGCAGTTTTAGTGTCCATACTGGCTCCATATGTCTCTTTTATGTGTGTGTACTTCTTTGTATGTTAGCTTTCACGTTATTATTTCCTGTTTTGAATATATGAACATAAAATCCACAGTAGAAACATTTCTTTAACCTTTTTGTATCACTGTGCTGGAGGTGGTGGTGTGCTTTTTTTCTGTTTGGTCAATAGTGGGCCTCTCAGGCTTCCATACATACCTGATAAGCTCCAATCAGACCACTAATGAAGATGTGAGTATAAATCCAACTTTTCAGAAAATTTGTGTGGGTTTTTCATGTTGTTTTTATTTAATATTTTATACATGTCATAAAAACTTGTCCGGTGATGGCCTCCGAAAGGAAAGAGGAACGTGTTGATGTGAACATGTGCTCACAGCATGAGTTCTGGATTCTTTACAACTCAGACTGGAGGAAATTTCATGTGTCAGCATGACCAGTTTGTCCAGTTTCTAGTAACGCCAAGGTCGTAGATTCAGACTCTATAAGCCACTAACACTTTTCCAAGAACTGACACAATAAATAATAAAGTGATCTTCAACAAGCTGGTCAGTCTATTATAAAACATTATGCACAATTTGATACAGAAAGGATTAGCGGTGGCCGATTGGCTCAAACATAAACTGTATTTCTTGTCAATCTTGTCCAGATGTCAGTTTGGCAACTCGGTCAAGATGTTGATAAAACTTTCTGACCAAATTCAATCAAATTTTTGCTTTTATAGAAAATCATAAATGTCTCCACTCCTTCTCAACCCTAACATGCTCATTAACTTTCATGTTTAGTTATTTTATAAGATGTATTTCATGTCATCCTATTTAGTATAAATTACAACATTTTATATATTTAACACTCACATACAGTGGCAGCAGAAAGATAATTAAATGAAACAGACCATAATAACTATAAACATGGTGAATTAAAGTTCAGCCACACACTTGTAGGCTTAGAAGAATCCACTGATGACCTTCTGCACACCAGATTTATTCTGTTTAAACATGAAACTAAAGGTGATTTATAAACTCTTCCAGATAAAAGGTTCGTGGTCTTCTAAAAGAGGGAAGGACAACTACAATCCCTACAGCTATGGCAATATATTCACCAACTGCTGTGCAGCACTTTGTGGACCCCTGCCACCGAGGTATGATGTGTTTTGGGTTTTTATCTGGTTCTTTACACATTCTTTGGTGCCCAGCTGATGCAGCATATAGAACATTTACAATGATTTGAAAAATAATAATAAATCAGCTTTAATAAATCGTGGAAAACAGTTACTCAAGATGAAAAATTACTAATTAGTTTGCTCATAACTTTCCATCTTCATCGAAATAGTTCACTTCTTTTTTTCTCCTAGTTGTAATTTTTCCATTTTCTCCAAAGGCCAAAATAGAACAATTAGCTAAGACTCTGTTTGATGTGTGGAACTTCTTTGAAATGAGCCTGCCTGCAGCCCTTTTCTAAACATAGCTGAAACACAGCAAGAGCGTAAAGAATTTTAGGCTTATTTCAACCGAATCGAAGATCAAAGCTGGTTAGATTTATTAGATTTCATCCTTTTTTCTGCTCGTCTGCAGGCCAGCGGTCACAGTTACGTTCTATAGACTGTAAATATTTCTGAATCCCTCCCAAGTTGCAGCATTTTGCCCAACAATTCTCACTGTGAAACTGTAGTGCTTGATGTTTGACAAATACCTGCTTGCAACCTAATTTTATCTTTTCTGGCCAAAACTGAAACTGATGCTGCAAAGTTGTCAAAAATAGATTAACTTTAAGACCTTTTACCTGTAATATACAGCACCAGTAGCTTCTCCATAGATGCCCACACATTATACAAAGTGTAAGAAAAGCTATGATGAAGGCCTTTAGCAACTTTATTATTAATCTGTTTGGCTCTTCAACTTTCTGACCATCACAAGTCATGAATCTCTGGTAATGATTTCAGTGGGAGGTGAGGAGAGTCCTCGGTGCACAGGTGGCTGCCATCTGGCCATGTGTGTTTGTGTTTGCGGCCGCAGGCATCACACAGCTGGATCCAGCAATAATAGAGGAATGCTTTGCCTCACCAACAGGCCAAACAAGCACCACTCCCTTAGACATTCATAACAACACAGACCAAACCTGCTAATATTCATTCATCAGCCCCGTGTTTGAATGGTTTTCCTCCTACTGGTCGTTATCAGACATGCAGCCTTTTACAGTTTATCTTGGTGATTCTAAGAAAACATTTGTGCCTGATACCAGCTCAGTCCCGTAGGAGCTGTGTTTCTGTTAAATGATTACCCCGTTTATACAGTTTAACACTTCAGCTGACTCTGTTCATGTGTGGTAGATACGACTCTGTATCTGATCAGCCTCTGTCTGGCTGATAAATGGTCTCCGTGGCTGTATGTAGCCCATTAGCCCTCACATGGGCATATGCATACCAGAGTTCAGCAGGTTGTTGTCTAAGCAGCTGCGTCAGGACTCTGCAGCATTAACGATGGGACAGAAACAATGATTCACTCTGCTGCTCCACTGCAGAACCAGTGATTTATGAGCAAGTTTGGATTTTATGGGTTTGTGTGAGTGGAAATATGAGGGTCTGCACTCGCTTTATCTCCCTCATGGTCGAGACTTGAAAAATTGGTTTGTACACTGTTTTATGCATCCAAGTACTTACAGTGTGGTCACACAAAAGGTCCTTTCAGCTGTGATAATTCTGTCTGCTGTTAGAAAGACATGTTAGTTTATTATTGAAATCTAAAGTTTGGAATCTGCTTCCTTTATTTGACTTTGTCGTAGTTTGTCTCGTGTTCTAATGTTAAACCGAAATTACAGGTGTTATTTGTTTGTTTTTTTAAGTCTCATTGACAGACGGGGTTTTATTGAGTCAGACGCGCCGCAGCTGGCACCGCCCACCAACGGCATCACTATGTATGGGGCCACTCAATCCCAGCAAAGCCACATGGTAAGACCTTGACCTGAGCCTCCAGATCAGTTTCTGGTGTAGATGTTCATACATCTTTGTTTTACAGAGCTGAAGTAATTTTTTTTGCTCGTGTTTAAGACGCTGTTCTTTTCTTCATTTTTCTCAGATACGTCGTCCTTCTTAACCACAACCTCTGCATATCAGTGTTGCTGTCAATCTGGGAAAATAAACCCAGTTGGTGTTTCTTGATGAATTCTAAAAAGATTAAATTGTTCTGAGTCGCAATGAACAAGTCAGCAGTGATTTCTGCTGTACACAAGACATTCAGTCTGTAAATTAGGTCAACAAACGCAGCGCAGGATCTGAGTTGTGAAAGTCGTGTTTAATGAATTTAAACATTAGAACTTTCACCTACGTTAACACTTAAAATGAACAACCATCTGTTTGCTTTTTGTCCTATTGTACCAGCTGCAGATCTGCACACGTGTGCTTTATCTGTTCGATAGATTTACTGACATGCTGCACTAGAAATGAAGCAGGATGTTTCATTATTCCTGATCATCCTCCCACTTTGACTGAGAGAGAAATCAGCAGGTGAATTTCAATCACATCGTTTTAATCATCTGATAATTGTAGAAATGTGAATGTAGGTTTCTGTTCATCTGAAAGATGAGACTTTGTTTTAATTCCATCACATCCCAGTATTTATCTTTAAACCTCACTGGACATCTTTCACTCAGCGTGATCATTCAGATGATTGCCCACTTCAGATATACAACAATGAGACATGCTGTAAACAAAGCACAGCGACGTTATCTTGTGTTGTTGTGCATGAGGCCTGCCATTTTTAGCGCAGTGTTGGCAGACGCGCTGAGATGTTTCCATTTGTCGTTAAGCGATGACAGCTCTGCTTCCTTCTGATGTTTTGTCTGTGATGCAGCTTAAAAACCCACTGCTCACAATGTAGAAGCCTTGTGAGCCGTTTCCATGGTAACAGTGTGCGATATAGTCATGTTACACCTTGATAACAAACCCTGCCTCGTTTGAGGGGGGTGTCTTTGTGTGACATTACAAACATGACCTCTAATGACACTGATGGACAGCAAGCTTGATTAACTAAATATTTTATTTTACACACAATTAGCGTTCAGCTGTGTAAATATTTATGCATCAGTCCCTCATTTCATTCCTCAAACCGCGAGGGGAATGTGGTCGACCATCACCACACAGGATAGGATGAAACATGACAACCCTCAGCTTCAACACACATTTACTCCTTATAACTGCAGGACTGTTGGATTCAGCTTCCTTCTTGCTCTTATTTTATCAGACTGAAATAAAACGATCGGAGTCCGTTATCCAAATCAGGAAATCAGTCAGTCTGGGGTTTGTTGTCAGGCTCAACACCGACTGCTGAGGTTTGTTTTACATGTTGTAAATACGGTGAAAGTGCAACCAGCTGATAAGGTTTATAACTTACAGCATCTCCTGTGCTGCCAGAATTAGTTCAGCTTGTGTTTAAACCACATCTTTAATCTCTTTCTTCCAGGTGAGTGACATTGAGACAGAAAGGTGAGGGAACCAGATCAAATCTTTGTCTTTTGTCAGAAAACAAGGATTGTCCTACTTCTTGATATGGCTGTTTAACGTCTGGCACTTTTATACAGTTTTCATCTTTAACGGGTCTTTGAAACATCATTTCTCTCTCGGGAGTTCTGATAATCTGTCTGTAAATAATGTGTTACGGTGACTCATCGTGGTCTGTTACCCTGCTCCAGTTTTACACATGTGATTTCCATTCCAAAGCCGTGTGATGGAGATCAATAGGCCATGAAGCAGGGACTTGATAGCTTTGTGTTTTCAGCTCTGTACTGCGGCGGATACACAGGCTGGTGTGGGTTCTTTTTTGTGTGTCTGCGTTCTAACAAGGATACTAACATCTCCTCTTTTTCTCCCTCTTATCCAATCACCTGCCCCTCTTCTTATCTTACCTCTAATTTTCAATGCTGCTTCTCTTTAATTTCCTTCCATTTCTGGCACCTTCTCTTTTTGCTTTTCACACCTGCTCCCATGCTGTCTTCCTTCTATATCCTGGTATTTTCTCTCAGTGTGACCAAGACCAGTGCATTCAGAGCACCAAATTCGTTTTGCAGGCCGCCGCCACCCCCCTCCTCCAGCAGCAAAGCAGCGAGCCCGTCATCCTAACAGCCTCCCCAGAAAATGGAACATCCCTACCCGGCCGAGCCTCGCTCACCCTGGCTGGCCCCTGCACCTCGCTCCCCCTTGGCCAGCCCACTCCTACGTTGTCCACCCCCAGCCTCAGCTGTCACGAGGCCACAGACATGCTGCCAAACCACGGACACAGCCACGCACTCAATCACAGCCACCCCCTCCAGGAGCAGGTGGCTCACCACCACTATCTCACCCCAGAGGAAGTACCCTCACCACCGGGAATGCTTCCCTGCAGCAGCCCTCTTGGCCACAGCCACCCCATGCAGACTAGCTTCTACAACCCAGCCAGCCAGGACTCACTACATGAAGACTCTGTCAGAGGACTGGTGAAGCTCAGCTCTGTCTGACAGTGGAACATACACACTTTCCTCCCTCAGCTGACTCCCTTTTGAAATCCAGCTGCAGAACTGGAGTAGAAATGAACTGAAATCAAGTAAAACAAGATGTTCTCAGCCATTGTGTTGCCAAACGTTTCAGCTGGAATGTGAGATACTTCCTGTTGTACGTGTCACAACTCAGATCAGTTTTTAACTTCAAGGGAGGATTAAACCATTTTTCTCTGGGAAATCGCAAAGCGTTTGCTTTTCAAAGAGAAATCCATGTCTGTAAGCCATTTTGAACCAAAAAACAAACTGTTTTGACACTTCAGGTCAGAAGGCTGCATCTCCACCAACAAATAACAGGTCTTTTTGTACAACAGATTTAAACCTACTCATCTGTTGCTGACTGGACTGTATCACCTGCCTTTTTTTTCTTGGACATTCTCAACATTGAAATGGTTCATGTGACACATCATTCTGCTTTTTCTATGTAAAGAAAATAAAGACTGTTGTACTGTACTTGGGTTATTACAACTGCTACAAAATATATTTCCTGTAGATATTAATAAAACAAGTTTTTATCACATTCTGATGTTTATAATCAATGTGTGTTAATTCTGATTTTAAGTCAGATTGGAAACAAGCTTGTCTGATATTAATTTATTGGTGTCCTGTAAAGGCCTGAAGCTTTAAACAGGAAAAACTTGAGGTGCTTCAGATTGGAAAAGAAAATCCTGGTTATTTAAAATGTAATTATCTACCACCACCTTATGGTTGAGCAGGTGTACTGCAGCTAAAAGAGACAACCGCAGTCTTTAAAAAGCACCGAGTCGGACTGTCTTAGTTTTTAACGACATTAAATCTAAAGTGATTTTAGAGGGTGAAAGTAATTCTGATGCTAAAATGTAGCAGCAACATGTATTAAATGATACTTTATTAATCCCTTTTGGGGGGAATATTTCTGCATTTGTCCCATCCGAGGAGCAGCGGGCACCTGGGGGCAGTTTCAGGGTTCAGTATTCTGCCTGAGGATAGTTTGATATGTAGCCTGAGACCCGGGATCGAACCCTGACCTCCTGATCAGATTATCTCCTTCCCTGTTAGCCTACAGCTTGTATTAAAAGTAAATTGTCTGTGTATACAAACATTAATCAGGAATACATTTATTTATATTAAATATTGTATGATTAAATAAGGAACATGTTTCAAAAAATTTTCACAACAGAACACAAATCAAAAACTTTCACATTTCCCCACTTTTGCATGTTATTATTACTCTGGAAAAGCAAACAAACTTGCAAAATACACCTTGTTAAATTTTGGAAATATTTACCCTGGACTACATATAATGTGCTTGATTTTGGTTTTGCACCATTACATGAAAAATTTGAGATTTGAGATTTTAAAGAAATATCAAACTGATGAAGTGATGGGCACGTAAAAAAATATTTTAGGGGAAAATGTTAGTATTTTGTACATTCGTGCATATTTATGGTACAAAATGAGATTTAATTCTTTCAGCTGTACGGTAAATTCATACTGCACATTCCTTCAAATGAGAAGGCCCATCAGCTTCATTCAGTGTCTGAGTTTACAGTCCTTCATGTCCCGCTTTACTTTACAGATGCAGAGATTCATCAAAAGCTGTATAAACAAACCGGAGACACCGAACTTGTAGCTGTAAACAGTCATGAAGGCTCACAGTCTGTTTTCTGTCATGCATCAGTGACTGTGCTAAGCTGACCTAAAATGCAGACCTGAAGTACGCAGACTTTCATGTCCAGGAACCGTCTCTAGTTAAGCTAACTTAGCACTGCCAACCGGAGCGTGATGGTTTTCCCTTTAGGCTCAGAGTCACCACAGTTTAACATCAATGAGCTCCAGGTCTCCCATAATCTCCAGCTGATCGATGCTGCTCAGGTCCTGCGCCCGATGTCTGAACTCAAACAAGTGCGATCCGTTCACAGCCAGCTTGAACTGATGGGGCTGACAGAGGAGGAGAATCTGAGGGAAATAAAAACCCTGAACACACCCAGAATACACAGACACAATCAATTCCATCATCAAAGATCCTGGTTGGTCCTACCTCGAAGTATTCTCCTGGTGAGAAGGGAAAGAAGGGCAGCTCCCGCTCCTCCTGACCCCAGGATTCATCCAGGTACGAGTTCCTGACGAACAGGCCAGACTTCAGTCGGGGGTTCAGATGGAGAGCGATGTTCTGTGTTTTACTGTTGCAGAGGTTCACAGTAAAACTGAAACAAACAAATACAGTAAATAATCTGTTTCTGTCACTCACCTCTGTACTAATAAAGTTATTTATTTACCTGTGAGGGTACAAGCTGACTTGTCCTTTTATGGTGATGTGCTGTCCTGGACTCAGGCCTTTCAGTATACTCCCTTTATATGGAAGATTCTAGAACGACAGCGTTACACTCTTGTGTTATTTATGAGCTGAACCATCCTGTGAGTCATGCAGATAGAGCGCTGCTTTGGGTTTCTCAATGTCTCCATTATGAGACAAGTTGTAGCATGTTTACAGTTCATTAATCTGTATAATCCAGGTTTTACCACAAGTTACCAGGAACATCTGAGCAAAGTTATTTTATAAATGATACAATATGGAAGAAACTCACCAAGTCACCTGATTCTGAAAATATTGCCTGAGAAAGAAGAGTTTTAGAAATTAAACCATTAGTGATTGTTTTTTCTTTTTAAATAAATAAAATAAGTCAAAATGGACACATAAGAATTTACTCACAGAGTTTGGGATGTAGCCAACAGCGTGGACCCTCACGTCCCCAGAAATGGAAAATGTGTCCACCCTGTTTAGAGGAATTCTGTGTTTGTATTCCAGCAGGTGAGTTCCATTTACTGCCACCTGTAGGTGAAGACAGTCTCGTTAGTAGTAACTACCGGTAATTCAATCTCTATGCTGATGTTGGCCTCCCTCACCTTAAAGCAGTCTTTGTGCACCAGGATGATGGTCTCAAAGGGGGCACCTCGTTTGTAGGGCAGCTGGTGGAGTGTCTCCTCTTTACCCCAGCTCTCCTGCTGCAGGGAGTTACACAGCACACAGGGGGGGTCATCGAAACGAGGGCTGAAGTGGAGGGCGATGTCAGAGTGAGGTTTGGTGCTGCAGCCACTCGACAGGTCCACCTGAAACCTGCAGGGAGGATAAACGTGCAGAACAGATTAGAACCAGAAATAGTCTTTGTGTTATGTTGCATACAGGTTACAAGAATCTAAATTTCATACTGAAAAACATAAAAAGCTGCTGAAGAGGTGAATGCAGAATGATGCTGCTGGGCCTCCCTGATGGTGGACTAACCTGACAGCTTACTGAGAAGCTTCCAGTCACCTGAATCAGGTGTGTCCAATAAGAACACTGCTATAGCTCCAATCTATATCTCACCTGTCAGCATCTGGGGGCACAGTGCCTTGGATGATGATGATCTCCCCTGGGGGCAGGCCTCCGGGTATGGGTCCTGTGTATGGGATCACCTGAAAAGGGGCAGGGGCGTAAAAAGCACCATTCCTTTATAAAACGGCATGAAATGCACTGAGCTGAATGTTTTAGGGTTAAATACTCCTCTGTAGACTCGGAAAGGTTTAACTCAAATTGCACACAGACTATAAATACCTGCAGACAACACTGCGACCGTGCGTTCGGTTTTAGCTGAGACGTCAGGGTTTATGGAGCAGCATAAATCTGTTCTTACCGGATTCAGGACGGTGTGTTTCGCGTTGGCTACAGACATTTTATCAGACTGCGACATGCAGCTGAAACCCAACAGCTATCCGGTGGTTTCTGCGACAAACAGGGTCAGTTTTCCGCTCAGCTGCGCGACAACTCAATGGCATCTCTCCATCAGCCCCTCGACAAGGTGCGCGTGCGCAGATCATGCCACGTGATTTCAAGTTCACACGTCAACACAACGGGTGCGTATCAGCCCGTGAATGTTTCTTTTTATTTTGATCTCTCTACCTATTAAACAAACAATAAAACAAAAACAACAAAAAACTAAAAAAAAGACACGTTTACTTCATGTCGCCTTCGTTATTACTAAGCTGTCGTTAATTCAAATGTTGTTTTGTTGTTTTTCTAGTTTGAAGTTCCCTTTTTTGAGGTTCCTTGAATGCAGCACTAACACAAACAGGCTCAGAAATACTGGTAGGTTCACATATCAGCGCCATGGGTCCTGGTGAGTATATTTCAATATTTAAACCATGTTTAAATAAGAAAATTAAAGAAAAAACAGCTTATTTAGCCTGTTGAGACTTTGTACATTAATTTCAATGTGTCCTTCTTTTTAAATATTCGAAATAAAGTCCTCAATCAATGTTTTGCACAAAGTAGGTGTAAAACTAAAAGATAGAGAAATTCATTACAACATGTAAATATTGCTGGTTCTTGTATTTTTAGTGTTACTTTGATTTATTCTCTGCGCAGCTTCACTCAAGACAAATTATTTGTATTGTGCAGATAATACTTGACAATATTCAGATTCAGATGTCTGTAGATCAACACAAATATATGAAAACTCAAACATCCAGATAAACAAAAAGGAAATATTTGAATATATGTATACATATATAAAATAATATCATTAAAAGGTTAAGACAAAAGTTGATCTGACAACTTGACAAACCTGTTTTTCTTTTGTTCAGAGAAAGCTCTTGCCATTGTAGGAGGAGCGGGTAAGATTTATTTTTATCTTTACCCAACACATCTTTTTTACTTAGTTCACATATCTGATTCATCTTGATATAGATTTCTAAATTGAGGAATACTGACGGGTATTTTTGTTTATGTGTGTTCATTTTAAAATATAACTTTTGCAAAGAGTTTTTCAGCCTAAGTGGGAAAAACCAGAATGTGTCTTGCAAAAGATTCAAATTTGAAAACATTCTGTGGATTAACACACAGAAGCTCACCTGTTAATCTAACACCTGAGTTTAGGTTTGGTTTTCATTTAACATTCAGGGATTCTCTCTTCCATCAGCTGCAGGAGGAGTTGGAGCCGTGCTAGCGGCCCCTGCAGTGCTCGGGGCCGTAGGTTTCACCTCAGATGGAATAGCAGCTGGATCCTATGCTGCAGGAATGATGTCTGCTACAGCTGTTGCTAATAGGGGACGAGTACCACCAGGAAGTGTAGTTTCTGGTTTGCAGTCGGCAGGTGCTTCATTTAATTTATCACCAGTTTTACCTGTTTGTTAATCCAAGTTAACCAACCCTAACTATGGATTATGTGTATCAGCTTGGTTTAGATCAACACAAAGACACGATTGTAGGCTATATTTGAATTTGTTTGTTAGTTTAGCATTTACTTTATGTCACTTTGTTAATTTCTTTATTTACAATATTTGTTTGTATTTAGAATGTGTGATTTGGATCATTGCAGTTATGTGTGGGAAGAGATGTGACTGCAACAAGTTGGAAACCAATTACTTATTATGGATTCATTATGTGTGTTTTCATAGTGAAGGAGAGAGTGTTTAGTGTTGTTACCATCATCAGGTTGCCTTTAACTTGAGCTTTGAATTTGGCAAAGCTGGAAAAACTCCAATTATGTTGAATTTGCTTCATATTTCAGCTCTTTGAGCTGCTCTGCTGAACATCCGACCTGTTGATGATGTGCTTTCCCTGCAGGTGCTGCTGGTCTGTCTCGGCGTGCCAATGCTACTGTGGCCAGCGTTGGAGGACTGATTGGAGCTGGTCTTATATTGATGGAAATTATGTTCCAGGAACAACAAGAAAGAGAAAGAGAAAGAAGAAGAAGGAAGAAGAAACAAATAATCTTGGGGATAGTCACACTGATAATATTCCCACAACTCTTATGGTTTCTGTATTCCACGGTTTAATTTTCATTGTTCAGTTTGAGCAAAACTATTAAACTTTGATTTAATTGGTTCTATAATGCAACAGTTAAATAATGAGTTAATCTAAAACGTATTTTCATAAAATGGGTAACTTCTTTTATCTCTGAAAGGTTTCTTCAGTTCTGATCCTGGTTTAGGTGTTTGAGGTATATAAATTGTTCTGACTGCTGTATGAATTGACTTGTTAAAGTCAGGGGTTACTGACACACCTGTCCCATCATAGTGATATACCTGAGACTTGTTTTTGCAAGATGTTGTAATCAACCTTTTCACAGCTTTGACTCTTTTCAAATTGCCTTGGAAGAAGAGACAATGCAGCATTGCAGATGTTAGAAAGTGAAATCTGACACCTCCAGTATAAAATGAAGGTGTTTCACAGTTAACGTTTATGGCTTTCTTCACTCCAACGTCAAACCTTCAGTCTTCTCTGACCATAATGTTTCTGTCATCACATAGACTTTTATCTTCAGGATGTGGGTGTGTTGAGGCATCTCAAATAAAAAAATAATCATCTTGTTTAATTTATGTGTTCCTGCTCTAGATGTTTTTTCATGTGATAAACATACAAAATCTACAATCATTGAAATGAAACGTGATGAAAAACAGGTTTATTATCACTTTTTTTACCTTTTATTTGAACTTTTAATAGAAAATGCATAAAAAATGTGTACGTGAAGCAAAAACTGGATCTGTTTTAGTTGAGGGAACGTAGAGACTGTTAAACAGGTCTAGTCTTTTCCTTCCATTTTGTGTGTGGGAGACGTCATATTTAATTTCAGTTGTGAGGTGGAAGGCGTGACATTGAATGCAGATGGTAACTTTTACTTCTGAGAAGCAGAGAAGAAACATGGGTCTGGGTGAGTATCAGTAGAACATTCTGTTTTGTTGTGTTTTTATATTTGTAAATTGGAATGATGAATAAACACTGAGTATCTGGTGGAGGCGTGAGCAGCTTGTAGCCCAACACCTGCATGAGATTTAAAACTCAATCATGTGTGAAAATGATGCAGACTGACTTTTACTTTTGTTTTTACTTTCAAGGGAAATTGTTTCTCATCGCAGGAGGAGCAGGTAACATTTCAGATGGTTTCAGATTCTTCTTCAACATACACATATCCAACATCCATTTAGACTGAGTGTTTGATCAGAAACAGAATATGTGAAAATATTCCCAACATGTTGGTGACAGTTCTGAGTTATCCAGGTCAAACCTCAGGAAGGGGTGGGGGGTCCTGTTGCCTTTTTAATCCCCTAATGAACACCAACTAAAGAATATGAGAAGCCGAGGACATTTAAACCAAACTGGAAATATTTATTATTTTTAAATAATGTATTTTTATGTATTATAAAACTTTGTTGTTTTTTTCTTGTTCAGGCAGTTTGCTTTTCTTCTTTTTTTATTTTCTGTTAAACACAGACCTCTATTAAGAAACAACAAAGAAACTAACAGGAAATATTTCTTGTCCCTCAGCTGTAGGAATGGGAGTTGTGGCCACGGCTCCTGTGTTGCTGGTGTTGATCGGTTTCACCCCAGGTGGAATGACAGCTTTGGCTTATTCTCCAAGCTTGATGTATGCGATCGCAACTGGAGGTCTGTTGGCTTTCCCGAAGTCTGCAGGTATTTTAAATCAATTTTTGCTGCAATTATCTAATTAACTTCCAATAAATTACCTCAAATTCGAGTTTTAGATTTTGCAAAGTCAGCTAATGCAAATAAAATTTGGCCATGTTGAATTTTTATCACCTTTCAGAGTTTCTTTGATCAAACACGTTAATGTTGAGGTTTTTCTGCAGCTCTTTCAGGTGTTGTAGCACTGGTTACTGCTGTTATGGCCACCATTGGAGGGGGCATTGGCGCTGTTGTGGGATGGTTGACAAGCAAATTATTTAAAAATAAGGAGGGAAACGGGGAGAAGGAGGAAAAACAAGATGAAGAAGACAAAAAGGAACAATAACCCAAGTTTCTCAGTCATTCTCAACTTTTTTTCACCTGTTTTATTATTACTAGTACTATTATACTATTATTAGTATTACTAGTACTAGTTGCACTCTGTTGTTACACTTTTTATTCAGAGCTAACAGACACCACGTCGCTGTTTAATGCAAGACAGGAAAGAACTGACATTTTTCATTTTATGAGACTCACATGTTTTTTGCAGTGAATTAATTTAAAGGTTTGTACTGTGAAAAGTCTAAAACATAAAACTCTCCAAGCTGGTGAGAAAATCTATTATTGTGAAATGCTTTTACAGTCCTGAGTTAAGCAGTTTTTCTGTATTTTATTTCAAATACATTTCTGAAACAAACATTTAGAGTTAATAATCTTTACTGTGAATTACATTTCATTCCGACAGGCTCACTGACTCAGACAACTCTATTCTGTATTCAAGTAATGTGGTGATGGAAAATAAAAGTCAATAATCTCTAAATATCTGTGATTTTATTAGAGAGGCTCTTAGATACTAATTAATAAATAAGATATTGAACCGGTTGAATAAAACATGTTGCTATTTGGCCTTTGTTACTGTCAGAAATGTTTTATTATGTCACTTTTCAAAATAAACTGGGAGTTTGATCTTTTAGCTCTTTAACATGACTAACAAAATCAGAAAACTCATCAAGACATTGTATTTCTATGAGGTGAATTGTTTAATATATAATAATATATTACTTATTCTTTGCCTTCCACTGTTGAGAACAAACTTCACAAAGATCTTTTCTTTTGTATTCTTACTTCCAAGGTTCATTAAAAATATAGGAATTCATTCCAAATGTTTACAGATGGATCAAAAGACCCAGAAACAGAAGCCAACAGGTCTTTACAATCTTTATTCCCAAATAGTAGTCAAGCGAAGATAAAAGCACACCTGATATATGTGCAATATTCTTGGCTTAATACTCATATGTAGTGATTCTATTTCGAGTTTAATTTCTATTCATACAGGAACATCCAGCAACCACCATGAAATAGTGTGCAGAATTATTTTAGTCAATTCAAAGATACTCAGACTGGGTAAAAACATCAAATCTATGCACATGTAGGAACGCCAAGAAATGAGAAACTTGGCAAAAAAATATGAAGTTAATCAAATCACAAGAAAAGGAGATGAAAGGTAGTACAATAAAAAAAACAGTAGTGAAGATGGAAAACAAGGATGTTAAAGGGTGGAGAAAAAGATCGTCATTAGATTAAGAACAGGACATACTAACTTAAACAGATCCACAACATGGAGAAATCCAAATGGAAGATGCAGACGATGTCAAGAAAGAGAGACAGTGTAGTAAAGTCTCACTGGAAGTATGAGGATGAAAATGAGAGCAGGTATGATGAGTTCAGGGATAAAATCTATTATTTGTGGTAATATTATTAATGGTGGAAATTATGAAGAAGGAAGAAAGATATACCAGAAAAAGGAAACACAAAGGATGTAAATCATTGGAAAATAGATTAATCTGTGAACCGAATGGGGGCGATAATACAACAGTTCTGATGCGAGCTGCCAAAAAACTCCTCAGAAGAGGAAGAAGATGTTTCTCTCAGGGGAATCGAAACCTTCTGAAACCAAAGTAAATTATGCGTCTCGGTGAGTAGAATTGGATTTATTTAAATTAAATTCAACCATTTCGAAAAATTGAGAGTTTCCCTGGAGTTGTAGCTAACATTCTGCGGGAAGGACTTTAAAAAAAAAAAACATTTTATCAGACTAATCAAAACACATTTCAAGTGTTTCAATAAATCATTTAGAAGCATTACTATAGCTTTGTTTAACAAAACATGGTGCAGATTGGTGGTGTTTGACATTTATATACGGTAAGAATGTTTTTATGAGCTTCTAGCAAGTCGGGAACGTGTTGTTTACGTTTTACACGGCTATTGAAAATTATTTGTGAGCTCGTGTTTCACATTGATAAAACTTGTAAAAATACTGTATAACAGGTGATTGCAGCAACACTGCTTCATTAATGTTTCCCTAAATCAGACCCAGAGATGTCACTGGATACGGAGCCCTTTAGGGGACATGGATGGAGAAACATTTTTTTTGGTTCTTCGTGCGCACCAGTTACTGTCTTGTGCGCACGAGTTAGTATCTCGTGCGCACAAGATACTTTCTCATGCTCACTGTGCGCACGAGAAAACAACTTTCTTTTTTTTCTTCAGCCATGTCCCCTAAAGGGCTCCGTAACTGGAGTCGCACTCACATTAGGACAACGTTAGTATCTCCATAACAGATTTCTCGGTGGATTTTTCTCTTTTTTTTCATTTTATCTCCTGCTACGGCCGTAGCTTGATGGGGAAGTAGGTCATCCTCTGATTGGAAGGGGCCCGGTTTAATCCCAGGCCCCAGCCCAGTCTATCTGTAATGTTTGTTTCATCCACAATGACACTGAGACTGACAGTGTTTGAGCTGCAGAACTTGAAGCCCGTGGAACTGATTTGAGCTCAGATTTATATGACTGTGCGTCCAAACCTGTCCTCTTTACTCAGTCTCTTCTCCTGAGTCCTGATTTCTCGTTCAATAACATACACCCAGAAATGGTTCCTGGTCTGTTTCAGCATCGCCTGCTATGGTTTGCGTAGCATTGTTTACGTTCCCTTATGCTTTTCGTCACTTCCGGTTTTGCAAAGATTTTCTTATTTGTACATCAATATTCTGTAAATATGCATGTTTGAGGCTTAATTGCCGAAGGTCTGTGCATCAGGATTTATGTGGGAACGTGTCTACAGGGACCAAATGTCATATTTATTCAGATGAGGTAATAAAATCAAATATAAAAATCGCATGTCAGATGCACTTTAAGTGAGACAGGTAAAACACAGAATGGTTGGCACTCCTTCATCTGACTAATATATTGTTGTGGTTCTACAAAATTGATTATCATGCTGATAATGTTGCAGCTTTAATTACGTAGTTCATTAGACAATGTTGATCCTCTGAGAATGAAGGTAATCAGTCAGAGGAGGCAACCTTGGTTTAATTCAGGGTTAGGGTTACTTTAAAAAAGACTTGATCGTGATCCAGGATCTCCAGGTTATTATGAACCTTTATTTGATCCACCCTTTGATTAAAAAAGTTCCAAAACAATGATGTGATTATTTACACAGTAATAATTGATGTTGGTTTTTCTATGTGCATGTTTCAGGAAAGATTCTTGCCATCACAGGAGCAGGTAAGATTTCTGTTTTGTTCAGTTATTAATCCAGTGCAAAGGGATGGGGAGGTGATGTTAATCCTCTGTCTTCCATCAGCTGCAGGAGGAGTTGGGGCCGTGCTCGCGGCCCCTGCAGTGCTCGGGGCCATAGGTTTCACCTCAGCTGGAATAGCAGCTGGATCCTACGCTGCAGGAATGATGTCTGCTGCAGCTGTTGCTAATGGAGGAGGAGTCGCAGCAGGAAGTCTGGTCGCGGTTTTACAGTCTGCAGGTATTTTGATTTGTTTTTTTTAACAATCGAATACGCTTCCAGCACCAAACTGGATCAAATATAGGAGGACAGTTTGCTACCAACAAAACAAGAAAACACAAACAGCAAAATGAAACTAAAAAGCTGATGAAGTTTAAATTTATCTTTATTCCAGCTCTCACAGCTTCTCTGTTACAGGTAACTTTGTCATTTCCCTGCAGGTGCTGCTGGTCTGTCAGCAACAGGTGGCACTTTTGTGGCCAGCATTGGAGGCAGCGTTGGAGCTGGTGCCGGTTGGCTGGCCAGCAAATTATTTAAGGATAAAAAAAATAAGGAGAAGAAATTAAAAGAGGAGGAGAAAGAAGAAGAGGAGGAGGAGAAAGTAGAAGAGGGGGAGAAAGAAAAGAAACAGTAACCAGATTTTTTTGTGTTAAATGGATATACTTTTATTAATTTTCTATGTTTCACTTTCTAATCAGCACTTTAATGTCTCAGTGGTCTGTTAAATCTTTGATTAACCAGTTATTTAAAGAGCAGGGCTGATATATTACCATTTACTTGGTGTTGCAATTATGAGAAAAGTAACTGAATGTTTTCACTGATTTAACTCTAAACACATCTACTCTGTCTCATTGGATTTATTTAATATTTACTGTGGTAAAAAAAAGGACCGTCACGAAGTGAAAGGTTTTAGGCAGCAGAGGGCGCTGTTGCAACATTAATGTGTAAATTATTACTGGGAAAGATTTTCACCAAAATTCTTTAATCAGCAGTATTTTCTATTATAATTTTTAATTCCTTTGTGTGAAGCAGTGTAGTTGGGATTTCTTCTATATACTGTATTAATGTATACTTTGAGATACATCTCATTTATATAACACCTGGTGTTAACAAGATGTTGGTGTAATGATGGAGAACATCATGTTTGATCTTTAATCATTCAGATCTCCAGTACTAAATCGTGAATATTCCTGTGTGGCTGTATTAATGAATTAAAGTGTCTGTTGATGCATTAACTTGGTTTCAGTTTGGTTTATTATTCTCAACATGACTGAATTTTAAATAAAAGCAAATAAAATACCAGTAAGTGCTAACTTTTATGACCTTCACAAGTAATAAAAAGGTGTTTATATTACTTTAACAGGTCATGCAAACAATGGTTTTCTTAAATCTTTATTTAAATCATTATCACCACCATCATCTTTAGGTCACACTGAAGGCGACATCCACATGGGCAGTTTTGCATTAATTTACTGACCCTGAACAACAAGGTCTACACTGCTAATGTTTTGACCACAAATATATGATAAAATCCATCCCAATAAAGCTCCACTACCACCCACAAAAAAACTTCCAAGCCATGACAGACCAGCTGCGCCTGTAATGGATAAAATTAATCTGTTAAAGCTGTAGTGCGTAACTTTTACATGTCCGTGGATGTCCGTTTCAGCCAAGCCACTATCAGAGGAGATGACACAATGCAGATTAAGCCGATCGGCTCCTCAAACATCTCACGGTATTTTTCAAAATATATAATTTTTATTTTGCGTGTCCTCCGCGACATTCCCGCGCTGTCGCACATGAAATTACGTATTTTATGTCACAACAAGAAAAATAATAAGAAATAGAACGCAGTGTCTCGTAGCAGCCGGCAGAACGTGAAGGTCGACATGGCGGAGAATCCAAATAAACAGCCGAGAGACACTTATCGGGAAGTGGATCCTACCACGAAAAAAAAAAAAAAATCCTGGACGTTCGGCAGAGGGACTATTGGCTAAGAAGGAAAGTGACCGAAGGAGAAGGCAAACGCGAATTTGTATCGGCGTCGCTTTTCCTCGGTGGAGAGAAGAGATCTGGCTGATGTTCAGGGGTGCACATAAGTGGTCCGCAGGTCCGCACACACTGTCAAAATATAAAATGCACACCAGATGAAAACCAGAGCGCCGAAGTTCCAGCTGATCAGCTGATTCTGTCTCTATCTGTGTCAGTTTGTGTCTGTCAGTTTGTGTCTGTCAGTTTGCCAGTGTAACGGTTTTTCAGTCAGTCAGATCAGTGCAGCTGACTGCTGGATTCTGCATCGTGTCAAAACTGAAAAAATTCACTGAATAAGACAAATAGATCATTGTGGCCCCAACAGCTGACTAATAAATTTCAACACCAAACTGTTAAATGTAGATTAAAGTGAACAATCAAACCTGTAAACAATCCAACCTGAACTCTGAAGGTTTTTTTTTTTTTTTACCAGTATTTTTATATTTTACTGGTTTCTCTTGATTTTTTCAACAATGAAATGATATTTATTGAAACAAATATAGAGCCAGGTAAAGTAAACAGACTGAATTTGAAGCTTGATTAAGACAGATACCGGTTGGAATAACAACGGCAGAGATAAAGCGGTGGCAGCTGGGCTTACGTCATATGGAAGCGCCAGCTTTATTGTTGTAATGACGCAAGAATTCCGCTAGGGGGCGACAGAAGTTACAGAAGTTACGCACTATGGCTTTAAATAATGAAACTCTTCAAATGATCAGAAACAAGTTCAACATTTATCACCAAATAAAGACTTTATATATTCTTCTATTTCAAGCTGTTTTTTCTTCCTGCTGTCTATCTGAACAGAAACGTCTCCTCAAACCCAAAACTGGAAACTTATTATAATGAAAACAAGAATAACTCAGCTGTCAAATATAATGTTTTAGGTTGTTCAGTCAGCTTTAAAGTGTATTTACTGAGGCTTAAATAGACTTACATAAAAGTTTATTCTGAGGCAATTAAACCTCTCCTTTATCAGGCCATTTTTTGTTTAGTAAATGGTAAATGACTGTACTGGTATAGCACTTTTCTTAAGTCAGATGACTCCCAAAGCGCTTTACACTACAGTTTGTCATTCACCCATTCACACACACACTCACACGGCTGGTGGTGATAAATTACACGTTGTAGCCACAGTTGCCCTGGGACACACACTGACAGAGGCCAGGCTGCCAGGCACAGACATCACTGGACCCTCTAACCACCACCAAACAGGCAAAATGGGTAAAGTGTCTTGCCCAAGGACACAACGGCCAGACGATCTTTTCCAGGCAGAGCTGGGTTTTGAACTGGTGACCCTCCAGTCACCACTAGAGTCATAATTCAGACACTGAGTCTTGGTTTATTTTTTCTTATTTTCTGAGTTCTAGTTCTCAGACTGAATGTCAAAACATTCATGTGGTAAAGGTTAGATACCTCAAGGTTTAGTAACTTATAGATCATCTGCACCGTCTCCAGTTCCAGTTTGGCAACATTTTTCAGGCTTATTAACCTGCCGAAGTGGAACTTTCATGTGACACCTGCCCAGCAGCACAGGTTGATTTAAAAATAGAAGTATGATTCATTTGGGAAACCATGGGTGACAACGCCTTGAATAGACAAGTCACAGGGAACAATGACTTGATAACTCTCAGATGGGACGGGTGTGTCTGTAACCTTTGTGATGTACTTATTCATTTTGTGGTCATAATTTATAAGCCTGGAACTCCCAAACCAGGATCAGAACTGAAGAAGACTTTTAAAGATGTTTTTGGACTCTGGTGCTAACATCATCTGGATCTGCTGCCTTGTTACTGTTCAGTCACTCCAGCTGCTGCTTCACCTGATTGCTAGATACAGACAGGTGGAAGAGGGAGGTAATGATGTTTGAGATAACAGCAGCAGCATCAGAAACAAAATCCATGACTGAGGTGGAAGATGAGACGATGATGCTGATTTATATCATGTTGTGTACTTTACCTGATCCAAAGGCTTGTTTTCATGCTTCTTCTCATGCTCCACAAGCTTGTCGAGTCCACCAGTATGAAAATCTTCCTCTGACTCATCTGAAAGGGGACAACGTCTCCATCAAAAGCAACATGTAGCTGCATTTCTGATACTTCTGTCATCTCATCCAAGATGAACACTTTGGTATCTGTTACCTCTGGTTCCATAAAATATTTCACACACCGTGTTAATCAAAAGTTCACACACTCATCATCTTCAAATCCACGTAAATTTCTTTTAATTCCAGTGTTTCCACAAGTTTGTGACCTGGAGACTCTTTTATATATCATGTATCTCCTCTCCCTTGTACACATCTTGATCACATCCTGTACTGCGGACAGTAATTCCCTTCAGTTCGATCTTCCTCAGAAATCCATCCAAAAACTTCCCCTGGTCCAGAACTCAGCTTTCTGTATCATCTTCTGAACCACATCACCCCTGGTTTGCAGCAGCTTCACAAAACCAGCTATCACTGGTTTTCCAGTGGGCCTGATTGCTTCTGAAGACTATATATATATATACCGGTATATATATATATATATATATACCGGTATATATATATATATATATATATATATATATATATATATATATATATTATTTGTGTGTGTGTATCATCTCTTGGAAATCTGTGCAATACATACACACAGACTTTTATAGTTTCGTCTCATGGCATGACATTATCAATATCACGTCAATTATATTGGCAGCAACATTAGTTTTGCTACACGGTCTACAGATTGTTTGACAACATAATCATATAACTTACAGTCATATAGTGACTTTTTTGGAAAAAAAAAGATTTTTGGTAGATTACTCTGCCAGAAAATGTGAAAAATGGGGAAAATTCTAATGATAACATTGACTTTGAATAAGTTAGGTTTGTAGTAGTTGTAATAAATTGTAGTAACATTGCTACAAGATTAGTCTAAATTTCCAATATACTGACAATAAATTCCCTCAAAACTTCTTAAAATATATGCTACAAGTTCTCCTTTAGTAGATAACAGTAATGACTTATTTGTGAAATGTCACATCTTGATACAATTATACACAACAGTGAGCCGGCATTTTGCCTTTTTCAAAACGGCGGCCTGCTTCAGCCACTCTCTGCAATGGGATGTCCTCACTGATGCTTACCACTCTCTCTTTCTCTCTCTCCAACATTTGTTTCCAAAGAAACAAAACCTACATGTGCTCGACAGTATAAAAGCTCCAATTTCTTTCAGAGGTTGTCAGAATAGCACAAATGGATCCCGGTGAGTATTTTAGTGAAGGTTCTAAGTCATCTGGGTCATTTTAATCCTTGTAGACTAAGCCAACTGGACTTGTCAGGATTAGGTTTAGGGATTGTGAGTAATTCATTAGAATGTAATATTTGAGGGTTTATCGTCGTTTGTAGCCACCGGCGGTACCAGGGGGGTCTTGGAGGGTCTCAAGACAGTGCAGTTTTTTGTATTTCATAAATCTTACACCCAAGTAAGGCACAAGTGTGTTTAGCATTTGTATTCTGCTTTAAAGCAATACTAAATGATTTTTAAAACTTTAAGCTACAGTTTTGAAACTTGTCTAAGTGGATACTGAAAAACATGTTCAGCTTCATATTAAACATCACTCTGGATGCCTCTGATGGCTTTACAATAGACACTTTGCAGTTGTTGGAGAGGCTTTCTAGACAAAAAGGTGCATATATTACTTTAACAGGTCATGCAAACATTGGCAGTGGCACTATAGAACCACTGGAGGTCTAAAAGGTTGGAACAAGTAAAAATTACACGTTTGTTCAGATTACTTAGCTCAACTGGTATAATTAGGTTTTTTCTTAAAAACACACATCAAACATTACACCAGTTGCTCAATTTTTGTTGATACTTTTATTTCCTTTGTGTTACACACTTTCACTGTGTTGTTAATTACATGTATTTTTATTATCACCACCATCATCTTTAGGTCACACTGAAGGTGACATCCACACGGGCAGTTTTGCATTAATTTACTGACCCTGAACAACAAGGTCTACACTGCTAATGTTTTGACCACAAATATATGATAAAATCCATCCCAATAAAGCTCCACTACCACTCACAAAAAAACTTCCAAGCCATGACAGACCAGCTGCGCCTGTAATGGATAAAATTAATCTGTTAGTTAATGAAACTCTTCATACAATCAGAAACAAGTTCAACATTTATCACCAAATTAAGACTTTATATATTCTTCTATTTCAAGCTGTTTTTTCTTCCTGCTGTCTATCTGAACAGAAACGTCTCCTCAAACCCAAAACTGGAAACTTATTATAATGAAAACAAGAATAACTCAGCTGTCAAATATAATGTTTTAGGTTGTTCAGTCAGCTTTAAAGTGTATTTACTGAGGCTTAAATAGACTTACATAAAAGTTTATTCTGAGGCAATTAAATCTCTCCTTTATCACACTGAACAGTTAATCTTTTGTTTGCTGAGTAATAATTCAGGCACTGAGTCTTGGTTTATTTTACTTATTTTCTGAGTTCTAGTTCTCAGACTGATTAAACCTGGTTTGTAGATTTATTTTTTTAGTATTCATTGTAGTATTGTGTCATTTGTACATCTCAGGTGTTTTCTTCTTATTTGAGCTGCAGTACACATCTGAGTTTTATTATGTTGATTACCTATTTGAGGATTTAAGAGCCTTGTTTTACCTGTTTCACCTGATCAGTGTTTTATGTTATGTAGTGACTGCGCTGAGTTCTGTATTTCCTGTTTAGCAGCTTTTTTGTTATTAAAGTTTATTTTTCCTTTCAGTCTGTTTGATTCTGATTTACAGCTCTGTGTTTTTAGCATAAACTGCTCAGCATCTGACATGGAGACCGATCTTTGTTGAGATTTAAAGGAACTTAAGGCAGCTTTACAAAATCTGACTCAGTGCTGCCGCGACAGACGCTGTGGCTAACTGCAGCCACCAGCCAAGCCGGCACGGGAGCGCGCACAGACACTTTACAGACGGTTCGTCTTCACAGCACTGCACCGGGGAGGCTAACATACTTCACGTCAGGTCTCTCCACTCTGTTATTTGATTTGATCTCATCATTTTCATACTGTATCAGGCTCTAAACACGACCTATAATGTTTTCTCACCTGGTCACAAGGAAATGAGCCATGTCAGCATCCGTTTTCACTCCCAAATGCAGCTGAAGTTCCCTCCATGAACCGAACGCATATCCAATATTTATGCGGGTGCCTGCCCGGCTTCGGTCATATTTTTTTTTAGACTCACGAGATGCCGCTGATAGTCTTTTTTTCTTCGTGGTGCCACTTTTTTGGGGGGTGAGAGTGGATGCAGGTCGTTTGCTGGCTGCAGAAACATCCATAAGTATACCTTCAGTGTTTGAATCCAAGTCCACGGCGGCCATGTTCTTCCTGTTCAAGAGCTGTCGGCAACGCGCATGCAGCGTCAATTTACGTCACATCCCTACAACTGCGCGGGAAATTCGGACGTCGAACTGCAGCGCATTATGTGGCACACAGCGTTTCCAAGGCAACAGACATATATGCGGATGGCCTCGTTATTTTGGGTTTTTAATGCTTCATGACCCATTAGCATTGAATAAACTGGAAATGCATGTGTAGTTTTTCACAAATCTTGCCTTATGTCCCTTTAAAGAAAACTGTTGAGTTTACCCATTGACTGTAAGAATGCTATTAAACCTCCTCCACCACCTAAGGTGGCAGCCCATGACATCAACCAGGCAGCGACGGAGCCTGCTGTTATTCCACCTGCAGTGAAGCCCATTGCAGCCACCAGAACAGGAGTCAGAACCAGAGTAGCAGTTCCTCCTGCACAAGAAACACAAACACTTTAACAGTTCTAGGAGTTATATCTAAGAGTATTTCTTAAAGATGCACATGTTAAATTACAAAATATAGTAAAATGTACTACAAATAATAAAATAACTATGCTACCCCATTTGATATGACTCACCTGCTCCAACAACAAGGGCTTTACCTTTTGATAAAACACAAAAATAAAATTAAAACATCTGTGAAGAGCTGAACATGTGATGTTACCATCAAATATATAATATACATGATCAGAGGTGTCAAAGAAAATGTAGACTCACATAACTCTTCTGTAATGTTTAATGCCATACTGAATCCAGTTATTTCCACCTGCTCACCTGGAAAATAAATTGTTTTTAAAATGTGATGCTGAAGTTTTGATTCAGAGACAAAAAATAGGAAGATCATTTTAAAAATGCTCAATCTTTTCAAAGAACATTCTATTAAAAACAACTCCAGGACATCAGCGAGACAACATCGTCCATATATTCAAGAAACAAAACTTACCAACTCGTTTTAAGCACCGGTAACTTGGAGAATTGCTGTTGCTGCCAGTTACTAAAAAGATTCTTCGTACAACACTAAAGAGGAAACAAACATTTTCTACTTTGGGGGATGAAGTTTAAAATCAGAGGGCAGGTAAACAGGACCTGGGTGGTGCATGTGCATAAAAAAAGAAAAAGCATGGAAGTATTTATTTGTCTGCGCACCACTGATGCACATCTCTCTCTCTCTCTCTCTCTCTCTCTCTCTCTCTCTCTCACACACACACACACTTTTGTTTCCAAAGAAACAAAACCTACATGTGCTCTGCAGTATAAAAGCTCCAGTTTCTTTCAGAGGTTGTCACAACAGCACAAATGGATCCCGGTGAGTACTTTACTAGTGAAGGTTCTAAGGGGTCATTTTAATCCTTGTTGTAGCCTAAACAAGCCAAATGGATTTGTCAGGATTAGTTTTATGGACTAATTCATTAGAATGTAATATCTGAGGATTTATTGTTGGTAATTATGTAGGAAATATGTTTGATAAGACCAGCTGAGTTAATAGGTATTTATTTTTCAGTTACAGCTGTGGCTGTTGTAGCAGGAGCAGGTAAGAGCAGGAAACATCCAATAAATCAGTTCAGCTTTTCATCACTTGTTAAAAATGAACATTGTTGCTGTGTTCTCGTCTTCTGCAGCAGGAGCCCTGGTTGCAGCCCCTGTTGTTTTGGGGGCAGCTGGTTTCACCTCAGCTGGAATAACAGCTGGATCATATGCTGCGAGCATGATGTCTGCTGCAGCTACAGCTAATGGAGGAGCAGTAGCAGCAGGGAGTGTGGTGGCAGCTCTGCAATCAGCAGGTAAATCCAATAAAAACATGAATTTAATACAAACAGGCCAAATGTGAAACCTCTGAGTGGCGTGTGTATTAGATCAAAGCAACTGATCATTTTATTTAAAATCCTGAACTGGCTGTAGGTGCTGCTGGTTTGTCTGGAGCTGCCAGTGTGGTTGTGGGTGGAGCTGGAGCAGCAGTCGGGTGGTTGGCGAGCTTCATCGGCTGAAAGATCACCAAGACGTCACATATAACTTCTACTAAAACTGCAAATGTTAACACTCTTACAAATATGATACTAAAGTTTGATTGAGTTGAGCTGATGTTTTGGATTTCCTTTCCACTGAATGTTCCTTATCAGTAAAAATAAACAACAACTTGTTTGCAAGTTTACTTTGTTCACATGTCAAATGTCAAAACATTCCTATGGTAAAGGTTAGACAAGTGTAGTAACTACCAGCGTCTCCACTTCCAGTTTGTCAGCAGCACGGGTTGATACAAAAAGAGAAGTATAATTTATTTGTGAAACAATGAGCACATTAGATATACTGTAGTTCCTCTGTGTGCACAAATTTGCAAAGAGACTTCAGTTTATTCAAAACAAGTTATACTGCAAAGTGATAAGAGTTTAGAAACATCAATAATGCATTAAATGCACAAAAAATACTCCAAACAGTTTAAAGGAGCCAGAACTCCACAATGTTTCTGTGCTTCATAGATGCCTCGAAGGCTTTTGATAGAATCAATCATACTAAGCTGTTTCATAAGTTGATCCAAAGATGTGTTCCTAGGTATATTGTGAGGATTTTAGCTTTTTGGTATGCTAATCAACTTTTACAAGTAAAATGGGGTGATTCCTTTTCTGATCATTTTAGAGTGAGTAATGGTGTCAGGCAGGGTGGGATTCTTTCACCATCTCTTTTTAATGTATATATGGATGATCTGTCGAACCAGCTAAATAACTGCAGCACAGGATGTGTTATTGGGGATACAGTCGTTAATCATCTCATGTACGCAGATGACTTGGTAGTGTTTTCCCCATATAGTGCTGGATTACAACAGCTTCTGAGAATCTGCTCACATTATGGCACACAATTCGATATTAACTATAATGTTGAAAAGAGTAACATCATGATTGTGCGCTGTAAAGATGACCTGAAGTCAGTGTTCCCTGTGTTTACCCTGGGCAGCAATGTTCTTGAAGTGTGTAGAGAAATAAAATATCTTGGCCACTGTATCTCAGATGACCTATCTGATGATAGCGACATCAAGAGACAGTGCCATAAACTGTATGCTCAGGCTAACATGCTTAAGAGGAAATTCTATATGTGTTCCCCAGCTGTCAAAATCTCACTGTTTAGAGCATACTGTACACCACTCTATACTGCTCAGCTGTGGAGCAGCTACCATGCAAAATCTATGGCTCGACTGAACGTAGCATATAATGATGCTTTGCGGCTGCTTTTGCGTGTGCCGAGATGGCACAGTGCCAGCCAGCTGTTTGTCAGTCATAAGCTGCCAACATTTAAAGCACTTTTACGAAATCTTATGTATAGATTTATGTGTCGACTACTCATTGCCAAGAATAACATTATAATGGCATTAACAAATCCTGGAAAGAGTCACACAAAGTATAAATCTGGCATCTGGAAGCACTGGTACATGAGTCTGTCTTTTTAATGAAATGTAAAAGTAAATGTATTTATACATCTTAATTGTATGTATTCTTTTTATGTACTTTTTTATCTACTTTGTATGTTTGCTATGGACCTTTTTATTGAGTCTGAAATAAAGAATTATTATTATTATTATTATTAAACAGTGATATAAAAAATAGACATTAATGTGTGTCATAGCTGGGTGCTGCAATTTATCGACAATCTTTAAATATTTTTATTTTTTTTAAACTTCTGGCCTTTATTTCTGTTTAAGAGACTGAATACATTGATGCTCAGAAACATCCAGCTTACCAAGATATAAGAGTATCAAAAGCTAAAAGGTAATGACAGGTCAATCTCCAGACCTAAACCCCCATAGAGCATAAAACTCACCTGCTGAAGAGGAGACAACCAAAAAAAAAAAACACCACAATGATGATTCCTAAATATGTCACATTGTTTTTGTTTTATAATAAATTAACATATGGAAGTGTTCTATGATTCATTAACTACATTTCTTAAATGAATGTTGTCTGCTGTCAGATTTTTACAGATTGCACTGTCAAGATTAAACTCATTATCATGCAGCATTATGTTCTTCCGTTTGATGTGGTTTAATAATAACAGCATATTTTCTTCACAACCTGTCCTGCATGTTTTTAACAGTTTTAAATTGACTTTCTGTCGCCCCCTTATGGTCAAAATACAGAAAGGTTTTGTTTCTGAAGAAACGAAACCTAAATATGAATGAGTTTACGCATGAGCGAAGGAATGCAAAAAAAAAAAAAAAAACACAATAAAAAAAATGTACTTGAAAGCTGAAAATGCTAAAAGGTTTTACTTCACATATTTTTAAAGCACAATAAAATAAAAGCTGTTGTCTAACTAACAGCTCAAAAAAGTTCAAACTAAATCAAATACTTTCATTTTGGATGCATGTAAAATAATACTGATGCAAATAACTTGATACCTAAAGCGCGAGGACAGGTTTTTGCCTGAATTTATCAAACTGGAAGCAAATATTTGTTCTGGCTGAGGTTCAAAATCAAACTAACGGATTCTGAACATCTCAAGTCTGTAAATGTAATTAATTTCTTCCAGTTAGAAACGTGATGGACAGTCAGTCACGTTGGACATGAGTTTTTTTTATTATTATTATTCACCTGATTACACATTTTTGGAACTTTTGTACTGTGAAATCCCTCCCTACGAAAACAGACCTGTAGTACAATTACATTTGTTACAGTATGGGCAAATTATAAACACCAATACTAGACATCAAACAATTATTCTGAATATTAATAAAAAGAGACTTGGGTATTTGTTTGTTTGTTTTTTTATCTTTTCTCGTGTCTTAAATGGGAAGACATGGAAACGTTTGTGTTAATATTTCTTATTTCCGAGGTACATTGAATGCATCAGAGCTGATTTTTGGCTCTCCTCTCAAAGCGCCTCCCTGTAGTTATCATCCTCACAAACAACTTCATCACAGACTAGTCGGACCAGAGCAAAATGATCGGCCTTGGTGAGCAGATTGAATATATTTCACGATTTTAATGTCCTGATTTTCTATGAATCAAACGTTTGTGTTTTTCTTGTTGTTGTTGTGTTTCAGGAACAATTGTTGCCGTCTCCGCAGGGACAGGTGGGTCTTTACTGTCTTTTTGCTTATTTGTCACATTTCTAATATTTATATTGTGAAAAAACAAAAGTAAGTAAATAGAAAACTATAAAAATTCTAATTTCATGGATGTGAACGGAGCTGGTTTTGGGTGGGGGACCAATCAGTGGAAGGGGCAACCTATTTAAACCAACTCAGCACATGTGTTTAGTCATAGACATGTTCAGTTGGCTAATCTTTTTCCAGCAAAGATCCTCCAATCATGGACTGGTAACAACACAGCTCGAAAAAATAGCCAAATAGGCGTAATGCTCTGAACTGTTATACGCCAGATAAATAGGGCTTAATCTGACAAATTCTACTCTCTCTTGTAAACTGAGGTTTTTACTTTCAGCAGATACAAACAATGAATAACAGCTTAGTGTTAGTGGTCCATTTCCAAAGAACTCTAAATAAAGTGTCTGTCTGTCTGTCCAATCTTTATCACCAGTTAAACTTTAATGTTTCTTGTTTTGTCCATGAGCAGTAGGAGCAATAGGAGGTGCAGCAGGAGCACTGGTTGCAGCCCCTGCAGTACTCGGGGTCATAGGTTTCACCTCAGCTGGAATAACAGCTGGATCCTACGCTGCAGGAATGATGTCTGCTGCAGCTGTTGCTAATGGAGGAGGAGTCGCAGCAGGAAGTCTGGTTGCTGTTTTACAGTCTGCAGGTATTTTGATTTAAAAAAAAAACTATAAGCCCATTTTCATATACAATCAATGATCTTTTGTTAGATTGTATTGTTTTTCCACTGCTACATTATATTGTATTTTTTAAAGAAAGAACAAACCTTTTGTTTTTTTGCTTGAGATTATAGGTCACCATGATAATTTTAGAACTGTTTTTCTGCAGCTGCTGCTGGACTGTCAGTCGCAGCCAAAGCAGCGTTGGTTGGTGCTGGAGCAAGTATGGGAGGTGGAGTCGCAGCAGCAACAGGATTTCTGACAAAACTGTTTTGATTTGTCACCAGTGTGGTCACTCAGTTCCTGTTACCTGAACATGATAAATAAACATGTATGAAAGTGTTCACTGGTTCATTGACCTCGTCTCATATTAAATACATGTTGTCTCTGTCGCCCCCTGCTGTCAGAAACACTGATCAGACTAAACTCGTTGCCAAATTTGATTTCATCAGCCAAAATGATCTTGCAAAAATCTCAAGAATCTATAAAAGTTCACCTTTAATCAGTGGAGGTAAATTTAATATCTGTAAAACTGGATGTACAATATTTTCATTTGGCTTTTATTTAAAAAAAGACCTAGTATAAAAATAAACCCCTTTACAATCATCACATACTTAAGCAGGTACCTTTTATTATCTTGTGTTATTATCATTTTAAAGCAGACAAGAAGGAACATTCACTCATTTGCCAACTGATAGAAATTCCACATCTCCCAGCAAACATTGGATATCTTCAACAAAGGCTGATTTTATGTTAAATAATTGAACAATAAATACACAACAACACTTGCACAACAAAAAAGACAGATATGCAGCTAATAAAATCAGACAAGATTCAGCACTTCAGGGACAGACAGCATAAAAAGTGCATGTAGTCGATAAAAGCCATTGCAGATAATGTTCCAGTTTACAGAAGAGGAAACGGCAACAAGTCCAATATTACAATGTTTCAATGACCTTCAGTTGCCTGTATTAATCAATCAGCAACGTGCACGTTATACACTCAACAACAATGACAAGATGAAAACAACATAAAGAAAATAAATGTGAGAAAAGGCACCATGTTTAATGCTGAGTAAAATTAGATTTTATAAAAAATAGTTGCATGTCATAACTTTGTTTTATGTCAAAATACTTATTGTCTCTAATATTGTATCACTAATATGTAATTAAATACTTTATTTTAGAGAGACCTTTCTCTTTCAAAGGGGGTAGACATTATTAATATCAGTCAAAATAAAACAAGCTTTTTTGAAAAGAAGGTAAATTTCAAACTGTTTTCAAGAAAAATAAAAAAGCTAAATATTTAGCTGGCTGTATTCATCCTCTGTTACCATACAGTCCCATCAGTAAGATGGTTAGTTGTTATTTGGAGACATCAGATTTAATATTATGAACAGCTGACAACAAAGTAACAGTTCTAAAGTGCTTCTAAATGTACAATTGTTTGATTAATCAATGATAAATATGTGAATTTGGAAGAGCTTTTATTCCACTCTCAACCTCTTGACATTGTTAAACTTTCATTCTTCTTCAGTTATTATACGTCATGCAGTTGAATGTTGAAATTTGATGCCTCTTGTGTTTTTGCACACCACCCTTCCTGCTACTTAACCACATTAGAAGTCTCTTTGTCTTTTCCTACTACTTTCCGTGGGACCCTCTGTGCGATCCCATAGGGCACGTGGCACGCCACCGTGCCCATTTCTGCTGCTCCTTCCACATGAAACATCTGGTCGTCGAAGAAGATGTGAGGTCTAATCTTCTCCAGCATTGGCCCCTTGGGTGCTCCTGCGAGGAACAGAGCCTCATCGATCTCCAGACCCCAAGAGCGCAGAGTTTTTAAAGCTCTGGCACCAGAACTGGCTGCGCTGCGAGCCGTCACTAAGTAGGTTCGGATGGGGCAGTCCATTCGATGACCTTTGGCAAAAAACTTCTTCTGAAGCTTTCCCAAAACCTCCAGGAAGCCCTTCAGTGGTCCCTGGAGGAGGGGAACAGAAACAGAAGACAACCAATCTTATTTTGGTTGTTTCTACTGTAAAATATTAATTTTTAATTTAATTTCAGAGAAGAAAACTAAATATTATCATTCTTAATAGCATTAGCTTGTATATAAAGTTATAATGAGTAAACTTATGTTCTGGATTTTAAGTATTTCTTTACTTCAAGGAAATATGTAAAATCAGGATTGTTAATAATATCATTGTCCAGTTTTGTGTATACATTACATGGTCTAGAGGCTTGTTCTCATGCGCCTTCTCGTGCTCAAAGAACTTGTCTAATCCATGAGCTTTAAAAATCTGCTCCGACTCATCTGAGAAAAGGACCGCGTCGCCATCAAAAGCAACACGAAGTTGAATCTCCGACACTTCGGTCATCTTCTCTGGAGTAAACATGGTAGCTGCTGCTATACCTGGTTCACACATAAGTCTGTGTCATAAGTTTTACATTTATCTTAAAGTGTTTTGTTAAAATCAAAAGCATTTTAAAGGAAGTGATTCTCTCGGGGTTCATTCCTCTCACCTTGTTCCAGAGCTTCATGGACCTTGACTGGGTCAGCTGACAAGTAAAGGTTAGTGTGGTAGGCCTTCAGGTAACCGATGGGACTGTTTCCTCCTGTCATACAGAAGCGCTCAATTAATAACTCTGCAAGAGAGAAGAAATTAAAAGATCAGGTTGTTAATATGCAGAAACTGAACACAGCTGATTATCAAGATCACAGCAGAGCAAAGACTTGAGCAAGTCGTGACTTCAACATTGTGGATTTTTTTTACTGCAGTTCTCCCTTTAAACAGCAGGCGTCGCTGTTCTGAAAAGATGCTGCTGAACTCCAGGAAAAAACCTAAACAGCTGTGCTACACACTTTAATTAAAACTACAGATCAATTTTCAGTCACTTCCAATCTGCATCTTTGGGTTTGTTTATAACCCGTTTAGTTTACAGAGCACAAACATGTTGCTTGTCTTTATTCCATTCCAATACAGCTGTCATCCTGTTTATTCCACGCTACATTCATTAACACTGACACTTTTTCAAGAGCAATCAGCTGTATTTTTTAAATTGAATATAAGCACAACATCATAAATTAATTTAGAACTAAATTCTAGTACAATGGGAATATATTCGATGATCTTGTGCTTTCAAAAAAAATCCCACATAGCAGAATAAACCAAGAGAGAATAAATATTTAATTTACCCTGCAGCATAAAAGGATAATGGCTAAAGTGATGGCTTGAAAAGGGTCGTGTGAAGGATACGGTTTATGACCTATACAGTTTTTTTCCTGCAGTTTCAGGAATCTTTCTTCATTTTGAACTGTGATTTCTGTATTTCTCATGAGTATTTTTATTGGGTTACCAGCTGCCAGGAATTTAATACTCTCTAAAGGTTAATTCAACAATAAAGTCTATACCAACATCTTCATATTGCATTTTTAGCTATTTTTGGACTATGAAACAGCTACAGTTGTTTTTACACAAAATGATTCCTTCTGTGTTTGAACCGGAAGGATTTCTGAGCATCCTTCTGTTTTTAGGCCTGTAACTGCAGGTATTTGAGTTTTCAAACTTGATAAAGTTGCAGGTAGAAATAAGACCTATGATGTAAGATATGGAAGTCTCCCAGATGTTTTCACTGTATTGTTAACTTACGGTGATGATTGATGGTATTGATGAGTCTCAGGCCAACATATGCGTGGTTGTTGGTGATGAGCACAACATCAAAAAGCTCCTCACTCTCAGGATAAAGCTCCCTCAGCTGAGTGTTTACAGCCTCCAGAGCCTGGGAACACGACCAAACACAGATTTGTGCTAAAACAAAAGATGATGCAGCATCACTGCTCAGATGAAGAGAACATGTTTGATTCTCAGCCTTTACAGACACAATAACTCAACATATTTCCTCCAACCCAGAAGTCTCTGACCTTGACGAAGGAGAAAGCAGGTCCGGGTCTAAAAGGCTCCGTCTCATGAGCCACCTGATACTTGATGTACTCCTCCATGCCTTGCTGCTCGAAGATCTGCTGCTCCAACTCCATGTTGAAAAGGACTCGGGACGACACAGCGATGGTGATGGCGTTCTCTGGTTTAGGCTGGAGGATGAGACGTTCAAGACAGGCCATTTAAACAAATGGGGCTTCGAGTTTGTTTATTCTGACTGTGAGCAGAACTAAAAGCCAAAATAAAAATTGGGTGACTGAGTGAACGGCTGTGGCAGAATGGAGGTGACAGCGTGATATGAATGTTTTCCACTGCAAGAGTCTGATAATGCACATACCAACAGCTGACCCCTGTTAACTCTTTGTTTACTATCTTCATTTAATACCATTTAAATAATAACGAGGAATAAAATCAATATATTTTTATTATTTTAATGTCATGTTTCTCCATCTTAACACCTTAATGACCTGAAAATGTGTTTAAAGTTCCTGAAAAAACACAGTAACACAAAATTTGAAAAATTTCAACCTGAAACCGGGATGGAAGAAGGCTGCGAGTCTCCCTGCAGCCTTCAAGTGCCTGACGTAAGTTGTTGCTTCGGCCACCGAGGCTCGGGTCACTGATTGTTTTATTTATCCACCTGATCTGAAACGTGACGCTTCACTTCGCTCAGTTTCCAACAGGCACAATAAAACATCCTATCAGGTTTCACCCACCTTTATCCTTTTGTAATTTTATTTTCATTGAGCCTCTAAATCATTGATCACTTCACTAGTAGACATGGACCACTGCTTTTACTGGGCTCATCAAGGGTCTACATAAATTGTGTTTAGACTTAGAATCATTTGATAGATGTATTTTCTCATTTTCCTAAAAGTCACAAGCAGTTTGAAACCAATAAAATTTAAAAAAGCATCTGATGTTTTTGTTCACTTGTATTTTTTGCTAAAAAGATCTTCAGTGCTTTTTAACAACATGAAACAGAAGCTGTAGACTGAATATGAGAAAGGAAAGGTAAAAATACTCACTGGTTGAGGTTTTTTTGTGGGTGTGGAAGGCTTTAAACCTGCTCTAGCATCTTCCCAGGGGGGTCTGCTGCCGCCGCTGCCATTCTTCACCAAGTCGTGCCCACTGACTGTCAGAGTTTGACTGCTGTTCAGACTCATCTTACACCTTCAGGATCGGGATCACACAGAGTCCCGATGTGTCTCCTGATGACTCACTTTTAAATACTCTAACAGGAAGAGCTTCCAGGGAAAAATCCACACTCACTTTTCACAGATAAATTCAGTCCTGGACTCAACAGATGAGCTCATTGTGACTGCAGCTGCAGAGGCGCTTTTAAAATTTCAGGGCAGGACTGAGATGTTGCAGAAAAGAAGCAGGATGCAGATTCTGGATAAAACCGAGCTGTGTGACCTTGTTGTCTTTTTACCAGCATCATGCAGCTGAAATCCCTCGATCGGGTCCTCGATGCTGCTCTTCCCTCTCTTGGACACTCTGTACTGACTCTTTTGCATCCTCCCACTTTTTAACTCTTTCATTGTGGGACTCCCTGGAGTCACAGCAGAGCATGTGATTAAATCTGTATGACAACATGGTTTCCTCACGCTGCTGGGCAGAAACATCCTGCGTATCCTGTATCATGATGCTTAAAACGTTTCTTTACAAACACAGATTTCAATTTATTATAAGATGTATTTAACCAAAACAATTTATTTTGATTATTTTGCATTAAATATGGCAGCAAATATAAATTGTATTGTCCATGGCCGTCACTATTTCTTGGAAAATTATTTCATAATCTCTGCACTGCATTATGGGAGATGCAGTCCATTTGAGCTTATCTGCTGCTTTCAGTGCATTTAACTGCCAGGTTGTCGCACGACTGAGTTACGGAGCAACTATCACTGTTTCCAGGCAACAGTCAGTGAGTCAGAGTAATGGAGGTGAAGACTCACGAATAAATATGTCACTTTCTGACTGTAGCATCAGGAAACAGGCGATGCAGGAATCAAAGATGAAAGTACATGTGGTGCTTTGAAGAGCATAAAATCATCATTAATAGTATTAGCGCTGCTTTGATCCAGTAAACAGGCACTTTTTGGGTTCTGGAGAGGGAGAGACTGAACAGGTACCTGAGCAAAAACTAATGGAGCAAAAAGACATTATCTTTATTCTATAACAAATAAAATCACATGTGAAAAATATAGATGTCAAAAAAGTCTCCATAAAAGCATTTATCTTAACTTGTTACACTGATTTATTACTTCCACCAAAACCTGCTTTGGTTGCATTACTAATAAATTAATTTAAATCATTTAATAGTTAACCAAAAAAATTATTTACTCTTTCTTTACTTGCTTTTATTTTATTGAAAAAGGTTTTAGATTTTTTTTTAGAAAATGTTAGCAATATATTAATAAAAACAATCTGTTTACTCTGCACTTTCCTTTAATGACAACTTTTATTGTTCAGAATCTTTTGACATGTAATGTTGCACATTTTTAATGGAATCGGTTTCTAAAAAAAACTATCATGATAAAAAGTGATAGAAATTTACAGAAAACGTCACAGTTTGTACCAAGAATCTTGACGTACGTGTGTTTATCTAATTTTCGTGGAAAATGCTTTTCTTTTATTAGTAAAGCTGATTAATATCATCAGTCATTGCAGCTTGTGGTTAGGGCCACTAGAGGGCAGCAGAGGGTTAAAACTCACCACTTCATTCATGTCTTTAATCAGTTGTAGACAAAGAGGATATGAAAGAAACACAAAAAGGTTGGACATAAAACTTGGATGTATTTGAGTAACTGTAAGTGTTTCAACTTCTGAATTTTAGAAACTATGTTGTTTACAGGGAGGTTTCGGTTCCTCAGCTGCAGTAGTGCTCAGTTTTGCATTGAAAGTTGACAAAATATATCTGGTAAACAAAAAGATAAATAAAATCTATAGTGATGGCTAGATGGGGCCACTGAAATTTTTGGGGTGGCCAGGAAATATACAGCTCCACTACTTGTGTGTGTCTTTGTGTAGTGATGTGAGGCTTAGATGGGGTTAACAGGACATGGAGACAGTTGCGCCGCACCCACTGAGTTCATTTGAATAACACCGGCATTTGGCGCGAAGCTGAGAGCAGGCGGTCTTTCTTCCTACCGGCTGTGCGTCATGCGCCCTTCCCTCCCAGAGCGCGGGAAATGCTGAAAGCGGGAGATAGAGTAAGAGAGTAAGAAAAGGAGGCCTCGAGGAGATTTAATACACCTACTCTGTACCTGCAGTTTCCTTGGAAACATGACAGAAATAAAATACATTTAAAAAGGGACATTAGAAAAGAAAAAGTACTCGCTTGCCGTTTTGGCGCGAGTCTGTAGAAGAGGTGAAGCTCAGTGTTGCAGACTGTGGGTGGAGACAAAAGAGCATGAGTGGAGAAGGCCAGAACAAAGAGGCCTGGACAACCCCCCTACTCTACATCAGGCCCCACCCCCAATGCACAGCCTGGAGGCTTGAAGCAAGGCAGATGACTGCTATAACTTTAATCAATCCTTTAAAGCTGCTGCTCGGGCATATTGGTCTGTTCTTCCGGGGATTCTGCTCCATTTCAACTCAAATCACATCAAAACACACACATTTCAAAGTCTATTACCAGGATTTCTTTGTGTTATTGCTGATGACAGCCTTCTAGCATCAAAGAAAGGTCATTTGCAGACCTGGCAGCATTGACTATTGGCAGTCACTTAATTGGATTTGTTGTTATTAGCTTTCAGAGATGCTGCATCCCGAGTCACCCCCGTCTGCCTGAATCTGTTGCATCAGTAAGTGGATGACGGACGAGTATCTTGTTTTTCGGGCAAAATTCAGCCACGAGAGAGAAAAAAAGGAGCAGTTCCTCTCACTTCCTGCCTCCTGTGAGTTCAACACATAAACAGGAAGCTTGTGCTGCTTGTGTGTTTCCTAGATCTTATTATTTCTTTCTTGTGTTTTACACATGCTGACCTTTAAAAGGGGAGGAAGAAAACAGAAGCAGTGATTATTACATAAGCTACAGAGGTGGTCTTTGATGATAATAGCAGTTGCATTTAAAGAGCTGCAACTGATAAGACAGTTAAATGCACATAGATGCAAATCAGACTCTGCAGCAACTGGTAGATAAACTAGATGAAGTTGTGAAGTCTTGGATGGTGGAGGGGCAACAACTGAGGACTGCCGGGGGTTAAAGGGGATGGGGGCAGGGCAAAAACCCCTTTCTGAGTGGCTTGAAGGGGAGGGGGTCGCTGGTGTCGGCTCTTAAAGGGGACAAATTCAAAAGATGCAGAAAGAGTCCTAAATTCAACTGAAGCAACCTTACACCACCGGGTCAAACAAAGGAACATCTGCTGGCCGACAAAAGCTGTTTGTGGCCGTTCTGAAGTGCTTCACTGCAGAGGCAACAGGTTTAAACACATAACTCTACAATGAAAGTTTTTTAGTGGTTTTGATCAAAGAGATAAAATACTAACAGTTTTTTTTTTTTTTGAGCTTGTAAATCACACATGAACACATCACGTCTTGTTTTTAAACTGTTGTGAAATTGTCCATTCACAAACACGGGGCTTGTGCATGCCAGGAAACAGGAAGTGGCTGGTTCTTTAAATGTAAGGTACACAAGGAACATCCAACGGTGGTTATAAAAATTTGAACAAAAGAATTCTCAGAAGGAAGATTTTACTTTTCCTGAAAGTAACGCAACAGCTTTTGGTCTGTTGCAATCCAAAAAAAAAAAAATTCACTCTTAAACTTGTTTAGCTTGTAAATAATCCGTATTGCTGGTTTTAAAACAAACTTGTGTGGATGCTGTAAGAGAGAACTTAAATGTATCTGTTTTCAAATTGAAATTATGTGTATTCTGAGATTAGATCAGCTTGTTGGATCATCATCGATTTTGGTCCAAATCCTGCTGATGTTTATTATGTGTTGATATTAGGAGAAGTAGGGGTAGTGAGGAGTTGCCAGGTTGGGGGCAACACAGCAGTTTATCCTTTAAACATCCCTGTTATTACATCACCAAAGTTACCGCTGCGTCTCCAGAGTCCAAATGCACCATGGTAACCTGTTACCCGCGTGGCCTCGTATGTATTGGTTTGTTTATTCATTAACTGGAGGAAAGTTCATCCTCAACCTGGTTCGGTTATAGACAGTTTGTTATGAGCCATCCACGGCTCACGCACTGAGATGATTTGAAGACCTTTTGATGGGTTCAATATAATCAGAGCTGCAGCGTGCCTGGTCCCAGATGGCACCAGCGTTTGCACTAATGGGATTAGGATTAGCTCCAGATTAGTTTATTACCTTCTTGAGTTTATCTCTGAAACTACTAACCTTATGAACAACTCCAGCTTTAAAGTGTTTAAAATTGACTTGTTGAATAACTGGATAATCTTCTAAAACAAAGTGAAAAAATTCCCTATAAAGATCTTTGAGGCCTTTATTTCGGTTTATAGATCCATTTTTTTTATCTGTCTGTGATTAAAAAACACATTCTGTGTTGAGAGCATTCAGCAGGGGCCAGATGTATCTGAGAAGAACATGTAAAGCCTGCTGGAACTGAATCATCACTGTTATGTAACACAGACCTTAGCAAGGGGAGGGCAGCAGCATAGAGGGGGCAGAAGACTGACCTAGATCAGTAAGTGGTGGAGATAAGTACCTGACGAGAGGGCAGAGGCCGGCAGACTGCAGGGGAGGAGAGGAAACTGAGACAAAAGTGGGAAGAAGGGATTTCCATGCCAGGATATTTGTGTACCTTTTGAGAGACTTGATTGGAAATCAGTGGCCGAGTGGTTGTGAGCTCCAGTGACACAACCAGGCTGGAATGTGGGTCAGTAGAGTTTAAATACTGTGGTCAGGGAAAGTTTCCTACTAGGGCTGGATATGTTTGGTGTGTGCTGTCAAACAGATGAGTGTATCTGTGTCTTTTCCCGGTGGTGTTTTCCACATCTTTCTTGACCGTCAGTCCTTCGTAAATAGATTTAGGGGAAGAGTGTGAGTGTTGAGTAAGAAGGGATGATGGTCAGTCCACTTCTCTCTTCAGATCTCCAAAAATCATTAGCCACAGTCCAGAAACAGACAGTGGATAACAAACATCAGGTTTATCATTAGCGTGTAGATCAGAGATAAGCAACCTTAGAATCATAAAACCACAAAGGCTTTATGGTGCATTTCCTTTAACTTTCTGTTATAACACAGATTGTATACACACAGTACAAACTAGGCCAGTCAGAACACACCCAGTCAAATATGTTGCTCAATGCATCTGGGTTTTTGCTCCTCTGAAATTGCAGAGGTAGGTGATTCTTCAGCAAGGGGATGTTAACAGTTGCGAAAGTTGACCATTTAACTTCATATCTCCTCGGTTAAAAAGCCAGTTGTAACTAACTGTAGGTTTCCACTGGTTTTATCTTGATGCTGAAATGCCGGGGCAGCAGGTTCGACCTGTAGAGCTTCTTGATGTGGAATCATGCCAAAAACAAAACGTGCTCATCTGCTCTTGTTCTTTTACGCAAATTTAACTGGCTGAGTTGTTTTTTTTTTCTTAAGTGTTGCTAAAGATAACAGGTGCGCAGACTCAGTGAAGGATACAGGTTTTCGGTAATAATCAGGATGAATCCTTGACTTTCCATGTAGCGATGCATGAACTAATAAGAAACATGTTATTTTCGACAGATATTAAGGTTGTTTTCGTTCTGCACACCTTATTTAAACCAGATGTTTGATTGTTCCAGTTGTGGACTTAATATTTTCCTCAATTAAAGTGAGACTCACACGTGAGTACAAGTGATCACATTTTCACCTCAGAAGTTATTCAGTGTGAGCAGAAAATCTGGTCCAGCAAGTTAACCGTCAGAGATCCTTTAACTCAACTGATCCCAAAAGGAAAAGTCTCGTTGGAACTAAAAAACAGCTGCAGAGTTTTACTATCAGTATTCGGTCACACGGAACTAGTGTCAAAAATCTTGATGCTGAGGATTCTTTGTCTTTTTATTTCAGTTCCTGCTCCGTTTTATGGACTGGCCTTTGCAACAGTCTGATTTTTTTACTCAGAAACACGTTGTGCTAACATCAGCTTATAATTTCAGTTCCCTGAAAAAAGGGACATGAACGATCTGATCTTTTGGCAAAGGACCAACCACATTTTCATTTACGTTGGTTAAAGGATGTGCTTGATGTTTTGAATGTTGCAATTGGAAAATTATATTAAATGCAAATAACACCAAATTATTATTTACATGTTGTTATTTTGTTCTTTGTTTTGAGTACACGTTGTGCTTGTAATATAACAGGAAACATTTCTGGTAGGTCATATGAAGTCTAGAACCCAAAAACTGGTATTTGCTTTCCTTTTTCTGGTGTCCCAGAATCAGTTGATGGCAATCTGAGGAGTCTTTTAGCGGTTTTGCTGAGACTGATTAGTTTTATCTGATGTTTATTTTAGCTCTTTTTCAGTTTACAAAAGAAAGTTGAGAATAACAAACATCTGACCTGTTGTTTTTTTGTCTTTTAATATCTCAGTTGAGCCTCCTGAGACCTAATGTCAGCAGGATCATTCAGTTATTTCACAAAACAGTGACCTGAGGGCAGAGAGAGCAGGTAAACAGGTAAAACACAAACCATTCCCAGTAACAACCAAAGAGAACAAACTGCAGGACGGTTGGTGTTCAGGGTGTGTAGAGCTTGTCTATCAGGCTGGACTACCTGAACCACATGGCTGCTCTGACTTCATTAAACAAATGACAGGAGCTTAAAGCTGAGTCATTCAGGCCTGCAGAGACTCGTCATCGGTGAAGTCATCATCATCATCAGGGTTACAGCACATGCATGAAGTGACCTTGTATTCAGGTCAGTTTTAAACAAAATTAATTCTACAATAGGAGGAAAAAGCAGCAGGATGTCAGACGCCTCTGAATTTAGGATCAAACAATGCAGGATTTTTTTTTTTTACTGCAATCCTGAGAACTAAACACTTCTTAGGTGTTTTGGTGTTTACATAGACATACTGTCGAAAATATTAACAGAAAATCAAACATTTTTGTTCAAGATTCAGTTCTACTTTCTTTATTTTTAGTCACAGTTCTCTCTGGTGATATGAATACTAGCGTTTTTATTTAAATATGCTGGTTTACTTTGAATATTCAGTTTTGAATGACTCTTTCATGTTGTTGGTTTATTTATTCATTTATTGATCTGTTGCTGCTGCTGCAGTGTCCAAGCCTGGTTGAGACTCAGTGATCAATAAACAAACAGCATCTGTTTGGGAAACGCTCCAGCTGTGGGTCAACCATCTTACCAATAAATCATGTTAAATGCTTAAAAACAAATCAGTTATTTGTTGTTTACTCTGTGCAGCCAGAAAGGATTTTATCACATGCACGAACCAGTTTAATTCCCAGCTGCATACCTGCACCGGATCCACACGAGGGCCACTGCTCTGAGGTAAATGTTTGTGTTTTTATGAGTATGACCTACTTCCGAGCGCACCAGGTGCCCAGCGTGCAGCAGCCACTGCAGAGGGGAGGATCCACAACACACAGCGTCTCCTCAAGGACGAGTCTGAAGGACAGACTAGGTCCCGAAGAGCAGCAGCTGGTGCACAGAATGCACCTTCAGATGATCGATACCATCAAGTTCAAACTGTGTAGGTTAATGATGATAATAATCTCTGAAATCAAATCTCCTGTTTTCTATTTGACCATTAGCATTTAGCATAATAAATGTGTAATTTCCTACTTTTACATCAAATATTCATAACAAACTGTGACTTTAGTGCTAGCTCAGATTATGTTTCTATGGAAACTAATGGCAGCCGAAATGTGCACAAATCTAATTTGAAGGCAACGTCAAAATGTTCTGGGAAAGTCATTCGAATTCACTCATAAAAGCTCATGAAGTAAATGTGAATAAAAAACCAAAAGGACATCGTGTTCATAAGCAAACATGGTATAAAATGTTTAATTATGCTAATGAGACTAGCATGCTTTTAAAATCAAAATCAGAAAAGCTTTGAAATCACAAAGTGGCAAGTGAATATATAAAGTACAGCAGTGCTACGAGTTTCTTATCAAAATCACCGGGAGAATTACTATTTACAAAATATTTACAAAAGGATTATTATGTACAAAAATGTTTACAAAAGACTTATTATTTACAAATAAGCGAACAAATGAACATCCACATCTTGTTCCACGTGCAACAATGAAATGAGGGTTTGAAAACGAAGCTTTCCACCCAACGACAGCTGCAAACGTTCACAGTAAACACAAATATAAAAGCTTTACACTACAGCATGTTATTAAAAAATCCTTTCCATATTTACAGAAACAAAACTGTGCAAAGAACACGGCACACAGATAGAAATGTTCCTCCCCTCAACAGGTTCACAGGACACAACAGTGTATTTTCACAGCTATTTACATGAGGCGTTCAGGCTGTCCAGTGAACAGCTCTTCAAAGTGACAGGTGAGTTTTTGACTGTAAATGTAAAGGATGTTTGTTTTTGGTGGACATTTGAGTCTCATGAGTGTTTGAGTTCAGATAGTCTACGGAGAAGCTGCTGCTGCCTGGATCGGAGGCGCTTCTTCTCCCGGAGCTGCTGTTTCTCCCTGCCGTGCAGCTTCATGAGGTATTCTGTCGCCTGGGTCAGGATGGCCACTTTCGGAGCTTTGGCCGACTCCAAACTGGGAATCTGATCTCGCAAGGCGAGGAAACGAGACCTGAGGTCGTTCCTCCTCTTCCTCTCCAGGAAGTTGTGGTTCTTCCTGCGGTCGGTGTCCTCTGTGTCTGAGTTTTGGGGGGTATCTGAGGAGGATGACGTGCAGGTACGCTTGCACTGCAGCTCTTCCTCATAGTCGTCCTCCTCATCCTCCTCTGCTTCCAGGTCGCTGTCAGGGGAGCGGGCTGCGTAGTTGTGTTGCTGCCGATGGACAGACATGTGGAAGCGTTTGGGACAGGGGTCTGCACGAACCGTGATGGTGACGGGTTTTCTGAGGTTCACCTGTCGCATTCGGCGCTGCTTGCTCTCCACAGTCACAACATCAATCTCTTCATCATCTGTCACAGGAGATAAAATAATATATTAGGTTTGACAGTCCATGAGTTTCACATTCCACCAACTGGTGTGAAATTTAACCAAACCAGCAACAAGGAAGTAAAGTGCAGGAATTTGGTGTAATTTAGGGGCCAATTCATAAGAGAAACAAGGGTAGAGGGGTTCCTATAATCTGGTAAATGTTTAAGCCACCCTCATGAGCGCAGTTACAATGAATCACCAAGTCAAGCCCCCCCCCACCACCACCACCACCACCACCACACCCTGATAGTGTTGCAGCTACAGATAATGAATGAAGGGAGTTCACGCTGAAGTGATAGGGGCGCGGTTTTTAAAAAGAAGTTGTTCAGAACAAGCATGAGCAGCTTTGCACTGGATAACCCCTCCGCTGCACCGCCGCCAGGCTTTCCAAATAACCTATTGTTAGTGGGCAATTTAATCCTAAACCAGGGCGGGGTGGGGCAGTTTCAAGCATGCCCGTTTCCTTACCAGAGGAATCAGAGCGAGACTCGGAGCCAGACGACGCGGGCTTCCTGCAGCTGTTTGCTGGGAATGTGAGGACTGCGGCGGGGTCGACGCAGTCTGTCCTCGTGGAGAGGAGACCACCCGGCGAGGCGCACTGCGCTTTCGGGCGGACTGACACCGGAGACACGCCGGTCTGCACCGCCGTCGACACTTTCCCGTTGACCTTCTCCTGCTGCTTGTTGGATGGGAAACTACTCCACATACAGTCCTGGATGATGTGGGCGCTCAGGTTGTCGAATAAATCTTCTGTGTCAGAGAGAAACTGACCCTCCCAGTCCTCGTCCTGATCCAGCATTTTGGATAGCCAGTTGAGCTTGTCCCCAGGAGAGAGGAGCAGAGCTGCGTCGCTCAGAGTCCGGTGGGGAGACATGGGAGGGGTGGGCAGCAGCTCAAACTTTTTCCATATGTCCTCACTCGGTGCTGTTGACTTATAAAAATCCTCCTCGATGTCAAAATGATCCACAAAATAAGGCTGGTAACAATCAAACTCCATCTTCAGGCTGATAAAATCCACTTTAATCCCAGAAGTGGTCAAATGAAGAAGCTCCTGCAGACAGGGAAGAAATACCCGAGTAATTAGAAGTGATCCTTTAAAAGCAGCTTCCATCACATATCAAATTTCCTTCTAATGGGACACCGCATCCCGGAACAGACGACTTCAACAAATGGGACGCGTTAATAATTGATCGCATCTTGCGGATGCGCTCTTTGCGCTGATGGAAACAAGCTGTTAACGCACATAAGGATGTTACATAATCCGATATATTTAGCTCACCTAATGTTAGAAGTAAATATGATTCAGAGTAAGTTCTAGGTAAAGGGGTGACTGAATAAAACTGGGTTAAAGTAAAGCATTCCCTTAATTATAGGCAGCGCTTTGTTCCAACGAGTGCATTGAACTGAAAAGTGAACAACCAGAGTGGTTTAAATCTCTTTAAACTGCTCTGTTTTCTCTCGAGAAACTCACACCGAGATAAAACTACTCACCGGATCTCTGCAGTTTGCAAACACCCAATTCAGGACATTAAAATCCGACAACGGTCCTCTGTTCGAGCGAAGTCCCGCTTGGTACAAGGAGAAGACGCTGTCTGTGTTCTTGTATATAAGTTCAGTTAAAAGAATTTATTTAAAAAAATAAAAAGGCAAAAAAACACCAGAAGTCAGACACAAACGCCGGAGACACCCGCCCTCACAATAAAAGAGACACACAGTGCGTTTTTCGCGCCAGTGAGGTGTCCTGTTATAAGACGATAAATGCGCAGGGAGGAGCCGCAGAAATGTCTGCAGCGGCAGATCCGGTAAAGCCCCTTTCTGTGCATCAGACACGGGGGGTGGAGGGAGGGGGGGAGGGGGGGCTGCAAAGCCCCGCCCAGGCTGCAACACCGCCCACAGGCACAATAACAGATTGCAGAGGCAGCTTCCCTCCTGTTAATCATTGTTGGTGAAATATAAAATCAAATGATCAAACGTTTTCCTGCCACTGAGGAATTTTTTGTTTTAATGTTTTCCCACACCTAATATTAGTTTTAAATATTATATTGGTAAGAAGACCAACTTATTAGGTATCTGATTTTGTTTTCTGACACTATAAAAATGAATTTAATCATGAAATAGGACTTTAGAAATAATTTAGTTGAGTTTTGCAAATTCAGGAGTGTGTTTTTTTTTTGGGCCTTTTTTGGTTTGAAGGAAGAAAATTTAAAAAGGATCTTGTGACTTATATGAAATTAAACTGTTCCGTCTTTCATCTTAAATGGAGCACTTATCAAAACAATAACAAGAAGACATTTTTCTGCCTAGTAATTAGTCTTAATACCAGGAGGATTTTGTTTAGACCTTGATGATTTATGCTGGAGACTCAAACTGTTTCTGCTCATCTAAAGTAAATGATCTGTCATCACTTTGCAATCACCATAAATAACAAAAGACTTTTCCTATTAATATTTCACAAGAGCAGCACAATCGTTTGAAGACATCTAGGGTCAGACTCAGAGGTCATTCTCAGAAGTGTCTGATGTCTTCATTGTTCGGTGTTAGAATCAGGACACAAGACTGCAGCATGTGTCAGCCTTGACACCAAAGATTATGTCTGAGATTAACCTATTTCACACTAATCTTGTTAAAATTAGTGGAATTAGGATTGTAGGTGAGTAAGGGCCTCTCTTCATTAATGTTGGCTGGCTTTGGTGGAATTTAACATTGAAATTATTCTTAGTTTTAAACATTTCAGAGAGAAGTACTATTCATGAAGCTGCATTAGTAAGAAAAATCCACAGTTTTGGAGAAGTAGGACTTAATTTGTGTCACAAAGGGCCAGAATTCAAATCAATTTACATCTCCATACTCGGTTCCCTGACAAAAAGAAGCTCTGCAGAGTCACTTACACTGACATTTTCTTGCAAACCATGAAGTATTTTCACATTGTTGGGTGGAGTGAGTGATTTTAAATGCACATTTCAGCACAAAATGGAACAATTGTCAGAAATCCTCAGCCAAAACTTATGCAAGTTTAAGTGAAGTGAGTAATCCTCTTCAGAGAGCAAGTTTCAGCAGCAAGCAAACAACCTCCTCTCCTAAACAAACAGACTGTATTTGCTCCTAAATTCTTCTTTACAGGCCTCAACAACAACCTCTCTGAGTAAAAAAGACCACGCCTGTAAAGCACACGTGCCTCATTGTTTTAAAGTTAACAATGAAATAATCCACTCGTGTTTAAGTGGAGACGTAATTTGTCCATTTATCGTCTGGCTCGATTAAAAGCTTCACGATGAAGGTTAAAGTTTACCAACGCCTCGGGATCGAAGAGAAGCAGGTCAAAATCATACACCAATCAAATCCTTCACCTCCTGCTCACATATTGATCCAATTTGTCCAAAGCGTGGTTTCTTTTCTTCTTTAATTAATCATCTCCATGTACAAAACATGTGCTGTCTCTCAGGTCAGATTCAGTTGAAGTTGGAAGTACTGATTAGTGATGGACATCTGTCTGGGTCTTACATGACTCATTTTATGTTTTAAAGGTCTGTTTTATGAGCATGCAGATAATTAAGGATGATATTATGTTAAAAGATTGTTAATCAGGAGGTTAATAAGATTTTAGCAGTTCAGAGGCAAACTGATAATCCCCATTTAACTGGGAATTTGGAAACTTAAGATGTATGAGATAAATTAATCAATTTAAGGAGAAGTTGGTCTTAGACTGAAAGTTTTCATCTTTGAAACAGATGATAGCCATCATCAAAAAATGTCCCAGAGCACAAAGTTTTCAGTCTTTTCAGCAGTTTTTATTAATTTCATTGAAAGAATTGGGAGTTTAGATTCTAAATTAAATGGTTGATCGACAAAATGTGCATACTACCTTTAAATAGCAAAACTTTTGTCTGTTGAAATAAAAGACAGATTAATGCTAAATTACAAAATCAGGATGAAGTGAGGATCAGGATGAACCCCTAAACTTGTTTACAAAAGAGATTTTTCCTGCACAACGAAAGCTCAGATCAAAGAGAAGAAAGAAACCTCGACTTCTATCTGTCCATGTCCTCCTCAGCAGGGACACAACATTGTGCTTAACACCAACAATAGGCTGCTGTGCAGTTGTTTCCCAGCTTTACTCCAAGTACCCACTATTGTTTTTTATTGTTTCACCAGCATATGCATGGAGATGGTGAAAGAGGGGGTTTGAGCTCCACCTCCAGCTGGAGACTAAAGCAGTTCAGGAATTTAGAGCTTTTTTCAGATGTTTTCTGAGGAATTGTCCTCATGTGCAGTACAAGGGAATGTCCTCCTTTTTCCCCATGACCCCTGTGACACCCACTGCCCCTGACCTGTGACCTTCCCCTCCCAGGTTGAAGAAATACAATTTGTAGCAGGTTTGAAAATGAGACCAGTCAACATGCAAAAAAAAAGCAATGCAGGAAAGAAGAAAACATAAATAAATCAGATTAAAAAGATTTCTCCCCAGAGATGTAAAACACCACGTTCTGACACGTTTTCATCCTGAACATGTTGATAGAGTGTGACTGCCAGTTTGACCTGCTCATTTTTCACATACCAGAGATCTCTATCTGCCACAGCGTGCATTACATCAGGATTTTCACTCTTGATCTTATCTTCTGGACCATCACTTCCTCAGAAAACAGCTGCACTCACACAAACATCCATGCCAGTGAAAGCACACAAAGTGAAGATAACTGTCAGTTAAAGCTGAGTACATTTAAGTATACAATCTTGATATATTTAATTTTGTTGAAATAAAATTGATTTAACATCCTTGTCTCATCTGCAAATAATGATAGTTTGCATAAACAATAATAAAATGGTTAAGAGTAGTATGGCTCAGATTTATACATACTTTATAAATTGAGAGAAACTACTTTTGCACTGTGTTGACTGATCTGTGCTGCCACCTGGTGTTTATTAACGTGCAAATTATTTGAAAATCAGACAGAGCAAAACAAAATGTGTATTTAGAAGAATGCATATCTTTTTTAAAAAATATCCGGTAATACAATGGGAGACCGTGCAGATAATTAAGTAGAATTCACAGAAACTATCAACACCAAAAACAATCATTTGTGCAGCTTGTAAATATGCTGCAAACTACGTGTCTTTAAAATAGTTACACAATAAAGACAAAATTGAGTAAATTAAATGATGCGTGTATAAATGCACACAATATAAGTCAAAATAATATTTATTATCCGATCACATAGGAATAAAAACTTCTTTCTCACTGGCGTTAGAATCAGAACTTGTTTTGCTCTATGCGGTTCCGCTACTGTCCAGCAGATGGCGCCATATTAAAGGTTTAAAATCACGAGAAAGTTCAGTTACATCTTCCTGCAGAGTGTGAATTAATGTAGAAAATTAAAAAAAACAAGAATGCGTGTTCATTTACTGCATTAACCTCTTTACCCATCTCACCTGCATGAAAAATATAGATTAAAATAATTTACGTGATAGAAAAAATATATTTTACTTGTCACATTCAACATTTAGCTGGAAAATGTCCCCAATATTTTTTAATTTTCTAAGAGCTTGAATCATCTCATTCTATCTAGAAGCCAAATATTTATATGCCATGACATTATACAAATACAGCAAGATGCTTTTTAAAAATGTAATCATCTCTAAAAATGCAGATGTTACCAGGTAACTGTAGACAACAGGCTCTTTAACATCATTTCAGGGTCATTGTACTGAGGTTGTATTTTTATTACATGTAATACTAATTTGGGCTGCAACAATTATGCCTCCTAATTACATAAATCAGGATAATGATGGAAAAAAAGAAGGAATGAGTCATTTTTATGCTGCAGGGTGTCTTTACATCACAGTGGATCTAAATTGAATTTATCTCAGCTGAGAAGACCAATCTCTGGTTTACATGTAGGAAGACATAAGATAATTAAACCCCCTTTTAGAAGATTGCTGATAAAATTAATATTTCTTACAGTTGCCATGGCAACTTAATCTTCTCACAAATGTCTGAGAAAAATTCTAGATCTGATACATTCAGCAAGTTTTATCATTCAAAAACTGGATGAAAGTTTATTATCACCTTTCTTTTCATGTGACTGAACTGTGGGAATGTTTACGTGAAAGTGTTTTCAACTGGAAAAGTTTAAAATGGGAAGTGAAATATGATTAAAACAGAGATTTGACTTAGTATTTTAAAAGTCCAGGTTTCTAAAAGAGAATAAATGCAAATTTTAAATCATTGTAGAAACTTTGTAGATTTTTTGTGTTTATTTAAAACAAAACTTATGTCTGATGCAGAGAATGAAAAGCAAAACCAAGAGACTCTCGAACAAATAAAAATCTAAAAAAGCAAAGTCAAGAGGTCACAGAGTATGATTATTCTTTGCACATTCACTTTCAGATCTGCAGGATTAAGGTGTTTCATGTTATTGTTTGTCATGAGACCAGCTCAGGTTCTAAACTCTCAGCAACTGTGTCAGGGTTTTTCAGAACTCCTCCACTCAGTCAGGGAAAGAGGCACAAAGGAGGCTCTGGGTTTTCCCTTGATGCCTTTTTATCACTCATAATCAAAAAAGTTTTCTAGATTTACAGTCACGGCTCCGATTTTAAGTCTAAAATCTGAGAGGGTTTGTGTATATGAGAAGAACAATGAACGCAGCGTGTAAAGGAGGCCATAAACAAATAAGACGACACAGTAAACGCTCGCAAAGACATCTCGAACCACTCTTTTACTACTCGTTTTACTGTGAATAAAAACAGAAGCAGCAGAATGTGGCAATAGCATCTGACACAACCTGGAATAGAAATTAGAACTGATTTCTTGTTATATGTTGAATTTGCACTAAACCAACAAAAAACAACAAATAACCCAAATTCAACTAGTTGTGAAATTCATCTATAAAACATTTATATTGGGAATATTTCATCACGTTTTGGTCATTTGTTAAATTGAAATTCTAAGTCGTGACTTAGTTGCTGTTACGTCACTGTGACGTCGTGACGTGGCGTAGTAGAATGAATGAGGTGGCCAGATCTCACAGCGGAGGTTTGATTCAGACTCGCAGAGGCGCACACTATGGAGCTGTGAAGTGGTTTTCAGTTCAGACTCTTTAAGTTTACTCATATCGAACCGGAATCAATCACCTTTCGGAGCTCAATGGCACGAGGAGAAGGTGCGGAACAATACGCCGCAACTTTACTGACAGTAAAGCCGCTAAACTCAGACATCAGGACCATACAGGTGAGGCTTTACACTCTTTCACGTTTCTTTCAATCGACACCGTTTGGGTTTAATCACTTTCATTCAGGTGCGTCAAAGGGCGCCGAAATTCAAAGTAACGTTTGATAAAAATGTGGTCGGCGCTTCCCTTTCGGTGCGTCGGTCCCTCATACCCGACGTGTCCTTCACTGCCCTCGGGATTTGGATTTCACCCGGTTTTCCCACCTGTCCCGGGGGCTATTTGTGCGTTTGACGTAGGAGTTTTAAAGGGACCACATGTAGATTTGAACATGTTAAAACTGTTAAATCATCTGAGCGCAGAGCGGAAACAGAAACGGATGTTGTACAGATCTGGTTCTGCTCATTTGGATCCACTTCAGGTTCGACTGATTTACTGAAACTGTGAGAAATAGTTCTAAAATAAAGTGTGTGAGTCAGTCAGAGCTTTTCACATAACGTGGAACCAGCTGGAAATAATGTGTAGCCTATTTAGGGTATATTTACACTTTGTTTGTTCTGAACTATAAAGGGTCACTTAAAACTAAATTACATGTTGGCAAAACTATCTTAAGTGGCTTTATAAAATAAATTAACAAATAAAATAAATTACCCTATTAAGCCTGGAAAAACGTAATCCTTCAGTCAACATGTTTAATGTTTTAAAAAAGCTTCTTTAACAAAATGAATTAAGTTCTGCTAAATCGCTGAAACCATCTTTTCATTATTAACCAGATGAATTTTAATTAAAATGCATGTTGGAAACATTTTCAATTAGATTATTACTTTTTTTTTTATCTCAACAAAAGGTGATTCGTGTTATCCTTGTTGATTCTTGAGTTTGATTGGCTGAGGCCGATATGCAGGCTGCTCAGAATGAAATGTCACACTACCTCAAACATGCTATTACAGGAGCCAATGACTGCGCTGGGCTGATGCAGTGATGCATCAGTATGTGTGAACTAAAGTAACCTCAGTTTCCCATGAGATGCAGACAGATTGAACATCTTTCAGATGGAGGGATGAACATTTGAGGTTGTAGATGAGAAATCTCCGGGCAGGATGAACATTCCAGCATTTAGTCACTAGCACAAACTGTTTTACCGAAGATCTGTTTCTCATTTTTCTCTTGCAGCCAAAGAAACTACGGAATCGTCTGTCTGTCTGGAGTAAACTCTGCTATGCCTTCGGAGGAGCTCCCTATCAGATTACTGGAAGCGCTCTGGGCTTCTTCCTCCAGATTTACCTGCTAGATGTTGCACAGGTGATGCACATGAGATGCACAAAAACTAAAGTCAAATCACAGTAAAATCATCAGATTAGAAGATTGATAGAAAGTATAATTTGCGGTTTACAAGCTGTGATCTGAGTTTGTTATCTTTGTTTCTTTCCAGTAGCAACAGGCTGATTGGCTTCAAGGTCAAAGTTTGTGTTTGTTATTTTCCGCCTGGTATCAGTTTAATAGTCTTCATCCTGCTGGACTCAGTCAAGCACATGAACTCACACTGTTTGCTTTGTTGCTGAATTAGTCCGTTCCCACTGTTCCCAGTCAGAATCACTCACTGCAGTTACTTTGAGTGGATTCTTGTATGTTGTGCTTACATCTCTTTGTTTTAAGTGGAAGTTTGTGTTTTTTTTTCTCTTCTTGCAGCTGGACCCCTTCTATGCTTCCATCATCCTGTTTGTGGGCAGGGCCTGGGACGCTATCACAGACCCGACCGTGGGGTTCCTGGTGAGCCGGAGCCGATGGACCTGCATCGGCCGCATGATGCCCTGGTACGTGTCCAGGTCCTGGTTAAACAGGGGGATGCTGAGTGGTTCGAACAATGTGAGGCTGACAAGAAAGCAATTGTAACCATGGCAACAAGGGTGCTGAGGCTTGTTGGGAGGAAAGAATGCAGTCTGACAAGAAATTCCACAATTCTAACCTCGTCTATTCTTTGCCCATAGTTGCACATAAAAACTCATCACACATGTTGTAAACGTGAGCTGCATGTGTGATGGTGATTTTTTACAAGCTTCTACTCCCAATCATGCCAAAATTATGCAGGGCTGTGCTTCAGCTGACCTCGTGCAACCCTTATGGAAGGAGAAAATTACTGAACGACTCAATACAGCAAGGGCAAACTACAACATTTACATTCTCTCCTATTTATTACCTCTGCAAACAAATTTATACAACCGAGCTGAAATAAGGAAGTTGACCTTGAGATGAATGTGAAGCTTTCTTCAATGTAACATCTGGATCAGAAACCATCACTGACATCTAAACGTGCAGAGGAACTGATATCATTACTGAACCTTCTGAGACGTGTCAGCTGTTGTAAAGTATAACAAATTCAGCTGAGTGTTGCAGGCTGAAGTGGGGGAGGGTGAGAGGAAGTTACCGGCTTCTTCCACGATTGGTCCAACCCACAACACACCATGACATGTAAGCCAATGAGGGAGAACAATGAGTGCCACGTGTATGCTCGGTTCCCTGAACACAGAGGGGAAGCAGACCTCGTGTTTAAAGCTTGGTTAAAACAAAAACTGTCGTTGTTAAAGAAAGGTGCTAAATAAGTGACGTAATTGCCCTTTAGATAAGGAGGCATAAATCGCTCATTTGCCAAATGTTTAAATATGAAATATCTTCAAATTTGAATCTTGTTTTTTGGAAATTAGAAGGAGATTAAGGTGATTTCCTGACCTCGTGTTGTGGGTTTTGTTTCGTCAGTGTATGAAACACTTTCCTGCAGGTTTCAAGTTATCTTCTAATTAACCTCCTCCACCCAGACTCGAGGGAAAATCAGAAGCTGTTTGGTTTAATAGTGAAATGGATGTTTCATGTGTCGGCGTGTGAATGCTCAAGCATCAATACAGAAATGTCTCTCTGTGATCCGACCCTGAGGGAGAAACAGGTTCTATTACCATTGTGTGAAAAAGTAGTTTTTTCAGTTACTGATAGCAGGACGGGATGTTTTTATTGAAAGAGTTCCTGTAAAAGAGGCATTTAGCAGTTTGACTCCAGGTCTGATGGGCGTTTCAGCTTATTTAACAACAAGCTATGTAGGACTGAGCTCAGATCAGGTTTTAACTGAGAGTAAGTTGGACCAAAGTGTTCTCCTGCCAACTCATTCCTGACTGAACCTTTTCTCCACAAACTGTAACGAGGCCAGATTAAGGAGATTACTCAGAAAGTAGCAGAGAAAGCAGAAAAGAAATGACTGAAACACTAAGACGATATGTTACAGTAACAGTGGGCAGAATTCATTAAATACACTCATTAAAGGGAAACATTGTGCTAAATCCTTGTGTCCTACTTCCTTTGTAGGATCCTTGTCTCCACTCCCTTTGCCGTGCTGACTTACTTCCTGATCTGGTATGTGCCTCCGTTTGAGGAAGGGAAGGTCGTCTGGTACCTGGTTTTTTACTGCCTCTTCCAGTCAATGCAAACGGTTAGTTAGATGCCTATCAGCTTCAGCTTAATGACACTGTGCACACCTCTCTGACATGTGTATGTGTGTGTGTGTGGTTGCAGTGCTTCCATGTGCCATATTCCGCCCTCACCATGTTTATCAGCCACGACCAGAAGGAGCGCGACTCTGCCACCGCCTATCGTACGTCAAACTTCCTGTCAGATCAAATATCCTGGTTTGAATTCCTACTCTGATGCTGTATGGATGTGTTTCTCTCAGGTATGATGGTGGAAGTGCTGGGAACAGTTCTGGGCACTGCGATCCAGGGACAGATAGTCGGCGGCTCCTCTAGTTGCCCCAGTAAACTGGATAACACTAATATCTCAAACTCCATAATGAACACAACCAGANNNNTCTTCACTGGATGAAACAGTAAGTTTCTCCATTCCGTTAGATTCTTTCATTCATGTTCAGGTGATCAGTATCATGTTGATAATCAGCTTCTAGCTTCAAGGCTTTTTAAACAAGTTCAAACTCATCTGGAGGATGTTCGGTCCTTTATTCTAGTATTTGCAACATGATAAATACTTAATTTTTCTCTATAAATTTGCTGCACTTCCTGACTTTTACCTGTTAAAGAGATCAAATATTTAACTGGACTCTTCTTGATGGCCAAAAACATGTTTTAACCAAATATTATTTATTATATTTTTACACTCTGGAGCCTGAATTAAGCCCAGCTCATGCCATATTGATCTTTACACTAGTTGTAGTATTTTATCCAAAGCATACATCAGTGTTAACCTAAACAAATATTTGTTTTCCTACTTCCTTTTTTAGAAACGGGCATATCTGATTGCTTCGGGAGTCATCTGCATCATCTACGTCCTCTGTGCTGCAATTCTGTTTTTTGGCGTGAAAGAGAAAAAAGGTATAAAACAATGAAATCTTTCATATTTATGTATTTTAATGTACCATGTTGGTTGTTTCAAGATTTGTGATTTAAATGTGATGTTCAGACAAAGAACTGTGTGAGGAACTTGTGGAGTTATGGTTTAAATCATGTTTTCATGTGTTAAAGAAATAAGATGCACTAATATATTTATAGCAGAGGACAACTAGCATGTGCAAATGTTTTCATTTCTAACTGTAGCAATCATAAAACTGCAATCTGTCTCAAAACCATAAACAGACTCCATGAAGGTTTATCAACTGTTTCAGTGAGAGTTGAGATGTTCTTGTTACTGTCGTGTAAAATATTTACTTTGAAATGTAACTTTAATTCTTTGTCCATGAAAAAATTCCAAAAATGTGGAGGCCACATTCTGTCTGGAGCTAAATTTCTCTGTAAGATGCTTCCAGATTGACGTGATTATGGTTCCATCTAAATTTCCTACAGTAAATGTTTCTATTTGTCTAATATGTGTTTGATTTTGTTTCAGACAACGGGAGGAAAAAGTCTGATCCCCTCACCTTCCGTCAAGGCCTGTGGGTGATCGTGAGTCATGGTCCGTATGTCAAACTGGTCATCGGCTTCCTCTTCACGTGTCTGGCCTTCATGGTAATTCTGAGTTTTATTTTGTAGGAACTCAGGCGAGTTTAAATAACTCTTTCAGCTGTAAATGAGTGTAATTGTGTTTTATGGTGTTATTTATATTTTACAGCTACTGGAGGGAAACTTTGCTCTTTTCATCACCTACGCTCTGGGCCACAGAGAACATTTCCAGAATATTCTGCTCGTCATCATGGTGAGTTTTGTTTGTTTTTTCTTTTAACTGAAGGACTCTTATTGTTACAGTTTTTATCAGGACGGGGTTTCAGAGGTCATCTGGCCGGAGTTTCAGGGGGAGAGATGGTGTATTTACACTCCTATTTACACGGAGGAGATGAAGGGATGAAAGTGAAGCTTGTGTTGCTGGGGCAACCTGTCACTGCCCTTATTGGTTCTCTCCATCTTTCTACTATTTTCTGGTCTACTGCTGTTTCCTTTTTTTGGGGAGGGAAGCAGAAAGATTTTCTTGTGATGTCTTCCTCAATTTTGATCATAGATTTCAGTTTCACAAACTTGTAGAAACTTCCAAATCTTCAAAAACCAGAGTTGAAGATCTCAGTGTTCGACTGTTCTGTTTGTATCACTGTGAGAGATACAAAGTGGTCTGACTGAAGGTTTCTACCCACATAGTTACATAATTAGACAGATTCTAAGCAACAAGTGGCCAGTTTATGATTTTCTGTTGCTTTTGTTGTTCTAATGGTTGTATCATGATCTTTAAAAGAAATTCAGCTCTACTTGTTTTAACTCCACCAGCTGTCTGGCGCTCTATCCATCCCGTGGTGGCAGTGGTTTCTGACCCGGTTTGGGAAGAAGACGGCCACTAACTTTGGAATCTTGGTTTGTAGAATGTCTTTTTTTTATTAACATACTGATGGTATGACAGAATGACATTTGAATATAAGCTGCAGAGGACATTTATCTGATGTTTTCCTGCAGTGGGCAGTTCCCTTCATGATCCTAATCATCTCCATCAAGAGCAACCTGCTCGTTTCCTACTTCGTCTCGGTGGCGGCGGGTGTGAGCGTGGCTGCAGCTTTCCTCCTGCCTTGGTGAGCATGTTAAAAATCTGTTCATTACACCTTGATCTTTCTTCTAAATGTTGTTTGTGCTTTCAGGTCAATGCTTCCTGACGCAGTGGATGACTTCAAAGTTAGAAATCCAGACATCCACGGTCACGAAGCTCTCTTCTACTCGTTCTACGTCTTCTTCATCAAATTTGCATCTGGCTTGTCTCTGGGTATTTCCACTCTCAGTTTAAAGTAGGTCTACAGCTCTTTTGCTGCTGTTACTCATTTTTTCTGCACTTTTCTTGACTGTTTTTATCCTGCAGACTATAATCTCTAATACTATATTAGCAATCATGTGGCCAGCAATCCTTCATGTATTTGCCAAATTGTACCCACTCCAGCTCAACGTGCATATTTTTGCAGATTTGCTGGGTATGTGACCGGCAACTGCTCTCAGCCTGAGACGGTCAGTTTAACCCTGAAGGTGCTGGTCTCTCCTGTACCTATACTCCTTATTGTTGTGGGACTCTTGGTTCTGAGGACCTACCCGATCGATGAGGAAAGGAGGCAACAAAACCGCAAACTGTTGCAGGAAATGTTGTAAGTCTGTAGGGGCATTATACTTTAGATGCACTGATTTAAACTTTAATTACATTAAAATATTTGAATCATTCTGTGTTTTGCATGTTTTTTTTTCTGACCTTGACTGTTTTTTCCTTTTTAATAGGGATTCTGAATCCGAAACCTTGTCTGACTCTGAGTCCTCAGAACTTGGAAGCAGTGTATAGCAGCTTTTTGGCATGTTCTACATGAAGACCAGAGATGTAACACATCTGCCTCATCATCTGCATTAACACAAATGATTATGGTGCCCTCTTGTGGCAGTTCTGTGTAGTATCTTCTGTTGCCTTTACCACCAGCTGTGTCCTATAAAAACATCTTTATTCTGTCTGTGTGAAACCAAAAGCTTCGATTTTTTTATCAAGATCTTTTCACTCAACCTCACAAGATTTTCCAAAGATTTATCGTTTATTACAGAAGCTTTCAGTTGTCAATTTTGGAGGAGGTGTGTGTCATGATGTAGCTCATGGAGTATTTATTTGCTGGTTTATAAGATCTAACCACTACTTGTGCAAACCAGAGAGTGATGTTTAGAGTTTCCTGTCTGGTGGAAACGTATCCTATCAGCCCTCTTTACAGGGCACAAAAGCACGCTTTTATTTACTGTATTTAATGACAATATACTTCTTGGTTTACTGAAGAATTTATTATGAAAATTTGGCTACTTGAATTCTCTGAAGGTGAAAAGAAGTTACCTGAATCACTGCCTTATAAAGACATGTATATATTTAGTTGCAATGAGATTTTTCTGTTGGGAGTTGTAGATTTTTTTTTCCTTCTCCATATGTTTGTCTTTAAACATGTGATCTGAATGGGCTTTTACAACCTGTTCACACTACCTGGAATGGAAAAAAGGCTTTATTTAAATATCTATTTAAATACAGTCTAAGGGATTATCATTTTCTTACTGAAGCATGTGTTTTTAACTTATTTTCAATAACTGAAGGAATATTGTTGACTGAGAGCATGTGGTCTTTAAGTCTAATGGAAAACTCTGATAACATCAAAATATTTTCTTATTTTTTATTTTTCTGTGACAAACAACTTGGATTATTTAAAGTACTGGGCAGTTATCCATATTCATTTTCATCTTCAGATCCTGGAAAACATTTCACAATCTTAGCGTTTTTGGGGGGTTTAGGACTTTGAAATTGCACTGATTGCGATAAATGAAGTTTGTTATAACCCCATGAGGTTGTCAGTGTAAATGCTTCAATTTGCATATATTGTAAATACTTGTTCCATTTAAGAAACGTGTAAATGTGTAAAAAGGTACATTTATGAGCTGTAACTTTGTAATTTGTGTGAATCAATAAAGTTTTGAATTTAAAAATTGCCTGCGTTTAAATATTTGAAGCATTAACAGGTAAACACCAGTTTACAGGAATGCGTTTTAGTTTTTGAATATTTAGTTGAAGATATTTCAGTTTTTCTAGGAGACAAATGTGATTTATGCAGGCTTATGATAAGTATACGGGAAATTACTCGTTTTGGGGTTAATTTACTGTTAAAACAAAAGCTGAACCTGGATCAAGTCGACTTTTTAAACAACAGGTCTTTCATCTGATCCCACTAATTACCTGCAGCCGTGCCTGAATGCGCTTTTACGCGCAGATTGAAAGAAGACAGAAGCACAGCAGCGTTTTGCGATGAAAACAAAGTGGCAACTCTTTATTTTGTTCATTTTTATATTATCATTTGAAACACTGAGTTCTGCAAAGAAAACGGACAGATCTAAGTTAACTAAAGGTAATAAGTATAAACTGAGTGTAATGAAACTCAAACCCTCCCAGAGGGTTTCTGGCAGCACGGCTCAGTTCAGCTGGAGCGGATCCTCTCATACAGCTACACAGGTGACTTCATCTGTGGGTCCAATCGACCCTGAGACGAGGACCCAGTCGGACTTTGCGTACGTCCCGGACGTGTCGGTAACCTGCTCCGCTTCTGATTTAGTCGTGCGGGTCAAACCAGCGTTTTACGGCCTGGGCGCAGACGCACAGGAGCTGACATTAGGTGGCAGCTGTAAAAGCAACGGGGTTCTAAAACCACAGGGTGACCTGCTCTTCACGTATCCATTAACAGCGTGCGACGGAACGCGTGAGGTAAGTTTGCATCAACACCTGACTCCTTTTCATCTTCAATTATCAACTTCTAATGTTTCTCCAGCAGCTGCCCTATGGTTACCTGGTCTACAAACACGTGCTCCATTATGAACCATCTCCAAAACGATTCCCAAGCAAAGCGCACCAGATTGATGTCAATATTGAATGTCATTATCAAAGGTTAGACTTACTATTCTGCTTTTGAAAGCAACAAATGTGTGTGTGAAAGTTTTGATAGATGCCAATAATTTCCAAATCTGCTTTGCCACAGGGATCATTCAGTACACCAGCTGGCAGTGCAGCCCACGTGGGAAACTGTTCTCATGCGTAAAAAACTAAAAGGACGTGCGATGGACTTCCACATCAAGTTAATGGATGGTAAAAATATACATGCATAACCGTAGTTTTTAACGGCATGCCAAATTTCGAAGTTATTTCATGATGACGTGACTCTAATTGTTTTGTAGATTCATGGAGTTCACCAGCCAAGTCTCAGGTCTACCTGCTTGGACAAACTGTCAACATCCAAGTCTCGGCTCCTCACCTGCCTCCTTCATTAAAACTGTACATCAGTAGTTGCTATGCAACACCATCTAATGGCTCCAAATCCTCCCTGAGATATACAATGATAGACAACTTTGGGTATGTATATCATGAAAAATGTATCAGCCGTGCTTTTAATGTCCTCATTGTCTTTTATGTGTGCAGCTGCATGATGGACAGCAAGCATTACCCCGGGGCCTCACAGTTCATTTCTCGGACTGGCAACACTTTAAGATTCTCCTTAAGGGCCTTTCAGTTTACAGCTGACCCAGAGATGGAGGTGAGGATAAAGATCAATACAAAATGCAGTTTTTCATAAATTCTCCCATAATCCCATTTTATTTCAGATCACCGTCGACTGCAAATTATCAGTCACATCGGAGGACCCAGGACCTGTGCACAAATCTTGCACTTACCAAGATCACAGGTGGGCAGCCATGTTTAAAAACAAAAACGAATTGGGGCTTTTCTATATATTTAAAGGCATTTTCAGGTAAAATTAGAATAATTTTACCCTTAATAGATGGAGAGCTCTTACTGGCCGTGATTCCATATGTGAGTGCTGTGAGACAACATGTGTGACCACTAAATCACGGAGGGCCCCGACTGAAGGTCAGTCAACCTTCACATTCCATCCAAATTCACTGCATATGTTAAAAATAACAAACTTTTTCAGGGATGCACAATATCACTGGTATGTTAGTGATATTGGCAAAAAAGTACTCTTAAACAGAATATTAACATGCAAATGAGCTCATCCAAGCTTATTTGCATGTTTATGTAAATTATATAAATGAATGTTTTAAATGTAAAAGTGATGAAAATTGAGCTATTGCAGTAAAAACATCTCAAACTTCTTCTGATATGAAGATATGTCAACAAAAGTTGTTAAAAATATCAACAAAATGCAACATTGTGCTTTTGTTTGTCCCTTTATCAAAATTTTAACTCCACTAAAAATCCCCATATAACTGTTTTGCATTTTATTTTTGAAGGTTTTGCCAGGAGTGAACCATTACTGGTCTCAGATCAGTCATACACAGCAGAGGATGACTTCAAATCAATCAGTTCCTCTGGAGTCAGCAGCGGAGAAGATAAAATAAACATTTACACGGATTTGATCAGTCAGCAGAATCCGTGGGAACGTTTAGATGTAGAAGATTATGATGGTAGAAATAAGCAACAGCTTGAAGGAAGTGAAGCTGTTATTGCAATGAGAGAATCTGATTTATATGACTTGAAGTATAGAATCCTAGAAGAACCTGAAGTGGAAAATCTAGAAGATATTTGGAAAGATGAATTAGTTAAACAAGAAAAAATGATTTCAGAACATGCAGAAGGAAGTGAGGACGAGATCACCGAGGTGCAAATGATCTATGACAATCAGGAGAAAAATTATTTGCTTCATTCAAAGATGCAGTTGGAGCAGATTTCTGAGGTCGACCTGCAGCGAGAGTTGGAACCAACTGATGCTGTGAAAGGGAAAGAAAAAACATGTGAAGGTGAAAAAGAGAGGAAGAGGATGAATTTAAAGGTGAAACAAAATGATAGTTTGGTCGCTGAAGAGGAGGAAACTTGGTATTTCAAGTGGAAGTAGTTAAAATCCATCCCCAAATGCTGTGTGATAAATATTAAAATGCAGTTAACCAAGAATATTGTGATTGTCTGTTTACACAAAGGAACACTAGAGTGTTTCTATCACACCTTAAGGAATATGCATGTCAGTTTCAAAATAAATCACAAATATGATTGTGTATTTACTGCAGCTGTGGTTTTATAAAGTGAGTATTACTAACCTGGCTCTGCCAGATCTGTGTAGCCCCAACTCTTATCGAGTTGGGGAAACATGGAAAACTCAAAATCTCGCGAGAATCCATCTTGCAGTGCAAGGTTAGAGTATTGCAGCCAAATGTGTAAAAATAAATAATTCTGCACTATAAGAAAAAAGGTGAAGAAATATAGTGGATGCAAACAAAAACTTCATTAAAATATTTGCTGTCCATAAAGCTTTAATTTTCTCTTTAAATGACATTTTCCATTACAGTGAAACTTTTTTAGTTTCTAATACAAAGTGAGTTATAACTGAGGAACAGGATTGTTTTCATTAACTAAAAGCAGCAGAAAATGTCTTAACAGTGATGTATGTGCTTATGTGTATCAGACATCATGCATATGTGGGATATTTTTAGATCAAAGACGTAGATATAATTATACAAATACTAAATGCATACAAAAATGTTTGAATTTCACTAGATACAAAGAGGACCAACTGTCTGTGGAAACCCTTTTAATGCATGACAGAAATAACTTAAGATAATATTTTGTTAAACAAATACAATTATTGTGAAAACTCTTTAGGGAAAATATACAGAACTCTCTAGAGCAGTTCCAAAAATTATGTTAAATATACAATATATTGTTATATTTACATACAAGTTATCAAAAATCCCATTGAAGCAAGTCAGGACTAAAGCTTTGATTCAGTAGGATGATCAATACAATCAGTTTGACACTGGAGGGCAGAATATCCCAAATTATTGCAGGAAAGCTCAAAAAGACCCTTGAGCAAAGAAAATATACAGTATTTACTCTAAAAAGCAAAATGAGCACTTAAGAAAATTAGGACCTACACCATAAACATCAAATACAAACAACTCCAGAAGACAGAATTTCTGAAATAAGAATTTCATAAATCCAAATAGTTTGTTATTCAAAGAAAAAGACTTGCTTTCAAAAACAGTGTGGTCCTTCTGAAGTCTCCTTTAGGCGTTACTAGACGTTTCTTCTTGAACAGTTCCTGCTGTCCCGTTTACTTCCTCTGAGCCATCTGTAGATAGAAAATGTAGATAGAATTTGTTTGGAGGGCTGGATTATAAAACACAGGATTTGAATTTTAGCTGTTCAGGCAGTGTAGATCTGGAAGTGACAGTCAGGAACACTGTTACTCGTGTGCACCTCATATTTGTCTTACCTTTGATTCCATCTTGCTGAGCTTCCTGTCCAGCAGTTTGCTCCACAGCTTCACTGGCCTCAGCTTCTTTACTCTTTGCTTTTGGTTTCTTTGCAACAGGTGGCGGCACCTTTACTCCCACCTTTGATTCTGCTTCACTTGTTACCTTTGTCAACGTGGAATCCTCCAACTTCTTTTGTATGGTTTCTTTGTCCTCTTGCTTTTGCTTTGTCTCAGGTACCACCTTGTTGCTCTTGGAGAAGATAAAACTTGCAGTGCTGGTTGGGGATTTAAGAAAGTCCTGAGATGACGGTGGTGGTTGCAGGATGAGGCGAGAACCTGGACCTTCTTTTGATCTGGCTGCTGTCCTGAGACGGATGGCCTCTTGCAGGTTCATGGAGACAGAAGCAGTTGCAGGAGGAGACTTTTTCACAGGGGAGATAGATGTTTGTGAAGGTGCAGGTGGAACCACATCAGAATGTGACTTATGCAGAGCTGGTTCTAAGGTAATCATGGCAGGTGGTGTAGTGGATGTAGGAGAAGTCACAATCAGAGATTTTCGGATGGGCTTGTGAGGAGCATCACTATTGGAAGAAGTTGGAACCTGCTTGTTGGGCTGCTGTTGATTTACTGGGACCTCGGGTTCTTGTTGCTCTTTAGCTTCAGGAGGTTCAGGGCTGTTGTTAACAGAACGAAGCTCGACCATCTGAAGGACGGGTGTGGTTCCAGTGGATATGCTTTTAGCAGTTTCAGATGGTTCAGGATTGTTGACGACCATCTGCAGAGGAGATGGAGTAACAGAGGACAAGGCTTCCTCCTTCACATCTTTAGCAGCTTCTGATGGTTCAGGACTATTGTTGACAGAACGCAGCTTGACCATCTGCAGAGGTGATGGAGCCTGATTGGACTTTCCTTCCTCCTTCACATCTTTAGCAGCTTCTGATGGTTCAGGGCTGTTATTGACAGAACGCAGCTTGACCATTTGAAGGAGGGAAGGGGTTACAATTGAAGTGGGTTCCTGGGGTACACCTGAGGCAGTGACCTGCTCTTGAATTTCAGAGGGTTCAGGACTGTTGTTGACAGACCGCAGCTTGACCATCTGCAGAAGGGATGGGGTGATTATAGAAACTGGTTCCTTATGCACATCAGGTGTAGAGGTCTTCTCTTGGTTTTGGTTTTCTGTCCTCAGAGGACTAGACTGATGCTTAATGCTGGCAGGAACCTGTACTGGTAAAGGTGGAGGCAAAGGAATGTTAGTATGGGGAGAAGGATCCGGCTTTTCTGTCTCATTTAGCGAAGGTGAGTTTTTGAACTCAAATGGAGGAGAAGGGGGCACATGAGTTGTGACTGTAGATTTGAGGAGAGGCTCTATAGGAGGTGGAGGTGGAATATTTTGAGGGGAGATGAAAATACTGTTAGAGAAATCCTTAGTTTCTGGTTCAAATGAGATGTTCTTGTGTGGAGGATCAATCTTTAGCGTTAATGGTTGGGGCTGTGATGGCAGAGGTGGTGGAGGGGGAATACCCTGCAGCGGAGCTGCATCTTCAGTGGACTGAAAAGCTTCTTGAGAATTTGGATGAATAACATTTTCAAGGGACAGGGAATCAACTTTTTTGGAAGAAACAGCAGAAACGTCTACATGTACAGGAGGTAGGGTTTCTTTTTCCGGTGTAGGAGAAGTGGCGTGTTTGAATGCCACAATCGGTGGAGGAGAACTCTCTTTTGGTCTAACAGAGACTTCTGTAGTTGTCGCTGGTGGAGGGGGAGCTGTATATGGTGGTGGAGGAGGGATGCTCTGTAGTGGAGGCTCTTCTTCCTGAGGTTTAACAGCTGTAGAACGTGGATCAGGTAAAACTCGTACCCCCTCACCAAACAATGGAGGAGGTGGAAGAGGGATATTTATTTCATCAGATCCAACGGGGCTCACTTGAGTAATTGGTGGAGGCGGCAGCGGCCAGGATGATTCCGGTGATGTAACTTGTACTGATGGGATAAAAACACCTTCAGTGGTCTTTCTGGTGGCGAGTTGGACAGGATGGTCTGCTAGTTGAGAAGACAATGATGGAGAAATGCGTACTAATGAAATGTTAGGTAAAGTGTTGATGTTGGTGTTAATCTCTGTAGTTTTTATGTATGTGTTGTGACCTTTTCTTATCATTTCCAGACTTTCTTCATAGTTAGTTACAGTCTTCACTAACATCCCATTTTCTTTCAGACTCTCATTCTGACTTAATCTTTCTTTATTCTCAATCCCACTTTCTTGAACCTTCTTAGTATCCAGCACATTTATGGATCCGTGTAATCCATTTACAGACTCAGCTGTTGGTTTTTTGTGTTTTCTTTCAATCACTAAGCTTTTCACAGAGCTATCTGTGGACACAGGTGGAGACTGTCTCTGTTGTCTTCTGTCCTTTGGATTCTTCTTTATGATGGCATAGGTGTTGTCAGGTGCTGGGGGTCCCAAGAGTAATTCAAATGTACGTCTGTTGTGGGCCCAGACTTCAGGGGGAGGAGGTGGAGGGGCATGGACTTTGGGTGGGGGAGGGATATCAAAGAGTTCTCTCAAGGTCTGCACAGAGGGGCTGACACTGATTGTGTCAGGCTTAAATCCTCCTGTGGAATTAGCATTTTCATCTAATTTTGGCTGTGTTGGAAGGGATGGAGCAGAACCAGATGATGTAGATCCAGAAAACAATATCTGAAGCTTTGTTAAGAAACCTTTGTGCTTTGTAGATGAGCTGTGATGCTGTTTGGAGAACGGTGGTGATGTTCCGTTTTGGCTGGAGTAACCACTCGATGGGGAGACTACTTTGTTCTGCTTGTTCTCTTTATGCACTTCCTGTTTTCTTTTTGGGGCTGTTTCTGCATCCTTTTTTGTGACCTCGGTGTTTGGCTCCTGTAGCTGAGATTTTAAGACAGTTAAGGATGCCGAGCCAGTAGAATCCTCCAGAGAACTGATGTCTCCATGGTAACCAGGGCTGTCGATGCTCCTGGAGTGAGCTGGAGATAATTCAGGTTTGTTTACTGTAGTTTCCTGATTTACAGCTGAGGCGCTCTGTTCTATAGGCATTACTAGATGTTCTACTGGCTCTCGTGACCGTCGTATTTTCTTATCATGAAGGGAATAAGAGCGGCTTGGAGGTGGTGGAGCCCTTTTGGACTTCATGATAGAGAGGCTTCGCCCAAACTGCCCATCTTTCTGGTCTCCCTTAACGCTGACCTTGGAGGACTTAACTATGGTTTCCTTAGCAGAAGCTACTCCAACCTGAGACATATTTTGTTTAGAAGTGCTGCTGCCAGAGATAGTTGAAGATTCGGAAACCATGGTGTCAGAGGAGTCAGAATTGCTCCAACAGGAAGTGTCAGACATATTGGGGCCATTGTAGCGGGAGGCAGAAGTGATGTTGGAAGAAGAGGTTCTGGATGAAGAGGCTCTAGAAGAAGCCCGGGAAGGTGCAGGGCTGGACAGCAACAGGCTGCTTTTGCTGACAGTGCGCACGCTGCTGCGACTCCGGCTACGGCTAATTTCCACCACGTCGATTGAGGGTGGAAGGACAGCATTTGGAATGATTTTGGACATGTAAGCAGCTTGGGGTGACATGGTCATGACGGGGCTGGGCGGCTGCTGTTGGACGCTGGAGGCAGTAGTCATCCAGGAGACGGCCATGGACCGAGGTCTCTGTTCATCTCCCAAAAAGGGTCCCAGGCGGTGCAGCAGGGCTATGTCGTCCCTGTGACTAGCATGAGCAGCGTTGAGTTGCTTAATTCTGTCTTTACTGAGTGGATGGATGTTAGAAGCTTGAAGGCTGGGACTGGGCTTGCTTGGTGATTCCATTTCACGCTGTGATCCATCAGTGGTGGGACTCATATCAGACTCACCATTGTAAAGTGGCTGTTCATTCAATGTCTGTGGTAACGTCAAACCTACTCTGTCCAAACCTGAGGAAAGTAAAAAAGAAGAAAATAGCACATAGTTATATGATAAACAAAAAAAATAAATTCTGATTTAAGAAAGACCTTTCTGTTTTAAAATTCAAAGAAAAAAAATTTTTTTTGTACAATATTTCAAATATTAGTTGCATACCAAGCTCTTTCTTAACATGTCGCGGGATCCCTGCAACAGTCCTCCTCTGTCTTTTTCTCATTTTGGACTTCTCTGACTTTTTTCCAGAGTTCAATGGTCTGAATGTTGATCCTGGATGAGACAAAGAGTTTGAAAATTGATTTAGCTACAAATTGTATTAGAATATTTTTTTAAAAATACATTAACATAATTCTATATTTCCATTTATGATCCCGGGAAGTGTGCAAACATATACACATTGTTATCTTGAACCAACTATTAGCAACAAAAATAATATCTGAACTGGTTTGAATTTCAAAGGAAGGGATAGTTTCATTTTTAATTAACAATAAAAGCTGGTGTGTAACAGGTCTTATAATGACAGTTTTGATAAGTTACGTTACCTTGGCGGGTGAGACCAGAGCGGGAGGATCTTGTGGACAGTGATGAGCGCACAGAGACAACAGAAGATGTGTCAGCAATACTGCTGTCTGTCACAAACCCTGTTCCTCCTCCGTCTGTTTGGACTGTCGCTGTCGACTACAAAAAAAAAAAAAAAAGTTAAAAATTACATAGTTATTAAAGGGAAAAAATGTATCTGAACTAAAATAATTTTTGATATATGTAGAGAACTCACCACTGTGCTTTCATTATCCTGGAACTCCATTCCGTTATTGCTTTCTGCAAAAACAAAGTTCAAATTTACTGAAAACAGTGAATCAATCTTTTCCTGCGCAGCATCTTCAGCAACATACAACACATACGTCAGAGCAAAGTTATTCATTATTTTTGTACCTTCTTGTTGCATCATTTTCAATCCTTCTTGGGCCTCGGTGTGAAGATCCTCAACATATTTAGACCTGCCACTCTCAATAAAGACGTTCTTCTGGACCACCGGCGGTGCTGGAGTCTTGTCATCATCTTTCTTTGATACTGCTTGAAACAGAGAAGAAGAGAAGGAGATAAGACTGAATCTTTGTTACAGTAACTTTTAACAAAAGGGTCATGTGGTCAAGAAGAAAGCATTCCGATGTCTGTCAGTGGCATTTAAACACACAAAGAGTAAATATGTTTCAGGGTTAACGGCTGAATTCCAGTTCTTCTTACGGAGGGTTGAACTCCTGTGACTTTACAGAAGACAATATTGTATCAAAAATCGACCATCAGCTACAAATGCTAACATATTATCCAACCTAGAAATGTTTAAGATACACATAATGATGTGCACAGCTGATACAAGTCAAAATATTTCAAATAAAATGCCTAAAACATCAAAGTCTCAAGGATTACAAACTCATGTACATGCTTTTGTACTTTTTCATCATTTGTGATTTATTCAGTGACCTCCCACTTCCAGGTCACAATCTAGAATCAGTAGTCTAAGAACCTGCCTCAACACTTTATGTAACAGTGACATCTACGCTGTGTTTAAGCTGTCGCTCTGAGGACAGGCTGGATTTAGATACGACAAGCATGTTCTCACTGACTGCTGCCAAGTTTTTCTTTCCTTTTCTGTAGCAGAACATTAAAAGCTGTTCATACTAAGAGAATCAAGTATCTAGAAAGATGAGCACCATTACAATTCCTCTTCTTGTTGAATCACAGAGTGTTTTTTTAAATGAGCAAACTTAACAGCCAATCTAAGACAAACCTTTAATTCTGCCTTTTATTCTACATGAATATTAAAGATGTTACAGAACACATTACTTTAACAAACAACTATTGTTTTCACTTACCTCTCCTCTTACCAACTGCTGGAAAGCAGATGAAATTAAAGCTAGAGTTATTTGTCAGGGGTACAACCATTGTCTGTTTTTTCTCTGTGAAAGTGATTGAAAAATCCACCAAAAATATCCTGAAATTGTTCCAGAAAAGAGAACAAACTTTAACATAAATGAGCTCAATGTTGCCCATCAGTTCATGTGAATAAACATCCTGGATTGTTTTTGATGAAGTTGTTGTTGTCAGTTTTTGTCCAAGCAGAAAAGAGAGTCGCTCCACAGCCAATCAACAAACAGAGCACAGACGCTAATCCTCAGCAGCCTAAATCCTGACATCTCGCTTAACCCCATCAGGAATCAAACAGATACCCAGAATCTCATTGTTGCCCCACCCCCCCACACCCCTCCCAGAAGCTGTACTGGTCCAGATGATACAGATACTGAACATGTAAACACTGAAGAATTTGAATATCAACTATGTCCTGAGCCACATTTCACTCCATGCCTTTGTTTAATCAAACACAATTTCACTACAAAATTCAAACAAACAAAGTTATTTTGGGGCTTATTTAAAGTTTATACAGAAAGGTTTAACTTTATTTTATTGCCACAAGGTGGAGTAAGTGATCTACTTCATAAATAAAATTGTTTGAACATGTTTGAAAAGAGGTCTGCAGCTCCAGAGTACTTGTTCACTAACTGTTTTCAGACAGTGAATTTAACACACAGCAGTAAAACAGAAAAATAAAAAGAATCAGGAAAGTTGCGAAACATTTCAAAAATTTAAAACAATCAAATTATTTCTGTACTGGTGATTTAATCTTCATATTTTCTCTTTTTTAAAATTATCAGGACTTCAAACTTATCTAATATGAGTATGGTGTTTGTTCACAGTTGGGTGTGCTGAGCAGGCATGACAAGGAATGTTTGACATCTGAGCAAATGGAAAACATTCCCATGGTTGTGATCCTACCAATGAGTCAAACAAAAGAGCTTTACAAAGTAAAAAAAAAAAAAAAAAGAACAAAATGGATGAGTGGTACCAGTACTTGTGATGAGTTTCTGAAAAAAACTGAACTCTAGTTTAACAGGACTGGCTGCTAAAGTCAAAACATCTGCCCACATTTGTAAACAAAGAGCTGCAGAGCCTGTATAAAGTGAAGTCTAGGAAAATCCCTATCTAGTTACCATGACAATTAACTAGAGAAGCCTGTATCGATGGGTTGAGGATGACTAAACATCAACAACAGGCCCATGTTACCACAGGTCCAGCAATCGGATGTAATTGTGTCCATATTAGAAACACCATCTGTCACTGCAGGATTGTGTGACAGCTGAAGTGATTATTTATGAACCCTAATCTGATGTTTATTTATCAGGTTTGATACTAACTAATGGATTTGATGTTGCCCAATCATTTCATTCAAAGCTTCAGCATTTAAACAGGAAAAACAATGTTAAAAACAGTGGGGGGTAGTAATGAGCTCATGGGAGAATTACGGTCTTATTTTGCCTGTAAAATTCAAAATTACTCGAATTCAAATAAAAGCATCGTAAAAGGATTAAAAATCTGTTTTAACTTTGTTTTGGTCTTTTCTCCAGGAAGGAAACACTGACAGAATGTTTCAGGAAATGTGCTCCATGAATCAATAAATCAAACAAATTACAGCCTGAAACAAAAACATTAATTCAAAAAGGAAGAAACACTTTGAGTTCCTGCAAGACTCCTCAGAATACAATAAAATTAAATGAAAGTTTAATTTTTTACCGGAAGCTAGGTTTATAAAACCAGAAAAGGTTAGAATTCTGCCATAATATTTGTTATATTCTTCATTCTTCAAATGAGCTTTTATTTTGACAATCTTATTTTAAAATGTTGCCATTGCATAAATATTTGTCTAAAAAAAAAAAAAAGGATTTGAACAAAAATAATTTAGTTGTTTTATTTTTAATTACTACTTAAATTACTAATTAAAATAAAGTTTTCACCTAAATTCAGTTTGGATCTTCAATCATTATTCAATAACTTTGTCTTGGAATCATACTTCGTTTTTACTTCACAAAGTTGTGCATAAAAAGTTTGAGAGTTATAACTAAGAATAACTAACTATATGAAATAATATTGGTATAATATTTTGTCTTATATATTTTACAGGAGATTGTAAGTTTTATTTAAAGTAAAAAATAAATTAAAACTTAATAATCTATAAAGATGTGTGTTACTGTGACTAATCAAGACAAATACATGAAATTACATTTAGTGGCTAGCTGAGAGCAACACTGAACATGTTAGGAAGGTGGAGGTACCTATAGGTCTTGATGATGAGGACAACTTTAAACAGGAAGCAACTTTTCCTGACGTGCTGCAGTTCTTTGCTTGTATGGCGTGAGGAATCGACACACTTTTTTCCTGCCTACCCCAAAGTCCCGGAGAGATATCCATTTGAAACCAATCGCCTTCTCAGCAAACCAATGACAAGCTGCAGTCAGCCTCAACACAAACTAGCACTGATGTGGGAAAAGACAAGTCTCACACACACCTCTCGTCTTTGCCCAAACTTGCCCCTTTATCTGGTTTTGCACAATCAGGAAGACAACCATGCAGGGATCTTCTCTCCTGCTCTCAGCGAGACGTCTGCCAGGTGTTTAAGCTGCTATAATCATAAGAAACTGAACTAAAAGCTCTGTGATGATTGTGGGAAAGAGCTGGAGGCTCACCATTGTAATATATGACAAGCATGTGAATACATCCTGGTTAATGCTTGTGTGACCTAATGGCACATTCTTTGTTTACACATAATTAAATATAAACATCACCGCTGAAAGAAAGGAAGACAAGAGACTGAAATCCAGGTAACAGATACACTTGCATCATGTGACATCCATGGTCATGCTTAACATCAACGTCAGACAACACAATCACTTCACCGGTTGAGAAGCCAGCATGTATCAGGTGTCTCTAAAAATCCACGGGACCTACAGTGAATTCAAAACATTGTTATCAAGATGGTCCGTTTCCACACAACCATTAATATCAACATCACACCAGCTGATATTGTTTCATTCACAAATTGAGAAACGGCAGTTTCATGATGACCGCATCAAAAAAAAACCCAACAAAGTCTGTAATAATAGGTTCTGACAAACAAACCAAATCATTTAGAAAAATATGCAGGAGAACAAAAAATATTCAGGCCTGCTGGTGCCTGTTTAATAAAAGCTCCAGTTTGCCAAACCTTCCAACTATATATGGCTGAATACAATAAAACTGTTATAAGTAACACTTGAATTACCAGCTGCAGGGTGAATAGCTCTGCCAAGAAGACATCTTACAGTTCACATCTAAATCTGCCCAGATTGCTTCAACATATGGAGACAAGACCTGAGAGGAACTCAGTAAAAGTTCTGTTGGTTTATATTTGGTGAATGAAAGCGTCTATAACTGTAAAACCTCTAAACATCTGAAGGACTCTGTTTAGTTAGTGTTTATGTTTGTGAGTCCAGCATGAGGAAGATGCTAAACTACAAGGTGAAAGTTGCAGAATAAGAACAATATTTTATTTGTGAAGCACGGTGGAGGTTGCATCATGGTTTGGTGCCTCATCCGGTTAATATTAATAGAACAACAAAGGACAGGTAACATTTCAGAGATGTTCTTGTTTCTGATAAGATAAAAGTAAACCAAATACTTAAAATGTTAGAAAGTGGAAGGACAACAACTTTTACCAAATACTTTATTCTTTGAAAAAATGAGGTACATAAACACCTTCAAAACCAACCATAGGTATTTACTCTTTTAGTGAAATCTTTAAACAATGTCTGTTGGTTAAAATTTGCAAATAAAAATTTTACATAAATATTCTTTTATTTCTTAAGTCCTCACTGAGTAAAAAGGGACTTGAAGATAAAATATTTCAGTGTTGTTAGACTTTACTCAACTTTGCTAGTGAAGTTAAAACAACAATGTTATCCTTAACAAGACTATCAGGACCGTCTGACAGAATAACTTAAGTCATGAATAGTGACTTGCAAAACAAAACACATGGTAATCAGCTTCTCTGTACAGCTGCCTCGCTGTATTGGCAATCTTTTTTATTTCCTGAGAAAATCTTGTGCAGCTGGAGCAAAGCCACAGTTATATATCTTCATATCTCAACAATGAAACAATGTATGATTTCATAAATCATCTCTGTCCAATTTCTTTAACAGTGAAACCAACCATTAAAAAAAAAGAATAAAAAGAACTTGATGGAATTAAGCCACCTTTAGTGAATTGTATTATTCAGGTGACTGAAATGGGATTTTTTTCTGCCATTTGGGTGTGGTGACTCTTCATCTATTACATTAAAATCCTACTAAATGCTCTGGAAACAGTTGATAATAGAAGTATTTCATAACTATTTACCTAACAAGATGACAAGTCCAGAAGTTCTCTTTGTGTTGGCATCAACATGTCCTTCAGTGTATTTTCGTGTTAGTTTTCACCCTGACATCATTTTCAGGTATTTTTTTAGATTTTATGTGACCAAAAATCAACCAATCTTTGTTCTATTGTGGTGTATTAAATAAGAAAAAACATTTTCATACATGAAGCTGAGTAATTAGAGCATATTTTCCCTTAAAGCAACAGTTTATAAAGAAGGCCGTTGACTTCTGATTACTTCCCGCCATGTGATGAAGAGGGTGAAACTTAATCCAGAGTTGTTTTTCCACAAACCAGTTCTGCTGCTCTTCGTTGTTATTGTATCATGTGGAGCCACTAAAGTATCTTTTACTTTTGTTCTTTTTTAAACAGCAGTACACTATTTCAGTAAATCATTCTAATGTTAACGCTGTCATCAGCTCTTCTTGTTTTAGTGATAAGAAATGTGACAATTTGCAGTAAGTTTCCACTAAACAGTAAATAAAGTGTTTCTGTCAGGTAGAACAGTCTAAAAAAATTAATTTAGCTCTGAAACTCTTTGAAAAAACATGCAAAAACTATTTAAAATGACTTTAAATTCAAGATTACTTCAAAAACAACCTTTGTTGAACCACATATTGATGTGTAGGTGACTTATCCATCCATTAGTTTTTTAAATCAGGTTATTCCTGTGCAGAGCTCAAAGCACACACAGACACCTGGTTTCAATTTTGAGCCCCCAGTTGACCTAACATGCATGTTTTTAAACTGTGAGAGGAAAACAGAGTACCTGGAGAAAATCCACACATATTTAAGAAGCAACATGCAAACTACATGCAGAAATTTCCCAGCTGGGTGTTGAACCTGTGATCTTATAGCTGCAAGGCTACATCACTAACCAACTGCTCAAGAAATCATATAAAATTCTTGCTGTACTTGGGAAAACTAGAAAAAACAAATCTTAGAACTGGATCAACACAACCGATAATTAAAGCATTCATTCAGGAGGTTAACTGAGCACAACAGGTTTAATAGAAAAGAAGCTGTCAGACAAACTCAACCAGTTAAATAAAAGGTGTTGCTACCAGCGTTTCTCAGTCCTGCTCCTTGAATTCTACTATCCTGCAGATGTTTTCCTGATTGAACACACCTTACATTATAGTTCAGCAAAGGCCAGTTAACCTGCCTTTAACTTAAATCAGGTTAACCGGCCTTTGCTGAACTACAATGTAAGGTGTGTTCAATCAGGTGTAAGGAAGCAGGGAAGCTGACACTGATACTCAAGGAGCAGGATTTCCCTTGTAGCTGAATGGACACAATTCAGTGATCAAAAACAGGAAGCGTATCCACAGTGGTTGCCATGAGACGAGCCAACACAACTCATTTGTTTAATTATTTAAACAAGCAATACAAAAACTGCGTGACCACAAAGCTAGATCGTGAAACAACAAGCAAAAAAAAAAAAATTATTTTACTTTAAAATGAGTTGGTGCATAAACCAGTTTATTCATTGTCCTTCCAATTACAATATGTTTAGTAAAACCTGTATTTATATTAGAAAAACTGAAGATAATAATTACTTTTTCCAGTTTTCATGCAGCCCTAATTTTAATTTCATTTCATTTTTAAAGAAAGACGTTATAACACTTGTCTCTCAATGTTCTTCCCTGAATAAAAATAATATGCTGTAAATGTGTTTTACCCTTTATGTTTGACCTCTTATTCTAAATGTGGGGTGTTGAAATAAAGATTCCACACTTGGTTTAACCTGGTTTTGAACTCATAAAGACAGTAAAACTGTCAGGTACATGAATCCAAACTACCATCTTAAGCTGATGTCTAACACTACACAAATATATTGAATGGCAACAGTTGACAGCATGTTAAAAGAATGTGTCAATACTTTCAGGATTTGCAATCCTGTTTCTGGTATACAGGATCGTACACTAAATATTTAACAAAGTAAATCAAATTAAAAGGTTCAAAGGGCCTCATCCTGGCACGGAAGTCAAACACACAAACACAAAGAACTCCCTATTTCTAGCTTCCTCAAAGAAATATCTAAATCATCAGGAATGTGAGGAATCTCTCGGGGAGTGTTTGGAGTGAACAGGTGACCTTCTGAGCAGATCTTGCTAGAACCGTATGACCTAATCAGTTTTTAACAAGCTGGTTTTCTAATAAATAGAAAAAGAAATCCTCCTTAAGCTCATCATAAAGGAAAGAGGAATGAAAGCGATCTTAAAAAGGTTTGAGTTCACCAACAGCACAAAATCACTGGAAGAGGTGAAGAAAAACCAACATGAACATTAACTAATTAAATACGCATCAATAAGCTTGTAAAGCCAATTAACCTCTGATTTTTTTCTGCCCTAAACTCAACACAGCGCAGGTAACAGAAAAGATAATGTAGAACTGATGGGTTGAGAAGATTAGAAGGTTTAAAAGGTCAAAGTTTATCAGATTAAAACCTGCTTCTGTGCAATTCACCTGACAGGTCAAACTCTATGTTTACAGAGAAATGCATTACCATAAGAGCAAAGTGTTTGGATGTTCACCCTGACAGGGATTCCAGGTCAACCTGCACTCACATCTCTTAAGTGAAACTGAAAACAGATTAAAGTTCTTGAAGTGTTGACAGCAGTTTGTCTCATCTAACTGAAGACAGAAAGTTTCAATGTAATAAAGAGCACATCAGTAGAACAGGCTACATTTTTAGTTCTGCAGTCATCACAAAACCACATATTTATTTTTTAAGTACTTGTCTGCAGATAGGTTTCAACGTTAATTTTAAACATTGTGGCTCGTTTTTAATCATTTGTAATTCAGCTAGATGAGAAACAGTATAAGCTGAGGGGTTAAGAAAAACAGAGCCCCTCTTTGTAACCTGACATGGGTTTTAATGAACTGGCTCTGTGCCCATCTTACCAGGCTTTCAGTGGTCAGGATGCCTTGCCGCCATCAGTACAGATTATCATCAGGAGCTCAGCTGGAGGGATTAGGTTTTACACTGCATCACATCTGTAATAAACTTCCTCTAGTGTGTTAAAAAGCTGCTTAGCGAATGTCTGTTGAGGTGTTTGCTGCTTGCTGCCAGCACCAATACAATGATCATCGCTATGGGCTAGGTAACAGACGACATTACACATAACTCACAGTTAACTGTCAACACTCCTGACTTTACAGTGAAATGTAGTCTGTACTCTGAAGCTTGCCACTTGGGGCAAAAGATGCATCATTTTAAATAATAATTACAGTGAAAGCAGTTTTTTTTCAACATTATAACAAATTCAGAAAGTGAGACATCTCTTTGTGAGCAGAGGTTTGTAAACAGAAGAAGGATTTCTGACCTCTGCTCTCAGTGACCTCTAAGCTAACCCTGGCAGAGAATAAAGACCTTATCTCTTTTCTCAAACAAAGCTCTGCTGTAGTAACCAACCAGGAGCGGGACAATTGTGCAAAACTTGTTTGCGTTTGTCAGCAAATTTATCATCTACCAACTTCCCAGAATCTTCTAATTTCCACACATTCAAGTTATCATCATTCAAGCTATATAAAATATAACTGGAGAAACCCGAATGTCCTCAGATTGATTTTAAAAGGACCCTTACTCATCTGCTGTAGGTACAGATTAATGGTGTGACTCAGAATGAGTCTGGGATCTCATGGAAATCCCCGACAGCGTTCCCTCTTATGACCTGGGACTCCACTATGTGAAGACATGGCAAAATAAACAAGTGGAGCCTTCTCCGTCTGTAAAGCAGTCAGTCAGGATCATAAGCACTTCCAGACAAACACAAGCAAACAGCCCCGAGCAATTAAACACGGCCTCAATTCCTCTTGTTTTACGTGAACTAACTCTGTAAAACAAGCTTTAAAGTTTCATTTATTAAAGAATCAAGGTGCGTGATTAATCTGAGAATAAAAACTAGATTTAATAATGACAGTTCACACAGCAACACATTCCAAAAATATGCTCTTAAGGAGAGACATGCAACTGGCACAGACTAACCTACTGATGTGTGTCTACAAGCTGCAACATGATCAGCAGAACACAGCTATGAGAAAAGTCTGACTGTTGCTCCAACTTTCTTAGAAAATAGGATTGTAAAAAACACATTCTCTAGGTCTATGCTTTTATTTAAGCAGATTTATATTTATTACTGACATGAGTTCCATATGAAATATTGTCATTTTGTTATGTATATAATACTTCTAGCAGTGGTTAATTTGTCAACTTTGCCCTTGTTAGACTTTTAAAGACAACTAAACTGTTTAACCGCAGAATAACCTTAGTGACGATGTCACACAACAGTGAAAAACAGGCTTTTTTCCCCCTTTTTTGAAGAGCACATAAAGTGTATAGCAGATAAGAAAATGGGGGGTAGAAAACTGGTGTTCAAAGATTGTTTCAGGCAACAAACACAAATGCCTGCAAACCAGGTAAAATTATATTTTAATTTGTTCTCATTTTATTCCTACTCATATTTTATCTCTTTATATACAGAAAGTTGGTTCAGAACTTCTCAGTTTGAACAGAGAAAACTGAGGTAAAGACAAAACAAATAATGTTTGCTTATTTGAAATTTTGGGAAAAATAGACCCCTGATGAGTGATGATGCAAATCAAAATCCATTAACTTATCATCAGCAAACACAAATGTGTCAATTAAGCAATTACAACTAATGTTTGGGTGGTTTATTCATTTGTAGAATTCAGTGTGACAAAGTTAAGAAGGAAAGACATCAAAAGCATCTTAAAGGAGAAAGTTGCTGCCAATAAACCTTGTAAGGTTATAAGATCATTTCCACAGACATTTGTAGTCTTTTATTCTAAAACACAAGTGATTAATAAAAAGTAAATAACATCCCAGGAAGTTCATCTCAAAGTTGGATGATGCAAAACCTTTACAGGTCTCATTTACCATGTAAATGCTACAGTTCATGACACTATATAGAAATAGATGAAAAAACACAGTATATCAGCACAAACACCTAATCCCAGCTGTCGGCACGGTGGTGGAGGGGTAATGATTTGGGAACCTTTCATTCACTGAATCAACTATGAACTTCATACCAACTTATTCTAGAATAAAATATGTCCATCTGTCCAACAGCAAAAACTTGGCAGAAATAAGCTCATGCAATAAAGCAATGATCACAAACACACCAGCACTAAACACTAAAACAAAATGACTGAAAAGAAATCAAGATCTCAACCTGATTGAAATACCATGGAAGAACCTTAAGAGAGTTGTGAAGAAACAAATGTCTCCAAACTTCAATAAACTGAAGTAATGTTGTAAAAAAAAAAAAAAAAAAAAGGAGTGGGGCAAAATTCCTCCACGATGATCTGAGAAACTCACAAAGATGTAATGAAGACAATGAACTTTAAGTTGTTTCGGGTGCTTCTACAAGTTGAATAGTTCATCCATGGTTTCTTGGTTAAATTACTTCAATGATATGCACTTTTGTTAATCATCTAAAACATTAGAACCACTGACAGGTAAAGTCACTCTGATCAAATTGTTATAATGCATATACATCACATGGATATAACTTCAACATGTCAGTTTTACCAAACAAGTCCCGCCCCCAAATGACAACAGTCCATCCTGTGAGTATCAGTCACTCCTTATCAGCAGCACAGCAGCAGGTCTTGGTAAAACTGTTTAGGACTGACTCAAAGAACATGACCAACAGGTGAGTAACCTCACTGAGTCTCACTAGTTTAACCAAATAACACTGAGGCATAAAAAGTCAGCTTGAGAGGTAAATAAATCAAAATAGCTAGAAAGCAATCCGTGTCCATCCCCTGACTAACATTTAAAATATAATGTATTAATATAGAATAATATACAGTGGGGCAAAAAAGTATTTAGTCAGCCACCAATTGTGTAAGTTCTCCCACTTAAAAAGATCAGAGAGGCCTGTAATTTTCATCATAGGTATACCTCAACTATGAGAGACAAAATGAGGAAAAAAAATCCAGAAAATCACATTGTCTGATTTTTAAAGAATTTATTTGCAAATTATGGTGGAAAATAAGTATTTGGTCAATAACAAAAGTTAATCTCAATACTTTGTTATATAGCCTTTGTTGGCAATGACAGAGGTCAAACGTTTTCTGTAAGTCTTCACAAGGTTTTCACACACTGTTGCTGGTATTTTGGCCCATTCCTCCATGCAGATCTCCTCTAGAGCAGTGATGTTTTGGGGCTGACGCTGGGCAACACGGACTTTCAACTCCCTCCAGAGATTTTCTATGGGGTTGAGATCTGGAGACTGGCTAGGCCACTCCAGGACCTTGAAATGCTTCTTACGAAGCCACTCTTTCGTTGCCCGGGCGGTGGGTTTGGGATCATTGTCATGCTGAAAGACCCAGCCACGTCTCATTTTCAATGCCCTTGCTGATGGAAGGAGGTTTTCACTCAAAATCTTACGATACATGGCCCCATTCATTCTTGCCTTTACACGGATCAGTCGTCCTGGTCCCCTTGCAGAAAAACAGCCCCAAAGCATGATGTTTCCACCCCCATGCTTTACAGTAGGTATGGTGTTCTTTGGATCCAACTCAGCATTCTTTCCCCTCCAAACACGACAAGTTGAGTTTCTACCAAAAAGTTCTATTTTGGTTTCATCTGACCATATGATGTTCTCCCAATCCTCTTCTGGATCATCCAAATGCTCTCTAGCAAACCGCAGACGGGCCTGGACGTGTCCTGGCTTCAGCAGGGGGACACGTCTGGCACTGCAGGATTTGAGTCCCTGGCGGCGTAGTGTGTTACTGATGGTAGCCTTTGTTACTTTGGTCCCAGCTCTCTGCAGGTCATTCACTAGGTCCCTCCGTGTGGTTCTGGGATTTTTGCTCACCGTTCTTGTGATCATTTTGACCCCACGGGGTGAGATCTTGCGTGGAGCCCCAGATCGAGGGAGATTATCAGTGGTGTTGTATGTCTTCCATTTTCTAATAATTGCTCCCACAGTTGATTTCTTCACACTAAGCTGCTTACCTATTGCAGATTCAGTCTTCCCAGCCTGGTGAAGGTCTACAATTTTGTTTCTGGTGTCCTTTGACAGCTCTTTGGTCTTGGCCATAGTGGAGTTTGGAGCGTGACTGTTTGAGGTTGTGGACAGGTGTCTTTTATACTGATAACGAGTTCACACAGGTGCCATTAATACAGGTAACGAGTGGAGGACCGAGGAGCCTCTTAAAGAAGTTACAGGTCTGTGAAAGCCAGAAATCTTACTTGTTTGTAGGTGACCAAATACTTATTTTCCACCATAATTTGCAAATAAATTCTTTAAAAATCAGACAATGTGATTTTCTGGATTTTTTTCCCTCATTTTGTCTCTCATAGTTGAGGTATACCTATGATGAAAATTACAGGCCTCTCTGATCTTTTTAAGTGGGAGAACTTACACAATTGGTGGCTGACTAAATACTTTTTTGCCCCACTGTATGTAACAGGCATTATGTCCATTGACTCATCAAACAAATTTGTGCTGAAAAGCTGACTAACACTTCGATATCTAAACATTATGTTCATGTGCTGAAACTGGTAAACGATTGCAAATTCGATACATTTTTTGTTTTATTTTCATACTTGAGTGAAATATCACTGTAATTCTAATTCTAGTATTTCTTAAAGAATTAAAAATGTTTAAAAAAAAGTTTTAATTCAAGCTGACAAAAACACACATTTGAGAATGAGATTGATTAACGTATACTGTTGTGTGGTAACTCACCATGACTGTTTCCCAGCTGATGACCTAGTTTCCCTGACTTCAGTCCGGGATGTACCACCCGGTGTCCATCCAAAGCCAGATCCAGAGCAGGACCCAGACCATGGCTGTCCCCGTTAGAACCAAGATTCTTCTTTTTCTTCCTCTTGAACAAGCCAAACGCTCGGCCAAGGGAGCGAGTGCGTTTCTTCCGGCCCCTTTTGCTGTGTTTCTCCTGGGCAAAAATGTTAATCACATCCTGGGGAAGGAGGTCCCCAAACCCCAGCGAGTCCCGGTTTGACATGCCGCCTCACGCTGGAGCAACGTCCTGAAGAAGAAGAAAATAGAGTTGTCATTTAAACAGACATAATAATTATAAAGTCTACCAGATTCTTCTGATTTATTTCCAACCTCTAATGTAGGAATAATGTTTTCATACTGAGTCCCATGAGTCAGTGCAAAACTATCAGTCTTATTTGCAAAAACGTAGATAGTAGGATTAATACATTAGATGTGTGTCTTATTCTGCAGAGATTACTCCATGTACTTTGTGGGCACACCTCATTCAGTCAGAACAGACCCCACTCCTTCCTCTGAACCAAACTTCAGAGTTCTGCTAAGAAAAAACTGGCACCGCTCCCTTCATTCCAAAACAAGGAGTCATGATTCACAAAGCCACACCCGTAAGCTCATGTACGTTTACCCACAGAGACAACAGCTTTCGGCAAAGAGCAGAAAAACAATGAAAAAAATAAACAAAACACACCAGTGTACATTGACAAAGACATTCTTACGGAACATTGTGCACTCATGTAGCAATGTTTTATTGACTTCCTGTTTCTTTTCATTCTTAGTCATACTAGCTCATCTACCTTCCCTTTGCTTCCTTCCTCCACCCACTTTCACCTTGCTCTCTACTCCAAGCCAGTCCCACTTCTAAGGATACATATCCAGTACTGGGCTTCTTCCAGACATGCACTTTATTACATACCTATCTCAAAAACACATACTAAATATGTCACTAAATCAACCCGAGGGCGGAAGCTTGTGTTGTGAGAGTTTAGTAAAAGTTTGTATCTTCTGTTTCTTTTCACTCACGCGAGAGAAAAACTGCTAAGTGAGTGTGTACAATCAAACAAGCTGAAACTTAACCAAAACACAGAAAGAAAAAAAAGACACGTTCACTGAGAATATTTTTCCTTATTGATGTAGAAACAACTCGAGATCCAAGGTTTAGGATTTATCTCAGGTTTTATCTGTTAACAAGAAAATGAAGTAGGAATTTATCCAACATCTTTTTAATCTTTTTAATGTTATGTGTCACAGCACTTCACTCACCTTTGACACTTTCGATAAGAAAATCATGATTTTTCATTTTCATTCTCATCCTGAACTTCAGATTTTCCTTCAAAAAATATCGGCCTTGATGCAGCTGATCAACAGAATTGATACAAAAAAAAAAAAAAAATTTTTATCCTGATTATGAAATATTTGACATACTTTACTGTTGATGTAGATTCGATCAGTTTGTAACCCACTGCTTTTGCATCTGTAATATTTTAGTGAGTGTGAAGGAGACACACTTTGAAGAGTGAAAGCCCAATAACAGGAACAGGTCTCAGTCTTCTCCAGAGAAAAGTACAAGGCCTCTCCTTTGCACTTAGCCCCATATTTCTCCTGCTCTAAATTACAGTCATTTAAGCATGACTAAGATCCGTGTATCAGAACAGGCTAAGATAATCAGACGTCTCTCTTTTGGAGAAAAAGGGGCTGGTTTATTCACTCACAGCCCACAGGCTGCTGGAAGTTCAACTATGCCTCACATTACTTACATCACAGGGGACGGGATCAATGCTAAGAACTCTGGGTTGTGGCAGAGACCACCCAGAGGACCACTGCCTGTGTACTGTGGTCTTCAAGGAACTGACTCATGCAGCCAATACTGTGGTTAAACAAAACAACCTCTAATTTTCAGATTTAAAAACAAGTCTAATAGGGTGATACATAAGGCGCATCAGCTGTTTAAACTTATTCAGACTTTAAAACGTCACTGACAAACAAATAAGCTCCATTTGTTTACAAAACTACAAGAACCTACATTTTAATTATGGATCTGCGTCATAACTCCAACAATTACATTAACCAGAGCGACGTGTCTTATTTTAGAAATAAATTAAAGAAACTAAAGTCTGATTTTTCAAGCAAAACGTGTGACGTATTAACATCGAACCACTGGCAAAATGACCGCTCACAGCAAATTTCAGTGGATTTTCCAATGAGCCTCCGTCCTGCTGAAGCATGCGTATGTCCCAATCTGCTGTTTATTTAACCTTCACAAAAGATGTCAAGGCTCACGTTGGACAGAAGATACAGCTCTAACCTCCCAAACCTCAACACGTTCTGTCAATACCTGCAGAGTTAACACTGATGGTAGCGAGCTCCTTGCAAAGTAAACAGCAACAGAAAAGAGTTTCTACAGAAATTATTGACAGCGTATTTCTTACAGCTATATGCTCTGCAGCTGGAGGACATGAATTCCAGAGTAAATCGGCATTTATCTGATGCAGACACATTATGTTAAAGCAATGTAAAGCAGTGACACCTGCGTTGCCTGAAGCAAAGATTTACTGTGATGTGTTAATTCTGGATTATAATCCGCTGACCTTCATCTAACACCAGAAAGAGAAAGACTGAAAGGATTTCTGAAAGCAACCAGAATAGGGGATTTCCTGTAGATGCACAATAAAAAAACCCAAACAGATCAGCATCAAGGCTAAACTGCAAACACCATAATTCACAGTATTATAACTTTAAAACCAACTTTTTGCTGGTGTTGCTGCAGCTGAGAGCAAACAAGAGTCAAACAACTTCCACGGCCCCTCAAAACTCAGAGTGAGCTTGAATCATAATCTTATCTGCTCGGGCAAACAGGAACAGTAGGGATTTCACAGGTAGCAAGAAGCCTGGGGGACAAAGGAGGGGGCTACAGGAAATGTAAATGTAACCGCACTGAGTCACACATGGAAGCTACCAGAGCAGACCTCATGGGGATAAGACATGAGGGAGTGGCAGAGATACAGGCAGCCACCTTTGTTTGAATTAGGACTGGCTTGGTTTATCCATTAGGCCATTCACATCTACGCCTAAGCTGTTGGTCTCACATGGCATGACTCCCAAAGCTGTACGAGGAGAAGAATTACAGGTTATTAGAAGGTTCATTTGTTTCTTGCAGGATGTCATAAATGAAGTTCCAAAAATCTATACATTAAAAAACAACACATACAGTAAGAATTAGTTTTATAATAGCAGCTCATGTGGAAAATAACAGTTTTCTTCATTTTATAGCCCTGTTACTAAATAGCAAGTGTTGAGCAAAACTGGTGTAACAGTGCAGCACCTGCAGGCATCAGTCAGGGCGTTGGTTGTCTTCTCTGGGCTTTATCAAACAAAGGAGCATTGCTACTCAACGCAAACTTAAGTAACCTCGTCTGAACCGCCGCTCTGCACATTCATCTGCAAGTGCTCAATCTACGAGACATGCGCTGTGAAGACGATGACAGAACTGGAAATACTCTTTACCCGGAACTTCACTCTGACTCACTAAGACTAAAAACTTTTTGAGGAAAGCTGTATGAAATGTGGAAGAATACGCCTCCCTTTTTCCTGAGACTAGAGAAACTCAATTACGTTTCTAAATTTGAGAACCTAAACTCTGGGAGGCCAAAAGTCTCCAGGAGTTTGTTTTCCTGCCAAGACATCACCATAAACATGCAGTGGCAAAGGACGCGGAGTGAAAGACAATCCCTCACTGACATTACGTGGTGTCTTTGTTTTGCAGCAGAAAAGGATACAGTTTCAGAAAACGATCATGTAGGTAACAAGAAGGACAAAATAAACACAAATAAATTGAAGTTCTGAAGAGGTTTCTGAGGTTGCACAGGCTCTTGGTGTGAGTGCTTGTTAGAGGACGACAATCTGTGATGAGTTAATGCAAGCTGGAGAGCTGCAGCCATGCAGCAGCTTGTCTGGTAAAAGCAGCAGCAGCATTCCTGAGAGATTGATAATTACCGTCTGAAGAACTCTTCTTTCCAAATCAGCTTTCACCCTCCCCATCACTCCCCCCCACCAATACCTTCTTCATCTCTCCCATCATCCCCCACCCTCTCTCTGCCACACACTCCTCCTACAACCCCCTGACAGGACTGGAGGAAAATGGATATAATAGCTGGCACATGGGAGTCATTTTGAGATAATATTATAATATGCGGTTGTGTGTTTCCCCTGCGTGATATGATAATTTGCTGTGCATGACTAAAATATAGGACTAGAAGTGGAATGTAGAGCAATTTTGTTAGTAAAACATTTAAAAAGATAGACATTTTTCTTATAGAATTGGAGTAACACAACCAACAAGGTCACGGGTTGTAAAGTGTTGTGTTTCCTTTCCTTTCAGAGGTTGCCAGGAGTCAGAGTTTGGACTGCGGCCTTTTAAGACCCCTAAACAAGCAGGTCAGACTTAGATAAAAGAAACTGTTGTGCAGCAGTCGTGACTAGTTCACAGAGAAGGCAAACACAGCTGGACAGGTTTTAAAAATACATTCTGGAATCTCTGTGTTCGTGCTCAGTCTAAACAATGTATTTTAAATCTGAGAGGCTCCAGACTGGCCAGAAGTTCATAAAAAACAGTCTGAAGTTAAAACTGATGAGAACAGAGAACTGATCCAGATCAAGGAGGTGAGTTGAAAACTCAGATGTGTCCTGAAAGTGGTGTTAAGGAGCCACTGATGATTAACTCATTCTTCTGATTAACAGCATACTGTTTCCCACTCATGAGTTTTTTCACCCCCAGCCTCCGTGACACACAGACACCACTCAGTTACTCATGTGTCTGCTACAACACTGATTGTTCCTCTTACTGACCAGCTAATGTGACCTTTCCTCCACTAAAACAAAACCTGATTGCTCCATTTTCTGAGAAAATAATGCATGTTTGGGAGTTTCTTAATAGTTCAGATCCTCTTCTGTTCTCGTATCTCTACATTAACGCCTACCTCCGTCTTCAGCTGAATCTTTCTTCCAGGATCTGCTAACAAAGCACACCTGTAATTTCCACAGGTACAAGCCTTGGCATGGCAGACTGGTGAAGAAGGAGCACCAATATGTGACACACCCTTTCTAAACAAATGGCTCAGTCTTAGCCTCACCTACAGAAGGTGCAAAGGAGTGAAGATTTATTTAAAAGGACTAAAAGTTCAGCAGTTTTTTAAAAGCTCTCTTCCTGCCCAAAGTCCTGGAGATTCAGCACACAAACATGAGGTCCCTGAAGGGGTTCTTTTTATCACTGAACTGTGAATCCACATGCACGGACTCATGCACAGACATCTAGTGTCAGAGAACCATGTTGTAAAGAAGTCATCTCCAGCTGAGCAAAAGAAAGCAAACAATAGCTTTCATTGTCATAACTGCAGAGAAGCTACAGGAGTCTTAAATTACTTCTGCTCAGGATCCCTCAAAGCCAAGTTGAGCAAATCATCCCACAACTTGATGTTTTGCTTACTTGTCTGTGTTTAACCAACTTTCTGCGATCCATTTGCACAAAACTTTCTTTAATTTCCATGTTGTTCACATGACAACTGCTGTTTTAACTTCAAAATTACAATTCAAATATAAAAGCTAATTCGTTTTAGAGATGAATGTTTTTTTTCCCACGGGAACTAATTGTTATGCGCTCAGGATAGTCGGTTGGAGTCGATAAAAACTCAACATATAAATACATGTTTATTTTATTCCGATAAAACAAAAGTGAATCCTACCTTATGAAACTTTATAGAACCGGTTGGGTTGATTCACTCACTCTCCATTTGAAGCGTCTCCCTTTGGGGCCTCATATCTCTTTCCAACATCAACTTTTTTTAGTCAATCTTCGCAGGAAAACTTCAGGTGAAGCATTTCCGTGAAAAGTTTGGTGCGCTTCATGAAACAGCTGGATTTATTCAGCAACCCTCCGCTGGTTCAGCTCCAGTTTGTCTAGAAAAAGAATGTTTCCTCCGCTGTCATGTGCTGTCAATCTGTCGAGACCCAACAAACCGAAGCGAAGCGGAGGAATGAAGGAAAACACCGTCCGACCTGCAGCTCCCACCTGAAGGAGGATGGGCGCGCGCTCAGGTGAGGACGCAGTCAGTGACGTGACGACATCTAGCGGCGGAGAGGCGAAACTGCAAATAAAGAAATTATCAATAATGTCCTAAAAGTTAATTTTCTGTGTAAATAATAGACAATATAACTGATGCAATAAGTTAAAATTCAGGTAGATTACATTTTTTATCACTTTTGTTTCTCATTGTTTGCAGCAGATCCAGTTTAGTTCCATTTCATTTTGAAAAGTTTGGTGTTTTTTCTTGATATTGTTTTATTCTTGACAAAACACACATTATACATGATGTCAGACAAGGAGTAAATCAACAATTTAAACACTGCTACACTTCGTCATGTCCTGTGTCTACTTTTTTTCTCTGTGAGAAGTTTGATATGCAAAGTACTTAAAACAAAAGTTGCTTATTAATCATGCAAAACTTTACAAGCAGCCCAGCTGGTTTTGTTGGCCTGCTAATGCTACCATGCACACCAGTAGAGCTTTCTGTAGCTTTACGTTTATGATTTAAAGTAAATTAATGTTTTTTTTCCTGCCACAAAATTGCTGTCTGCTTAGATTCGTGTTAAAAACAGGCTGCCAGGCTACTATAAATATAGTTCTGTTTGGCACACAGGCTGGTCCAGCCATGATGCATCCAGGGCATTTAAACAAGTCTGTTCTCAGCACTGACACAGTTAGCAATCCCATGAGAAAGTCTTAGATAGAGTTTCCCCCGTGCCTTCGATGTTATTAATAAACATAAAGTGTGCCTGTGTTTTCCTGGAGACAGACAGAGTGAAGAAGAAGCTAAAGGCGATTTCTGTTCACAGATATTAAAACATCTGGACTTCTTTCTTTCAAAAAGTAAGTAAAACATTTGTTCTTGTGACTTGAGAATTATCTCAGCATTGGTGCTGTGTTTGATAATGAACTAATTATTTTTAATGTCTTTGTAGAGTTAGTGGCTATCTAAATAACCAACAAAGACATAATCAGAAGATCACAATCACATAATCAGTTGATTAATGATAAACTGTTTTCTCTGTTTACATATTAGTGTGTAAGGAACTGTGAAACTGCAGTGAAGAAAAAAAGAGAAATAGCATCTCTGACACAGAGACTACCTTCAGTGTATATGAACCTGCACAACGCAGTACGTTAAAGATGGACCAGATGGACATGAATGATCTGGGCCGGCTTTTTGAACACTGGATCCAGCAGGTGTCTCATCTGGAGAGGCAGAGGGACGAGCTGATCCAGGACCTTCTCGGTCTGCAGGAGCCCATGCTGCAGGTGGTGGAGCACCTCAGGGAGAAGCTGGTGGAGGCACGACGGATGCTCACTCTGGCTCAGCTGGATTATAAGGCTGTTGATGAGGAAGTGCAGCAGGTGAAAAGGAAACTGTTTGCCACAGCCAGAGACTGCATCCAGAGCCAGGTGACAATGGCTGAACACGAGTACGAGGTGGCTCAGTCCAGTGTTACACAGGTAGACGATCTCTGATTTGTATCTTTTCTGTTTTGTGCATCATTGTCACTACTTTTAATAGACAAGCTAAAATATGTGCTAAAAATAACATTACTGGTAAATTTGGAAACTTTAGGGGATAAAGTTTCACTATGAAAACAGATTTCAGGGAAAATGTTGACTTTATAATAAAAAGAAGAAGAATGTGTACTTTTAAAAATACTCACTGCAAAATCCACATAACTGTTTGTCATGTGTCAGTATTATGTGAATAACAGATTAAACATGTTGTCCCAATGCAGGTGCTAACTTGATGTTTTTCTACAACCAAAAATCGAGCTGAACGGATGATTCTCTCTAGTTTTTATTTGACAGAAACATCCTGTAACTTGACTCTATAACGCAATAAGTGTGTTATATTTATTCATAGGAGGAGCTCAAGTCCCACCTCCAACATCTGACCCAGGAGTTACACCAGCTGCAGGATGCACACCAGGACCAGCTCAACTCCCTCAGGGATCAGGCCCAAAAGCCACGCAGGCCCAGGGCCATGAGTGATGTGAGCCAGTGCCGGCAGGCCTCCATCAGGCTGCAGCGGAGGCTCAGCGGCAGCGTGAAGGCACTGGAGGGCTGGTACGAGCCTCGCTTCATGGCCCTGCTGAAGAGAAGGCAGACCGGAGAGGAAGCCTTGAGAAACTGCAGGGAGCAGGCAACGGACCTGAAAGCTCACCTGGGGCCCCTGATGGAAGACGTTCAGAGGCTGGAGCTGCAGAGATCCTGTCTGGAGAAGAGACTCACTCTTATGGAGACAGAGAGGAAGGAGAGTGTTGCACTCCACAAGGTACGAGACTTATATTAAACAGTAAATGGAAGATGTGGTGACATTATCATTTGCACAGGAGACAGTGGAGAAACTACAAGAGACACGGCGAGAACTTCAGCTGAAGTTTGAAGTGCAGAAAAAGTGCAAGAAGGATTTGGAGGAACTCACAAAGAGCCTTGAAACAGAGCTCATGTTTTTTAGGTAAATGTACTTCCAAACCTTTGTTTTATTATAAAGTTTGACAATCCAGAAAATAAATGAGCAACAACCTCTTTGTCTTGCAGAGGAAGAGATGAACCCAGAAACACATCTGTAGAGGAAGACCAATTATCCATTTCCAGTCATTTTTCTTAATCAGGTCAAACTGTGACACACTAACATTTTTACCAAGTGGTCCAAACTTTTGTATTTAGAGCTGCAAGACACTTAATTCATATTTTACTAAAAATGCAATTCAACTTTTAACACAAAATTCAAATTATACAGTTGTACTGTAAATATTTTATTATGAATATACTTAGGTACACAAAAGAGCAGATGCAGCACAGAGACAAAATGCAGGGAAAAAAAAACATACGAGTAACAATTCACAATCTGGAAAATTCACCTACAAATAAAGCAATTAAAATAAAAAGGAAACCCTATTGTATGTACAGTTGTAATCAAAATGGATCACCGTGGACATGTTTTCGGCACAACTAATGATAAAGAAATAAAACTTGAATGATAGCAGACATGTTTGTGATGTTTCATTATAAGCCAGAGCTGATTCTGAAAAACTAGAACATCTAAAAATCAGACTGGAATAGATGTTCATTTGAAACATGACCCGACACAAAGAGTGCAGAGATCCATTACAAAACACTGCTGCTCAAAACCAAATTTAAAAAAGATGTTACTGTTTACATGTGCAGCACTGAGAAACGGATCCATTTTCAATAAGCAGGTCAAAAGAAGTGATGTTAAGACTGGACTCATGCCTGGACCTCTGAGTCTGCAGCACCCTCTGGGTCCTCGTCGTTGTAGATATTTTCCGCCTGTGGAACCACAATTTAAACAGATCACATACTTTCTATTATGAACGTTCTTCATGTGACATGTTAAATGACATGTATAATGAAACTCTCACCATCTGCCACACTTGCATGATGTTGTCCTCTGATACCGAACAGATGACCCACGGCTCGTTGGGGTTCCAGGAGAAGTCTGAGATCTTGGCTGTGTGTCCTCCGTGGATGAACTAACAGGAAACAAAATGGGAATTAGGATTAAACTGAATCAGATTTAGGCAGCAGTGCCCATCAGCAGAGACACTCACCAGCAGCTCAGGAGGGCCGTCCTCAGCATCTTCAGGTGACTGCTCCTCTCCGATCTTACTGAGGTCCCAGACGTTGAGCCGCCTGTCTGTGCCGCTGGAGGCGAGGATCGTTTCATTATGGGGAGACCACTGAACCTGTACAGATGAGATAGAACACAAGTTAAATTTTGTCACAAAGTCTTTTATCGATGTGAAACCTAACAGTCTGCTTTCTGCTTCAAGCCTCAATTAGTGATTTGAAAATATGACAAACAGAAAACAGATCCCAACATCAAGCAGACAAGATTCAATGAAACAACCAGAGTTAAAAAAAACAAAATGTGTGTATCTAGAACATTTACTTCCTGAGTAATTATTCGGTTTTACCTGGAAGATTTCGTCTTTGTGAGATTCAAATGAGTGGAGCTTCAGCTTCAGGTTCCTCAAGTCCCAAAGAGCCACAGTCTGAAAACAAAAACAGCCAGTAAGATTTTGTTTTAGCAAACAAATCCACAATATACTACTCAAAAGATCTTGAGAAACTGGCCTGACCTTATCTGCAGAGCCAGTGGCCAGAATGAACTCGCTGTAGGGATTGAAAGAGAGACAGTTGACCTCCGCGGTGTGAGCGTCCACTGCATGGCTGGGTTTGGAGGTGTTGTTGGACCGCGTGTCCCAGCTGATTCAAAAGCAACAAGTGTTTAAATGAACGCTCTGAAAAAATGATTTTGGAGACATCTTTAAAACCACTTACATCATGAGTTTCTGATCATCTGCCACGGATCCAAAGAGTGATTCATGAAGCAGATGCCATGAGACGTCCTCCACCACAGCAGTGTGGCCTGTGAAGATTGTTTTGGCATCCACGATCTTTCCCTCCTTTGGCACCGTACTGATATCCCACAGGCATATAGTCTGGAATAAGGAAATAAAAATACTTATCATAATGGGGAAAACAAAATAACACATGTAAGTGAGGTATGTTTGGACAGGCTTTTACATGATCATCAGAAGCACTAAGGAGACATCCGCTGAGGTTCGGGTTCCAGGAGAGGCCGTAGCCCTCCTTCTGATGGCCCCTGAGACGCAGATCAGGGGTGCACTCTCCAGAAGGGTCTTAAATAAACATAAAACCAGTGTTACAAGAATACGCCATAAAAATGAAACTTTCTGTAAACATTTGAAACAGTGATTTTACCAGGTTTGGATGGGTGTTTTGTGTAATCAAAGACCAGCACATCACTGGTGGGAGTCTTCGTGGCAATGATGCAGGGATTCTGAGGCATGTAACGAGCTCTGTTAACTTCTCCTTCATGGTTGATCTTGATTTCAATCTCTATTTTGCCACTAACAGAGCCAAAGCCCCCAAACTCTAAAGTAAGAGTACACATAGATTACCAATAATGGAAAAACAGACTTTAACAATTGACCCATTTAGCTGGTGCAAAAAGATACTGCGCAGATGTTGTATAACAGACTATATCTCACCTCCTTTCTCGCTGTCATAGTGTGAAGCATCAAACTGGGCATCATCATTTGGGAGCTGAACACTTGCAATTACAAGGTGATTCTGCTCATCAGATGTGTGTGTTCCTAAAACCAGCCTGTGCACACTGTAGTCCTTTCCCTCCGGTCTGTGGACAATGACACGACAATTACATCTGACATTTCAATGTCCTGACAGTCGTACATATCCCAGATTCTCACCTGGTGACATCTGGCAGCCACTGAGCGGTAAGACTGGGCCACTCGAGGGCGTGAGTCATGACCAGATCATAGAGAAATGGGGTGTTCTTCTTCCAGATCTTATACTCTTCATTGATCACTCTTTCCTCCACAGCGTCATCAAATGCAGCTATAAATATGAAAAACATGTAATGTTACAATAATACTCAAACAACACTTAAATAACAAACTGAACAGGAACATAAAATGACCAGGTAGCATGAAGTTATGTCAACCTTCTGTTCTTCATACTTAACCATAATGGGTATCAGTTTAAATAGTTTTCCTCAAGAAATTTAACAAATATACAACAACTGCCAGCGGAATCGATAAAAAGTCGTGTACTCATAATACAAATCCACAAAATATTAATATCTTATATAGACTGTTAAGTCCCCGTGTCGCAACGCGTTAGCAGCTAACCGCTAGCATGCTGCACTGTAACAATGAAAAGATGCTGGTTGACGCGCGAACCACCGCCGGTCCACCGAACTGGGTTTTTCATTTACTCTGTACCTAGAAACTTCTCATTTATTCGGCTTTTTTAAGGAATTACACACTTACCGTCTTTATCGGCCATTGCTCCGCAGCTAATTAACTAATTCAGGCAAAAAGAGATATTTCTTGGGAGATCGCACAGAAGACAGCGCGAAGCCCTTCAATGGCGCCAACTCCATAGAACAGCGCTGGCCAATCAGAATACAGCAAAGCCGACAGGAAGTTTTACGTAAACACGTTACTACTTCCGGAACATCCTTTTTTTTAACGTGCAAAGAAACTCGGAATTTACAATGTCAAACGTCTAGAGATTTAGATTTCTGAGTTTGTAGCTTGAGTAACTTTAGTCATTTTCAAATTCAACTATTATATTATCAGTCGATTGCATTTTTTAGGTTAGTAACAGAAAATAAACATATTTATTTATTTTTATGTTGTTATTCCAAAAAAAGATACAAAACTCCCCCAAAGTACAGTTGCCACTATTTGGATAATTTGGATATTCATTCGCATAAAATTATAAATACGTTTTTGTTTCTAAGAACTACATCGAAATTTTGGTTACCGTATCTTTATTTTCCCGTTTTGTACTATCGACGTACGTGAAGACAAGGAAATGACACGCTCTAGATTTTGGACTTTGAACGCAACTTGTCGCACATTGACATGTTGGAGATAAAAACAACTATTTTAAAGTTTAGAAACGCTAAATAGAATAATGGACGACCGTCAACTAGACCTGACTGAGGAACAGAAAGTAATAAAATCAAAATACCCGCCTATCAACAAGAAATATGAATGTAAGTCTGAAATAACGAGGAAGATGTTATTAGCTTAGCTCTTTTTTCTGATGCAATATGTCAACAAAGTCACAAACTCCTCAACTTTTAATGACTGTGTCTCAGATTCTCGTTAGATACTATAGTAAAATTAATTAACATTACGCTATTTATTTAAATTAAGTATCATAATATCTCTAAAACGTTATTCATCTCAGCTGTTAAGTTAATCAACAACATTCAATTAACTCATGTAAACTAATATCTTATTTCAGACCTGGATCACACAGCAGACGTACAGTGAGTGTGTGTTTTCTTGCACTGGTTGTGTAATGTTTGTCTGATGTTCAGTGCTTGGTTCAGTTCTAATTTACATTCTATTTTGAAAGAATTCACTCCTGGGGAGACTCTTTGGAGGAAGCCTTCGAGCAGTGTGCCATGGGGATGTTTGGCTACATGACAGATACAGAGACGGTGGAACCGATTGATACTTTAGAGGTGGAATCAGAGGGTGAGTTTTAATAATGGAGATGATTTGTGTTCACCATCAAACAGTCTTGAGATCTGTTATCCTAATCGCTGTGTGCATTTGTTTTTTTGTTTTTTTTAAAGGTGATGATATGGAGTCTCTCCTCTTCCACTTTTTAGATGACTGGTTATACAAGTTTAGTGCAGATCTCTTCTTTATTCCCAGGGTGAGTACGTCAATCAGTTGTGGAATATCAACAGTAGTTCCCATTCTTTGGATTTGGGACTTTCTCTGCCTTTTGTTCATCCGATTCTTAAACATTAAGGCTGTTCATATGTCATGCAAATGTGCATTCCAATTTATTTGGTCAGAAATAGAAAACTCTTAAGTCAAATTCATTTCAATCATCAGGAAAGGAAGCAGTAAAATGATGGTGTCCAGACAGTATGTTATGTGTTAAGCCTGTATGACCAATATATCCCAAACAGAACCATGTTGAAACGGAGGTATTTTACCAGTTCATAGAAAATATCAGCTGATTTTAAATTTGATGGCTGCAATTTATCTAAAAAAAAAAAGCAGAAATATTTACAATTATGTAGCTTTCCCTCTTCTTTTAACATCTGTCTCTAAACAGACAGCTGCTGGAGTTTTAGGAGAGAAAGGTTGTCCCATTCTTGTCTGATGCAGGATTCTAGTTGCTCAACAGGTTTGGGTCTTTGTGGTTGGATTTTTTTATTTCGTGATGCTCCGGTTTTCTGTTAGTGAAAGATCTGGACTGCAGGCAAACCAGTTCAGCACCTGGACTCTTCGCCCATGAGGTCATACTGCTGTGATGGATGCAGTATGTGGCTTACCATCTTACTGAAATATGCAAATCCTTCCCTGAAATGCAGCTTCTATTCTCAGTCATTTTACTGAGCTGTTGCCGAATAACTAATAATTAGTTTTCAGATGTTCCTCCAGTTGTTTTTTAGTTTTGCCACTTGCTCTAATTTTCAACATATTTTTTTATTTATTCTGGGTTTATGACCTATGTAGTTTGTTGCATTTTGTTTTTAGCTACATTGTGTTTGTATTTTGGACTTCTCTGTACTGTATATTGTTACTATTAGCAACATATTTTAAATGTATTTTCACTCCTGTTTTATCTCAATTTTCCTAAATTCTTAATTAATTTACAGATTTGCTGTTGATCTTGCTGGCTTCAGGGGGGCTCCCCAGCAGTTTCTAGAGAAATTACCAACATTTATCAAATAGGTTATGTTTTCATTAACCAGTTTCTTGTATTATTTTTTTATTTGTCTTGTCTTTGTTTATTAGGAAGTCAAAGTTGTGTCCATTGACAGAATTCATTTTAAGATTCGCTCTATTGGGTAAGTTTAGATGGTTCCATGAATAAATTGACAGTCTCATTGTGTTTGTTCACTCTGCAATTTTCTGTTGCTTTTTTAAAAGGTGGGGGGAAGAATTTTCTCTTGCAAAGCATCCACAGGTAGAACAGTGAACAAACACCTTAGAAAAAGAAAGAATACAAATAAGATTATTGTACCTCATTTATGCTTTTATATGCTGTGTTTTTAAAGGGAACTGAGGTGAAAGCTATCACATACTCTGCAATGCAGATCTACGACAAAGAAAAACCTGAAATATTTGCAATCATTGATATCTGAGGACACTTATGGGACAGATCGCAGATGTGGTTCACTGGAACTGGTACACTGTGCTCAGCCTTTTAAAGTAGCTTTTTTATTTCAAGCACTGATTATTTACTATGATAAATTGTTTTTCTGCAGTCAAGGGGATGTTTAGTAATAATATTTCTAAATGGTTGATTTAAGGACTTGCTATCTCATAAATTTGTCATCTTAGAAGTCAGAAACGTGTATACTTACAGTAATTTTTAAAAAGAAAGCCCTTGGTTTTGTACATTTGCCTGTTTACCTCATTATTATTCAAATAAATGACACATAAAAGAAAGCTTCAGGTCCACAGGGTGTGTCTCCTTCCTGTGCTGAACAGTTGGCCCCACATCTTCACAAGAATCTTCAAAGCCTGACTAGAGCTTTGCAAAGTCCCATCCTGTCTCAAACGCTCAACCATCATCCCAGTTTTCAAAAAAATCTTCCATCCGGGGATTGAATGACTACAAACCCATTTCCCTGACATCTGTGGTTATAAAATCCTTTGGCTGGTGTTAAACCACCTGAATTCCATCACATGATCCCTGCTGGACCCCCTGCAGATTGCATACAGAGCAAACAGTAGATGATGCAGTCAGTCAAAGATATAACGACCCCTTGATGGGACAGGTGTACCAGAAACTCATGCGACTCTAACGATTAATGTTACTGTTTTCGCAAAATTTTACATCTGGGATGCGAGAGGTTGTCCACATTACAAGCTTTTTGTGTTTTTAAAGCTTGTTTTAACATTTTGTCATTTTCAATGAAAGCTTAAAGATGTCATAGTTGCATGCCATGAAGAACTTTAAACCTCAATTTTTGTGGAAAAAAAGCACCATAAAAATTTTGGTTCAAGCTATCTCTACTCCATTTAATTTATTTTAAACATGCTCCACCTTCACCAGATTAACATTTTGTCATATGTTTGAAAAGAAGTAAGCCTGAAATTTTATAGCGTATACTTTAATAAACAGTTTATTTGTACAATCTGTATGATTTTGAGAGTGTATGACTAAAATAAGAGAATACCATTGGGGGGGGGCGGATTGTATGTTCAGAGTCACAATCCTCACCAATAGGTGGCGGTAATGCACCAAGACGTTGTTTGTCACTCGTTACTAAACAAGAAGAAGAAGAAGCAGATTTCTCTAGCTGCGCCATCCTTCCTTTGTCTGAAGAGGAGAGCGACGTGCAGAAACACCGGCGGAAATCTGCTGCTAAATATTCGATACTGTTGCTGTTAGTTACTCTAAAATTTCTTTAAAGTCAACGCCAGAACAGGGTTTTGTTCCACGATTCAACTGCGGCTGGAAATTTTGACTGCAGCGATTGTTTTAAAGCGTAACTCGGAGTCCGCCATAGTCGAGCCCAACCAGAAAGAAAATCAAAATGGAAGACACTAAGTATCTCCCGGAGCTCCTGGCTGAAAAGGACAGCCTGGATTCATCGTTTACACACGCAATGAAGCTTATTACAGCAGGTAATGTGGATATTTGCCAGCTAACAAGGAGGAGTATTGATGTTTATTTTGGGTTAAACGGAGTCAATAGGCCGGAGTGGCGCATTAAAGCACGTGGTTGGAAATATGGGTCAAACCCATTCAGCACTAAATACAGTTGTTTGGGTAGTTCATTAGAACTCTAATTTGGTCAGTTATGCACGTATATTTTATGTTTTGTTGTGGCTTCAGATTGATTTATTTTACATTTTTATTTCAGAGATTGAAAGGATCCAGAAAGGCGAATCTAAGAAAGAATCAGAGAAGGAAACCTACTTGGACCTGTTTGCAACCAAGAACTTGAAACTCAAAGAGCGTGTGCTCATTCCAACCAAGCAGTATCCAAGGGTAAGCCCCCCAGGATTTTAAGCTATTTTGGATCTTCAGTGACCTGGAAAAATCATTATCTCGCATGAGCTCAGTCCATCTGCAAGGAACTTTCCTCCACTTGCTGGAAATATGTGTGCTGTGGCTGCAGTAGTGGATTTACCTGATTGATGCATTGTTTGTCCTGCAGGTCAACTTTGTAGGAAAACTTCTAGGGCCTCAAGGCAGCACAATCAAGAGACTCCAGGAGGAGACGGGGGCCAAGATCTCAGTTTTAGGAAAAGGCTCCATGAGGGACAAGAATAAGGTTTGTATGGAGAAGTTCAGTTGGCACCAAGGTTCTGAGCATTTTGTTCTTTATCTTGAATTTGTAGATCTATTATCTATAAATTATATTTTAATTATTCATCAGGAGGAGGAGCTCAGGAAGGGTGGGGAGGCAAAATATGCTCACTTGTCTATGGAGCTGCATGTGTTCATTGAGGTTACAGCACCCATCCCAGAAGCTTATCTACGCATGGCTCATGCCATGGATGAGGTCAAGAAGTTCCTGATCCCAGTAAGTCTGATGTGTAAAGATATTGTTTTTTATTTGTTGGATATCAAAGTACAATATGTTCTGTCTTATCTATAGGAGCCTGGTGAGCATGACCCTTACATGGATCCTGAGTACCTGAATGGATCCCAGGATGGCTCTGGCAGGGGACGAGGTGGTCTTGGAAGGGGCAGAGGTGGACCACCTGGAGCAGGAGGTCCAAGGTTAATAAAGCCACAATATCTGAACAGAACTTATTTGTTTCTCCATAGTGACAACACAGTACTACAATTGTCTCTTTTTGCTTTTTAATTCAGAGGGCGAGGAATGCCACGCGGTAACCTCCGGGGAGCAATGCGTGGTGGAGCGCCACGTGGGGGGCCAGGAGGACGCGGCAGCGCGCCTAGAGGGGGCCCGGCTGGTAGAGGTGGACCACCCTCCACTCCTGCTAGAGGAGGATCTGCTTCTCGTTCCAGACCGCCTGCAGCTGGGGCTCCGAGGATGCTCCCCTCTGCAGCCATGTCCCACCAGCAGGTTCCTTCAGGATCGCAGACCAAACCTGACGCTTATGATGAATATGTACGCTCCTTAACTTTTGCTTCCTCTAAAAGTATGGTGCAGATTCTGGTTTAACGGTGTTGCTTGTTTGATTTCAAGGCCTCATATGAAGAGTCTTACGCAGAGCCTTCCTATGAGGGATACGACAGTTATTACAGTCAACAGTCTGCACCTGCGTGAGTCGAAATCTGGACATTTAATCTTTAAAATGAGAGAACTTGGTCTCAATAATTCTTTACTTTTTTTTCCTCAGTGATACTGAATATTATGATTACGGACACGGTGAAGCTCAGGATGCAACATATGATAGTTACGGTACGTTGGTCCCGTGACATGCAGCTGCCTCAGCATTTAACTGACTCTGAAATATAACCTGTGTGTTTTTGTCTCTGCAGGTCAGGGTGACTGGGACAGTTCGTGGGGCAGTTCTGGAACCGGAGGCAAAGCCCCTCCCTCGCGCCAGACGAAGGGATCATACAGAGAGCATCCTTACGGAAGATACTGAACAACTACTGGTAGAGAGTTGCTTTGGCAACTGTCTCCGATTGTAACTCACTTAACTTTTCAAAAGTAATTTCCTTCTCTTTTGTTCCCCTTTTTTATGATTTTTTTAACTTTAGAGACATTTTGTTGGATGTGTTGGAGTGCCATCGGAAAAACAAACACTTTCTGTTTCGAATTAATGTTTCAGTTACGTAGTTTAAGATCTTAGTGGCATAAACTTAAAGAGAGACATTAGAGAGTGACATTTTAGTGGTATTTGATGGTTATTTCAGTGAATGGTTTTCTGAACAAACTGTGATTGTGGCGATTAAATTCATGTAGGCTGCATTTTCAAAAGTCCTTCATATGGGACTAAACTTTGCTCTCAATACTCATTATGCTTCAGTGTAAGTCTATCAAAATAAAACAAATATAGCTGCAAATTCAGATATTTTGATTAGTATCAAAAGTCTTAATATTTGTTACCATTGCAAATCTAATTTTCTCTGAATTACAAAATCTAAATTGAAAAAAAAAATACAGGCTTCTAAATTTGACAACTTTAACAATTGGTGTATATATAAAAGTTGTTCTGTAACATGCAAAATTATCTCTAATTCTTGTAAAGATTGAAATAAGAACAATCCTTGCTGTGTAAAAAGAACAAGCTGCAGCCAACTTAATATTTTGTACATAACCTTAGGAAAACTGTGTATGCTTTAAGTCGTGCCGTCTCCAAAATGCTTGTGTACCTTTTGCCTAAATAGGATACTAAACATATCCCAAAATGTTTTTCTGCAGTGCGTGTCTCAATAAAGTTTCTAGTTTCTTTTTAATCAGTTTAAACCTGGTATTTTGCCTTTGTTGTATCAAAGGACTGCCCTCAGTTTGTGAAAATGGTCTTCAGCAGTTCCCAAAGCTGTTTGTACACACGTCAACCTGATCTTCAAAAATCTGGAAAGAAAAAAAAACAATGTTTTGCAACATCCTCTTCGTCTGTTTTCAAAATTAAATGCCACTTGTAATGCCACCTTTAAATTCTAAAATAAAGCTCATCATTCCTTGAGGTTATGTGCTGCCAAATACATGTTTGACTTGACAATGATACAGTGCTTTAACGTGTATTGTCATTAATCTTTAGTTAGTGTATTTCTCCAAGCTCTCAAGAGAGCATTTCTATCTTCAGCCACTTGAAATGACTGAATTTCAACAGTATTCCCAAATCAAGCTTGCAGGGATCTTACTTGACTTTGTTCAAAGTCATGCTGGCTGGTTTTTATTAAAGAAAAATATCGCAGAGGAGAGGATTCTAAAAGCCTAAAGATCGCCACAAGAAGGTAAAACTAACCCCAACACTCATTTATTAGATTTATTTGTTTTGTTTTATTTTCTGTGCAAAACATTTAAGCAATGCAAGTCATCCGAAACATCAAAACCATTCAAGTACAAAACTATGCTGTGATATTTAGTAGTTATTCCGAGCAAAATAAGACGCACAAAACAATCATATGGTTGTGATGCAACTCTTGCTCAAATAAAACCAATAATTGTTTCATTTCACTCAATACTTATTTCCATCTTACTTCTGTAGACTAGATTAATGAAATTAAATGTTTCACTTAAAACGTAAAAACATTCCATTGATGGATTAAAAAACCCTTCAGCTTGAGTTGCATGATACTTTTTCTAGTGTAAACTTAATTTTGCATGTCTGTTTCTCACTTGTGTGCGACCAGATATTTGTGTGGCCCAGATCTCATTTTGGTTTTCTCCTCTCAGGTGGTCTGACAGCTGCAGGAGCAGTTGGTTGGTTCAACACTGGCGTATTAGGGCTGTAAGGTGAGTTGAAGAGTACAGTGAAGTGTTTTGGTGTGTTTTAATTATGTTATATGATTTTTTTGTTTTGTTTTGTTTGGTTTGTTTCTTTAACAGGTTTGCTGACATTCCCTGGAAAGAGGCCCTGCAGAGATTTATGGCTTCTTTACCCATAACTGAATTTGGCAGCTTTCACTGTCGCTGTGATGGAAACAACTTTTTTAATGTTTGTATACTGAACTTTTTTTATTGAATTTCTATTTTTTAAAAGTTTTTATATTGCATTTTAACTGCATTTTGTAAAAGAAAAGTGAAAATAAACCCTTCTGTGAATTGATTGTTTTTTCTGATTGATCAGGTTTGATGTGATTATTAGACCTTAGTATTTAATTTTCATGTAGCAACTACATGGATAGGATAAGTTTAAGGGGGTGGGGTCGCTTGAGATATTTGCACATTTTATATAGAATTCAGAATACTTGATAGTCAAGGTGGAGCAGATGGACCAACAGATCAGGACTTCATCAGTTCTAATAAGGGAGCTGCTTCAGGGTGTTGTGGTAACGGAGCTGAGCTGAAAAACAAAACTTTTGATTTACTGGTTTGTCTACATTCTGACCCGCACTGGTCACGACAGCCTGGATGCAAGCGGCTGAAATGAGCTTCTGCAGGGTGGCTTGGCTCAACCACCTGGGAGGATCTTTGAAGAACCGCTGTTCATCTGCTTCGAAAGAAGTCAGCTGAGGTGGTTCGGGCATTGGATTAGGATGCCTCCCCAAGGAGGTTTTCCAGGCATGTTCCACTGAGAAGAGACCCCAAGACTGATCCAGAATCTGCTGAAGGGATTATACAGTGGGGCAAAAAAGTATTTAGTCAGCCACCAATTGTGTAAGTTCTCCCACTTAAAAAGATCAGAGAGGCCTGTAATTTTCATCATAGGTATACCTCAACTATGAGAGACAAAATGAGGAAAAAAAATCCAGAAAATCACATTGTCTGATCTTTAAAGAATTTATTTGCAAATTATGGTGGAAAATAAGTATTTGGTCACCTACAAACAAGTAAGATTTCTGGCTTTCACAGACCTGTAACTTCTTTAAGAGGCTCCTCGGTCCTCCACTCGTTACCTGTATTAATGGCACCTGTGTGAACTCGTTATCAGTATAAAAGACACCTGTCCACAACCTCAAACAGTCACGCTCCAAACTCCACTATGGCCAAGACCAAAGAGCTGTCAAAGGACACCAGAAACAAAATTGTAGACCTTCACCAGGCTGGGAAGACTGAATCTGCAATAGGTAAGCAGCTTGGTGTGAAGAAATCAACTGTGGGAGCAATTATTAGAAAATGGAAGACATACAACACCACTGATAATCTCCCTCGATCTGGGGCTCCACGCAAGATCTCACCCCGTGGGGTCAAAATGATCACAAGAACTGAGCAAAAATCCCAGAACCACACGGAGGGACCTAGTGAATGACCTGCAGAGAGCTGGGACCAAAGTAACAAAGGCTACCATCAGTAACACACTACGCTGCCAGGGACTCAAATCCTGCAGTGCCAGACGTGTCCCCCTGCTGAAGCCAGGACACGTCCAGGCCCGTCTGCGGTTTGCTAGAGAGCATTTGGATGATCCAGAAGAGGATTGGGAGAACATCATATGGTCAGATGAAACCAAAATAGAACTTTTTGGTAGAAACTCAACTTGTCGTGTTTGGAGGGGAAAGAATGCTGAGTTGGATCCAAAGAACACCATACCTACTGTAAAGCATGGGGGTGGAAACATCATGCTTTGGGGCTGTTTTTCTGCAAGGGGACCAGGACGACTGATCCGTGTAAAGGAAAGAATGAATGGGGCCATGTATCGTAAGATTTTGAGTGAAAACCTCCTTCCATCAGCAAGGGCATTGAAAATGAGACGTGGCTGGGTCTTTCAGCATGACAATGATCCCAAACACACCGCCCGGGCAACGAAGGAGTGGCTTCGTAAGAAGCATTTCAAGGTCCTGGAGTGGCCTAGCCAGTCTCCAGATCTCAACCCCATAGAAAATCTCTGGAGGGAGTTGAAAGTCCGTGTTGCCCAGCGTCAGCCCCAAAACATCACTGCTCTAGAGGAGATCTGCATGGAGGAATGGGCCAAAATACCAGCAACAGTGTGTGAAAACCTTGTGAAGACCTACAGAAAACGTTTGACCTCTGTCATTGCCAACAAAGGCTATATAACAAAGTATTGAGATTAACTTTTGTTATTGACCAAATACTTATTTTCCACCATAATTTGCAAATAAATTCTTTAAAAATCAGACAATGTGATTTTCTGGATTTTTTTTCCTCATTTTGTCTCTCATAGTTGAGGTATACCTATGATGAAAATTACAGGCCTCTCTGATCTTTTTAAGTGGGAGAACTTACACAATTGGTGGCTGACTAAATACTTTTTTGCCCCACTGTATATCATCTCTAGACTGGAAACATCTTGGGAGGAGCTGAAGAACTTCACTGGGGTGAGGGATGTCTGGGTTTCCCTCCTGAACTTGTTGTCCCTTTGACCTGATTAGAATAAGTGGATGAAGATAAATGAAATTAAAAATCTTTAAGGTTTTTTTTTATCTCAGTTTAAAGACGTCAGAGGATAAAGACAGCAAAGGATTCATCATTAAAGAATGAAATAAAAAATACAAGATAAAGAGCCACAGTCAGTAGTCTTCCATCCCACTCTTTAACTTGTAATCAATAATAAAATTAAACTGATGTGTTTTATAGCAACTGTATTGAGGCTTTGTGTAGTTTGATGAATGTTTGTCATTTTCTTGTGATCAAATCAAACCTGGACTGTGTGCATGTCTCTTTAAGCGACGCTCCTCCCACAGCTCACATCCGCGCTCCACCCACCCACAAGCGACTCGTTTCACGTCAACAATGACTGATTTCAGTGAGAAAACAGCCAATGTTTTGGAAAATTCCTCTCCAGATTTAACTAATTGTCTGTGAAACCGAGTATTCTCTAAGTGCAAACCCGCACCGGTAAGCGTGTATTTCCATTTCTAGTCTGTTTAGAATATTAGCCAGTTAGCTTTCCGTTAGCTTAGGCCTCAATCTTGATATTTAATCAAGCGTGGTCTTGGCGGACAGACATTCAGGGGTCCTCACCTCATTGTGTTGGTCCACGTTGCTTTGTGCTCCATGTTTTTAAATCATACAGCTATCAAAAACATTTCCAACCCGACAAAGGGACAGAACTATGATGTAGCTTCTTAGCTAAGTTGTTTTGACAGCTTCCGCAAAGCTTGCAGCCAAATTTGGGCTGTTAAGCAGCTTATAGAAACATATTTAACATTAACAACTAGTGACATCATGCATATCTAAAGACTTTTCTAAAGACAGTTCATTAACCATTTGATCCAGTTGGTCCTGCTTGTGTTTATAGTAACAGTGAAGGTTGCAGTGTTGTTTGTTTTGGCTTCACTCCTCACTCAGTGATTTCGAATGTTTGGTCGATGACCAAAATTGAATTTACAGTTTGAGGGTAAACAAGAAAGGGTGTTGTTTAGAAGTCAGAGCTTTTAAAATATTTTGCATCGCTGCTTCTAATCAGGTTTCCCTGATCTGCATCTTTTATGTAAACAGGGACAACAAGGAGAAAAATCACCACTTGAAGCTAAGACAGGTGAAGTGTGTCTGCGATGGCCGGTGGACGGAGAGGGACGAATCGCACCACATACTGCAGGCCTCCACTGAGCAGTGAGCCTGGCTCTGTCAGCAATGGCAACCACACAACCAGTTCTTCGGTCACAGGGGTGCGATCTCGTACAAGGTATGTGACTCCTGATTTAAATGTGTGTCATGCAGCCGGATCTTTATAAAACATTGAATGATTCGGCTCTGGTGCCTTTAGGAACGGCTCAGGGACATGCATGTCCAGTCCCCCTCTGGCTGCGCAGACTGTGGTTCCGCTGAAGCATTGTAAAATCCCAGAGCTGTCCATGGATCAAAACGTGTTGTTCGAGCTTCACCTTTTCTTCTGCCACCTCATTGCGCTGTTTGTCCACTATGTCAACATTTACAAGACTGTGTGGTGGTACCCTGCATCACACCCTCCGTCACACACATCACTGGTGAGTTCACCATCTGTTTTGTGTCTTTATTCAAAGTGTTGTGTATTTTCTGTATGGGTTATTGGAATATTCATGCTGATCTGAGTCAATGTTGTTATTTACAGAACTTCCATCTTATTGATTATAACATGTTGGTGTTCACAATCATTATACTGGCAAGAAGATTAATTGCTGCAGTTGTTAAAGAGGTAAAAGTTATTTTTCTTTTAGTACTTCATGTGTAAAATAGTTTTGGATGGTGATGTAAATGTAATCATTCCCTTCCTGTCCCACTCTCCTCTTCCTCAGGCATCACAGAGTGGGAAGCTCTCCTTCCCTCACTCCATATTTTTAGTGATGGCCCGGTTTGTGGTACTGACACTGACTGGCTGGAGTCTGTGTCGTTCCCTTATTTACCTCTTCAGAACATATTCTGTCCTCAGCCTGCTTTTCCTCTGCTACCCGTAAGATTTTTTCCACCTTATAGCAGCTGGTCAGAAAGATGCTGGTGATTAAGTGTTTAAACTTAATGTCTGTCTGTAATTTATTGAGCTTGGAGTCTTTTAAGAATTTAGTCTCACTGTTGTGCAAAATTCCTATTTCATAATTATGATTGCCTTTATAATCAAATTATTACTTTATATGCACATTATATAAATCTTTATACTTTTATTTAGTAAAGCAAAGCTTTTCTCGGTTGTCTTCAAATTCAGTAAAATTCCATTCCCACAGGTTTGGGATGTATATTCCATTCTTTCGGCTGAACTGTGATTTCCGGCGGGCGGGTTCTCTCTCCCCGATTGCGAGCATCAGCTCCAAAGAGGTGGGCAGTGTGAGTCGAGGCAGGGACTACCTGACGGTGCTGAAGGAGACGTGGAAGCAGCACACCAGTCAGCTGTATGGAGTCCAGGCCATGCCCACCCACGCCTGCTGCCTCTCCCCAGACCTCATACGGAAGGAGGTGGAGTACTTGAAGATGGACTTTAACTGGAGGATGAAGGAAGTCCTGGTCAGCTCCATGCTTAGTGCTTACTATGTTGCTTTTGTACCTGTGTGGTTTGTAAAGGTGAGAGGCTGTTGGACTTAAATATAAAAAAAAATAAAAACATATTTAATATCAAATCCATCAAATTTTTGTCTGGATGTTTTCCATCAGAGCACCCAGTATGTAGATAAGCGGTGGTCCTGTGAACTCTTCATCCTGGTATCAGTGAGCACATCAGTCATCCTCATGAGGCACTTGTTGCCGCCTCGATACTGTGACCTGCTGCACAAAGCTGCAGCTCACCTCGGCTGCTGGCAGAAAGTGGACCCTTCACTCTGCTCCAACGTCCTTCAGCATCTGTTCGTACACATTTTTACTACCATTTTAGCTTAATTCAGACTAGTTTTATATTATTTAGATTAAACTTTGCTGTCTTTTATTGCACAGGTGGACTGAAGAGTACATGTGGCCACAGGGAGTTCTGGTTAAACATAATAAGAATGTTTATAAGGCCATGGGTCATTATAATGTTGCTGTTCCATCAGATGTGTCACATTATCGTTTCTATGTGAGTATCATTACACAAACAAGCAAATCTTTTATACTACATCCGTTGTATTTCTACACATCTAACTGCTGACCTGATTTCTTTCCCTAGTTCTTCTTCAACAAACCTTTACGAATATTAAACATTCTCATCATCCTCGAAGGTGCCATGATATTTTACCAGCTCTACTCATTAATATGCTCAGAAAAGTGGCATCAGACCATATCGCTGGGCCTGATTCTCTTTAGCAACTACTACGCCTTCTTCAAGCTCCTCAGAGACAGAATAGTCCTGGGAAAGGCATACTCATACTCAAACAACTCATCAGACCAAAAAGTCAGTTAAGTTAGACGAACAAGTCTAAAAGTTCTGTATTTTTTCTATAAATTGTGTTTGTGTCACGTTTTTGTTCTGAACTGCCATAATAAAAATCAATATTTTTGTATGACTTTAATTGGAGTTTTACAGATTTATTGACACCATCAACCAAGAGGTTGCATGTGCAGTGTGGCTTTACAGTCTGAGAATACACCACATGAATTATTCACATTGGAAACGTTTGCCTATATTTTGCTGAGCAGTTAGAGTAACATGAAACGAGAATGGAATAAGTTTTCCAACCCAGAGAGCTGACATTTAACCAGTGAGATGTGAGCCAAATTCCTATACTCACCTGCCTTCCTTTAAAATATGTTTTCTCACCTGTACACAGGATAAAGAATCTCTTTTCTCATGCTATACCCTTTCATTTTAGCTTAAATATACTGTTTTCATTTTACATACATTTATGTTGTATAAATACCATCTGTGTCTGCTGTAGATGGGCACGACTTGACCCTACAAAGGTGGGTTATAGAAAATAGATGGATGGAAATACAATTATCGTCCCTTTACTGTAAATATTTTAACCATGGACACACCTGCTTTGTAAAAAAGGATTTGTAGTCAGAGCAAAGACCTGTTTACATAAATATCTTTGACTTAAATGTATATTCATATCTTCCATCACTCGTCTGAGGTGCATTAAAGGTATCTAAAGTCAATTTAAACTATAAACGAAATACTTCAGAATTTACAAAGTGAATGATATTTACATAAAACGTGCATTCAGCAGTGTTCAACTTCAGCACCCTCCTCCTCCTGTCACACTCAGCCGGGTGTACTGGCCCTTTAAGAGGAATAAAGACAACAGCTCCGCACGAGCAGCGCGCGTCGATGCCGCGCGTTACATTTAATCAGTAAACACGGATCATTTAACTCTATCGCTATTTGAAGAGGTTTATTAGTCTACCAGGTGTTACTAATAGTTCCCATCATAAGGGGGAAATGCGACACCCCGCCGGTTGGATCTCTGGTGCGTAATTGATTCGGTAAGTCTTACTTGTGGCATCTTTGTACGTTAAATACGTTTACACATCTTCTGCCTCGCTGGATTTCCCCCTGATGTACTAATATAGCATTTCACATGTTGTTTAATCTATTTTAATTCCTACAGTGTAGATGGAGTGTCTGTAAAAGAGAAATTCGGCGCACAAAGTTGCCTTTGTGTATTAGTGTAGTGGCCATCTTTGGATTCCACTGTGAGGAGGAGACGCTGGCGCAGTGTTTACAAGACAAATCTTACCTGAACACTGTTTCCTTTCATTTTAAATAAATGAGACATGCTAAGGATCAATGTTATAGAAACATTTAAGACGCACTCCTGCGCTTTATTATCGCAGTATATTAGAAGTGCGCAATTACTACCGTCCTACAGTGTTCTCTGAAATTCAGTTTATTATCATACATTTGTTTTGGTAAGTATATTTACCTTCTCCTGCCATTGAGTTTCAGTGAGAGTGCAGTGTGTTATCCTCCCTTTTCAAGGCTTCTCTGTGGAGATCAGATTACATGCTTCCTAAGGGATCCTGTACTGCAAGTGTGTGCAGCAATCAGCCTGTCTATATACAGCTAATCCTGATATTTAGCTTTTACAGGATATTTGAAATAATTGTTTTATAAATAATTTAAGATTGATAATTTACTTGAAATATTTTAAGGTAAAATAAAAATATCCTAGGAAGCTACTTATGTACCTGGGAAAATACAACAAGTACACACCATTAAAACTTTAAATGTGTGTTTTTGTTAAAGTTCTAATAGTGGGATCAAGGCTGCTTTGGGTTTATATTTGACTGAGTGTTGAGACTGTTAAAATAGTGGAATCATCCCCAAATGGCTCAAGGACTTGAGCTGCAGTTCTAATGTTGGAGGTCTCCTCAGAGGGAAGGTTAGACTACTGCTTTTCAGCTTCCTACCTTTGTTGTTTCAGGACATCCTGCGCAGCAGCTGGACTGTGCCACCCCTCCCCTTGTCTCGTCTCAAGGGAGCTTCAGATATAAGGGCAAAAAGTAAACAAATATGGAAGACAAGCGTAAGAAACGCAGCCCCAAGGTGTCTCTTCCGCAGCCTCCACCTCCACCTATTAACCCCCGCAAGCTCTCTGTCCTGCCTGCCAGCAAAAGTGCCACCTTCTCTCTCGGCCTACCACAGCCCCCCTCCCCCAAGAACAGAAGCAAGTATAAAAGATCCATTGGTGCTCCAGGACAGCCAAAAGAGGTGTTCGCACCTGTCATGCCCCCACCAAAGACCACCAGGTTTGTCATTTCACCATTAAAACAAACTAGAGAATCAAATTGTTTAATTAGTCTAATCAAACAGTGTTTTCTGTCTTTCAGACCACACAGGGAAAAACCCAGAGCCCCCCAGCCAGCAGGACCCAGTAAAGTAGTCCAGTCTTCCCCCCTGCAGCACTCTTTCCTTACAGATGTCTCCGATGTGAGAGAGATGGAAGGAGGCCTCCTCAACCTCCTCAATGACTTCCACTCAGGCAAATTACAGGCATTTGGTAAGATAACCTCATTGTAAAAAACCACTGAGGGAATATTCTGTTACAAGCTAAAAATAACTCCAAAAATGAAGCTATTTAAAAAAAGACTGGCGTGCAAATGCCTCTGATGTTGCTGCAAGGAGAAGAACTTTAGTCCTGTGTCTGATTTCCAGGTAAGGTTTGCTCCTTCGAGCAACTGGAACACGTGAGGGAGATGCAGGAAAAGCTGGCGCGACTGCATTTCAGCCTCGACAGCCACGTGGAGGAGCTTTCTGAGGATCAGAAGAAGTGCGCCTCCGACCACAACCTGGAACACCTGCTCTGTAATGTAAGCATGAAGTCATCACAGACACGGCTGCCAGGAATATTTGTGGGCTGGATGTTCGTGGCTGTGAGCAGATGGGCTGCAAAGTGACTTTTCACCTCTGAATAAATAAGAGCAGAAGCCGAATGTATGCTTTTGTAAACACTGTGGTTAGATGACAGAGGTTCAATAGAAATATTGACCTGACAAACACAGGCTGTTATGTAACATGATCAAATTTAGAGATTAGTGCCCAACATAATGTTCTATTTCTGTCTGTTTGTTTAATGCACCCTCTCATCCATTTACTCATTTGTTTCTGCAGCTGGAGGAGCTCAGCACATCGATGTATCCTTCCTCTTCTAAATGCTCATCCGTTATGGGAATCATTTTTCTTTTTTTACTCTGTGAATCCTTAACGTGTTCGTTTTCAGACAAAAGCTCCACTTGGCGGAGAATCAGGATCTGCCAAAGACATCTGGTCCCTGACGGAGCGAGGCGATCAGGACATCAGTCACACACTCATCATCTTCGAACATCTAGCAAAGCCCAGGTTGCCATGGCATTAAACCCCACTGCCTTAGAAACTGAGTGGGAGGGGCCACAGAGGAGGTGCTTTTTCCATGTGATGGGTGAATGAGGACATTCCAGAGACAGAATCCAACAGTGCTTAACCAAAACTTAAACATGTTATTCACAGCACATAAAAAGATACTGAGCATTTACTGAACTGGATGATGAAGTGGATTCAGTTACTTGTTAGTCATTAAGCTGTTTTATGTGGCAAAAAGCACATCTTATGAAAATGTATGAATTGATATGTAATTTCATATCCTGGTTTGTTGCTACATTTTAAATGGCACACGTGTACGTAAACGTAAGAAGAATCCATGTCTAGATGTGTGGATTGGATGTTGACAAGCTTCTGTCTGTATGAGCAACATTTGGTCTTTTTTATTGAGACACAGTTGCAGCATTCTCTCATGTTAATGAAGAAAAACTCTGCAGTTTTACAGACTTTTCTCTCCTGTGCATGTGCACAGCGTACCGGATCTCCACAGTGCTATTTAAAAGCGGCAGCTACTTTCCTAGTTTAAAATTTCTCAAATAAAATGTTTATTTATATTTTATTTAAGAAGTGTAAGTGGAGCTTTATATTCCATCACTGAAAACATAATTACAGCGGTATGACAGTTATTATGGCTTGCTATTTCTAATTTTACATAAACTGGGGTCATAATTAAAATGGAAGCCATCACCTTTATGTAACATTCTAAAGAAAATGAAGGAATGAATTTAGAAATATTGATGATTCTTCTGGAGCTGCGTTCATGAATAAAGATAATTTACAAACCTTTAAAAGCAAATTCTGTTTCCCTGATGTGACTAACGTGCACTCATTCCAGTTCCCAGTCTGTAAATGAATTACACTGAAGTTAGTTTTAGAGAAATAAAACTATTTATTCATATATATCTTTCTTTTTGTTCACAAACCAATAAATCTTAATTTAACAACAGTTGAGTTAAAAGGCTATTTGAAGACTGGCACGATACGGAGACAGAAACAGACCACGTCTCACTTTCAGGTAACCACACGAGTGAAACTCCCTTTTCACCCCAGCTGCTCCTTCATCCAGGAAAACTCCTGAACTTCCATCTAATCATCCATGTACACACACATCTTTAACAAAAATACAGTTTTAACCCAACCAAGAAAGTTTGGTCATGCAAAAAACAAAATTTAACAAATCATTAATATGACTTTCAGATCATTACACGACAGATAAATTAAAACCATTACAGCAAACATACACATTAAGCTAATACTGTGCAAATACACAACTGAGCTGTACAAAAGTGTTTTGTACTATTTGTGTTAATCTCATTCCACTACATGACATTTCAAAAATCACATCATCACATCACATTTGATAAAACAGCAAAAATATACACCTTTAGATTCCCTGTCTTCTTCTCGAGCCTTTCAGTTTTACATTCTGTAGTAGCGTCTGATTTGTCGACAGTACATCATGGAGAAAAGCTGGGAGGGTAAGCTACATGTCAAAGTGCAAAGAGAGCAGGCTAAGAATGTGTAAAGACCTGATGTTGGGATGTTACCATGTTTCTGTACCAGAGGAAATGTCGCTGTGACATAAGAAGAGAAACGTCATTTTTTAAAGACTTTGATATAAAAGTGCAGGCACTGTAAGAAATGCAGAACATCTCCTTTTTTTTTCAAGTAATGTCATGGTTATTAATGTTCTGTTTCAACATTTGGGCTGTTTACATTCTGATATATTTTAAGATAAAGTCCGCAGGACCTCGTTTAAACCTTTAAGGACGGTGGCGGGCTGGGAGGCGGCGCACTCACTCAGGCTTGGCCCCATCTGGGTGTAAAGGGCTTGGCAAAGGTTGGCCGTAGCAGCCCTCACGCTGCTGCCTCTGCCATGAACGGTGCCACTGTGGGTGGACGTGCCCAGGAGGTGCCACAGTAGGGGCAACACTTTCTGCTCCACCACCCGGGGCTTGCGAGGGTAGAGCTCTGTTACAAGGCCTGAGTTTAGAAAATAAGACCATGAGTTCAGAAGCAGTCAGACGTGTCTGTGACCAGCTGATTCAAGAACTGTTGCATTATACAAACCTGTGACCTTTTCGATCAAGTCCACCTTTGCCTTACCACCTAAAAACTGTGCCTTGGTGCAGAAAGGCTGAAGAAGTAGAATGTTGTCTGCAGAAAAAAGAAGACATCATTAATATTTTATACCTGTTTGATCTAAGTCAGGGTGGGAAACCAAAGTCCCAAAAGAAAACCTGCACATGCACAGAGACACTATGTAAACTTCATGCTGAAAGGCCCCAGTCAGGGTTTTGAACCTAGGACCTTCTTGCAGCAAAGCAACAGTGATACTAACTGCACCACTGTGCAGCCCCCAAATTAAATCCAATTTCAAAAACTGTTCAAAATGATTACCAAGATTCAAGGTAAGTGCATTAATAGCTGAAGCAGCAGCAGAATAGATAGCATTATTCTTGGAGTTGAGGTGATTGTCCACGATTGCTGGGACCAGGATGTTGACCACTTGGGATAAGTTGTCCTTCAGCAAATAGATGATTTCCTGCAGAGACTCCAGGGCACAAAGGTTAACCTTGCTGTTGGACTCCTGCAGTCTGGCTTTAAAGGCATCAAACACCTGAAAGACAAGAAACAAAGAGAAGAGATCAAACACTCTGTTGGTTTATTCACTTTAAAAATAAAAGGCCTTATCGTGGCTTTTCCAATAGACATATTTAATGGATTTAAAGATGACTAAACAAACCGGGAATATGCTGTTGATGACCAGGCTGGGGTTGTGCTCACAGTCAGCTACTAGCTGGTCGATGCCTTTGATCCGCTCTCTGAAATCCTTTGACCCCAGCAGACCTGAGATCTGCTGTATGTAATCAGTTTTGTCAGCAATACGTTGTGTCTGATATTTACTGCTGTGGTAGTTATTGGACTCCCTGCAGATGAGCAAAAAGCAACAGAACGTTTCAAAATCTTCTTGTTATTATTTGTATTTTACAGTTTGTGACAGCAGCAGGTGAGTCATGTAGGTGTGTGTTCAGTGTACTGTGAGGTAACGATACTCACTTGTTGGTCTGGTTGAGTGGCTCTCCATTGAGAGACGAGGCCCTGACTGTACCGCTGCCTGGAAGGGAGCGTCTCCCCCTGGCTGACTGAGTGTCTTGGGCCATCTCACCAAGACCCTAAAAAGTCAAGTAATCTTTGGGTTAGAAGAGAGTATTTGAGGCTTCTTGCAAAGAACTGACGGACTGAAACTTTACCTTTGTCTTAAGAGTCAAGAGAGTGTCTCTGGCTGTCTGCAGGTCTTTGGTAGGAATATATTTCTCCAGGATTTTGTCAAAATCAGGATGTGACGACAGAAACAGCAGCATTCGACGACCAAAGTACCTGTGAGGTGAGAAATTAAAATGTTTACATAGCTGAAGTTCTGGTGTGTAAAAGCTGTGTATATAAAAACATAAATAAGATGTAAATGTTCATAAAAATATTTTTTCTAAATACCTGACTTCCTGGGAGGAGTCTTGTGAGAGTTTGGTGATGGCAGGTAAAATTCTTTCTGTGAGATCTTTACTTCCAGATAGGAGACGTGCAGCACCAACCTTCTCAACCAGGTTAGCCAGATGTTGAGCAGTACATTTCCTCACTCCTGGACTGAGGTGACTGTCAGCAAAGAAAGAAAAGAAAGAACGACTCAGCAATCAAACATTAGACATGTAAACATTTTAAATCTGGTGAAACAGTGTTTTTCTGTCTGAATTCTGACCTGAGTCCTCCAGTGAGTAAAGCAGCGATGCTACGCGTCGGGGTGCAGTGCTGCACCATGCAGTCCAGAGCGGCATCCACATCCTGCCTCATGAAGGCGTTACTCTCTCCTGCCTTCTGCAACAAACCTTTAACTGTCTCCTCCAGTTCGTGGTCCATCCCCCTCTGCAGGTGTGTGTACAGGTCACCAAGTGTACACACTGCAACTCTGGACACACCTGACCGCAGGTTCTTCACCTAAATAAAAGACTGATACTGTTAAAATGTATTCAAGCATGAAAAAGTAAGAGATTTATTTTGCAAAAACACTGAAAGTTCTTATCGGCCCCTCTCAAATAACACGGTCTGACTTGGATTTTACAGATTCGCATCTTGTTTTGGGTTTTTCTGACTGAATTAGTTTTGGGTTGGGTCATGCGGTATGTTATTTATTAGTGTAGGATCAGTTTTCTTTCTAACCTATAGATGGCAGCAGCAAGTAAACAGCAAAGTGTGGGAGATTACTTTAAGGAGGGGGATTTAGTTTTTAATACTTGTAAATCAATAGTAAATCGAATCTCTGTCAATAATGTCACAAAATTAACAACCTGCAGTTCTGAGACTGAGTGAGTGCTTCATTTAAAGAGTCAGCAGCTGATATTAAACAGTGTGTAACACTACATTTACCAAGTTCTTCAAATGACACTTTCAATTCAGTGCTTAAATTAGCTTTTAACTCAGACCTCTGCAGAGATTTTAACTTTCTACGCGGGTAAAGACCAACAAAATGAATTTGTAAAATGAATTCATAGCAGAACGAGACAGAATGATGAGTTACCTCTTGAGTTAGAGACAGACAAACTTCATGGATCCTGCTTTGAAGTGTGTCTGAGTGGTTGTAGGCCAGAGAGCGCAGGAACATCAGACCCTCAATCTTCTTCTCCCTAAAACAAATCACACAGGAAGCACATTTCTTAATGGATGCCGTTAAATATAACAAATGTTGATACTGGTTGGATGATGTCTCTTTTTAAATGTCTTTAAAACCAAAACTTATGAATCTGTATTTAAAAACATTCACTTCACTTCATGCTACTTTTCATTACATTAAAATAAGCAACATCAGATGTGTACAATGAAGTTTCTCACCAGTCTTCTGAACTCAGCAGGTTGAAACTCTGTGTCAGCGCCAGGTCAGGCTTCGAAAAGGGACAAAGCTCTGGAGGATCTGAGAGATTTTTCTTGTGTCTTAGAGTAGCGTGGCAAAGCTCATCTAAACGCCCCATCAGACAAGATGAAATCAGACAGATTCTCACGTTTTCTCTTTATCAGTATAAAAACAGTCAGTGTAAACAGTGTTGTGTTAAAGTAAGAACTGTAGCACGTTCACAGAAACATTCGTTTTACCAGCGACTCGATCCTGACAGTCGAGTTAACGCTCCAACTTTTTATTACTGTTAATTTATTTAGAATGTTGCTGCAGTCTTTGGATTTTTGATCCACTGACCTGAACTGTGGGACAGTGAAGGTCGGGTTCTGCTGAGGCTTGGCGCCCTTCTGAGACGGGATACATTTTTTTGGTTGGGAGGGACAGTAGGAGGACTCGGTTGGTGGGGTGGGGTGGACGCTGTTTTTGGACTTAGGGGTCCAGGAGGACTTGTGGGACTGACTGGGGATTCATCTGACAGAGGGCTGATTTTAGTAGACGTCATCACGCTGCCGTTTAGATGGAGATCTACAAAAGATAAAAACATTTCAAGTCTTTTCTGCAAAAATTGTAATTTTTCAAGTCACAGAACGAAAAACATGTTACAATATTGTTAAATATTTCAGAAAAATAATATGAATTAAGGTATAAAAATCTCCTACCTTTCATGACTGGTTCTTTATTTTGTTCTGTTGGTGAATCAGACAGCATCTGTCTGACACGGTGGCGAATTCTGTCTCTTGTTTGGTCCTCTTGACCCGAGTGTCCCTCTGCTGGATCCAGATGTTGTAGCTTTGTTTTATCTCGACCAAGTCTCACCTTCTTCACCCGCTCCTGCAGGTTTTGGTAGATGACAGAGAAGATGATTTATTCTGGTGACTCAAACCTTTCAATGAAGTACTATCAACACTGGATAACTAACTTTAGCGACATCTGGTCGTGGGCTGCCATCGCTGTCTAGTGGATTGCGGCCGATGCCTGTTGAGGGATCAGTGGGAGGTTTGGCTGCAAAATCCCCCTGCTCGAGTGACAAACCCCCTCCCGGATAACTCGGGGACACTGCAGAGCCAAATACACCTAAATAGAGAAAGTGAAAGGAAAATTGAACATCATTTAACTCTGAGATTCCAGGGTATGGTGTAAACTGATCTGCAGAAACTAACCTCTTCCTATGACTCCTTCAGGTAAGTCTGCTCCAGGTGAATTCCTACTGCTGCTCTGAGATCCTTAAGGAAGAAAATCAAAGGGGAGACATAAGTGGCTTAGAAGCTACACTCAGGAAGAAACAAACATAAATATTTTTTTATAGTTAACCTTTGTTAAACTTCAAAGATCTGACTAATTCATGGGCAGAAGTTTGGACCAGTGGAGGGGATGAAGTCTCCTCCTCGTTTTTGACCAATCCGTTGCAATAAGTAACTTTCTGTCCAACAACCACCTCAGATGACAGTTCATGTCTTTGGGACATTACTTTAAAAAACAAACAAAAAAACCTTGTCAGAAAAAAGACACCATAAGAGAGAAAAACCATCTGAATTATTTTGTACCTTGGAGGCTGCTGAAGTCCATGGACACAGAAGACCTCAGTTTTGCAGAAGGAACTCCTGCAATTCGCGGTTTCATTACAGAAGAGGTGGAGTTTCTGGGACTGTTGACAGATACGACAAGCGAGAGTTTATGAAGGGAAGCCGTCTGTCATTGTTTGAAATGTAATCACATTTTTCAGGCTGATGTTTACTCTGAGATTAAAACATAGAAAGATGTAACAAGAACTTTACTCATGTTCCAGCGCTAACTTTCTTCAGATTACACATCACACAAGCTGGCTAACACGCTGTTAAATAATAAATGAAGCTGGTGAAAAAAATGGGGATCTCTGACCTAGTTTTAATGCCATTAAAACTGGGGTTTGCAGTGAAGCTCAGACTGGAAAGTCCACTCTCACTGGCTGAGCTGGTAAGCACTGGAGACATGTATAACGGTGAGTCCAGACCCAGGTCCAGCCTCACAGCTGAGTCAGGGCTGTCTGGATCTGGACTGTTATGGCTCACTTTAGCCCTCTTCTTGGCAGCACTATGCCTCAACGAGCGCAGCGAGTTCATCATCTGTAATCAGTCTACATGTTAGTACATAAAAGCAGCAGAACAGTTGTTTTAGCAGTAGGAACAGTGTTCTGACCTCCTGCATGTCCAGAGGTTCATCATCCTGAAAGTCTTGCCAGGCACTAAAACTAACAGGATCCAGATTAGGATTATTTTCCATCTGATGGTTCTGGGGGATGTTTGAAGACACATTGTGCAGGTGGGTTTGTTCTGCTGGAGGTACCACTGGTGAGATGGAGAAGGTTGCTCTGGTGCTGCTTAGAGCTCGTCTGAACGATGAAGTGGAGGACGAGCTCCCAAGCGAGGCTCGAAGGGGCCTGGGAGAGCGCAAGCTAGAAAGTTCTTTTAGGAAAGACAAGAAACAAAAACATGGATTAATATTCTGCAGAAAAATAAGCCTCATGGACTGTTTAGAGGTTAAATTACCATTTGCCGTGCCTACAGTCTGTGTCAAGGGACTAGTTTCTCCTTGGTAAGGGCTGTTCTCTCTCTTGTTGGGCCAGGTGTTGGACATAGAGAGGGAGGAGTCTGCATGACGGCGGGGCAGTGTTGGGGTAAGGATGCCTCCTGTACGTGTAGCCAAAGGGTAGGAAGGCAGAAGGAAGGAGCCAGGCGTGGAGGGGTTTGAGGGGAGGGAAAAAGTTCGCTCAACACTGGGGTTCCTTGGGAGTGCACGTCCTTTGGGTGTCACTAAGACATATTGTATTCACAAATCAAAAGAAATAACTTGAAATATATGAATTCTTATCTGTTTGTGTATTATTATTAGTGCTTGAATGATTCTTTTACTGTTGACTGATTATTATGAACTCAGTTTGTTATTCTGAGCTTATCAGAGATTTAGAAAACGTTCAGAACAGACAGAATATGGCTCTGATGCTAACTGACGGCTTGTAAACATACTACAGTACTGCAGGCAAATTATATTTACTGGTGTCAACATATACAGAACTGGACTGAGCTTGTTTACTCCTTCAAAGATTAAACAGTCCGTTTGTTAAGATACTGACTCCTTACCAACATCTGTGTCAGTGAAGTTACTGGTTTTGAAGGTATCAGTGTCCAAGTTAAGACTTCCACTTCTTCTGAGATTCGTTGGGGCCTCCCGCCGTCTGGAAGACTGGGGCTTCTCTGACTCAGTAGAACCTGAACAGAAAACCCAAACAGATGTAAAGCATTAGATATTTCTGAATCAAACTACACTGAACGTTATGTGGCAAGACATCCAATAATAAGAATGCCTGAGAATGAGGCTTTGGTACGATCAGATCTGTTTGTGTGGGATTGCATGAGTGGATCTTTGTGAGAGTCAGTCTCTGTTCTCTTACTGTACACCAGCCGCTGAGACGAATCTGGTACTACATATCTACCTTTTAAATGCAGCAGTAGGAGCTGTGCTGGAACAGAAAATAATCTCAAACTAAAACTGAGACCTTCATACAGTTAAATATATACCAGAGGCTTCTTCTTCTTTGGTGCATTGAGCGAGCATTATGGCGTTAAGGTCTCTTAACGGGAGACGGGTATGACACCAATCTGTCAAGCAGCTTGGAACTTCACTCATCTCTGAGCTTTTAGTGACACGTGGAACGGTGACTCCTTTGACTCAGCATGTTAATCCAAGTTAAAGCTGCTCTAAACTGAATAAGTCTGGCTGTGCCCGTCTGATTGTCCTCATGCAGTATGGAGTCTTGGCACTTACTGAAACTTGGTATGTAGGTCTCTGGCTTCTTGGAATGAGGCGTGTAATCCTCATGTGCCACCTAGAAAAAGGGCAGAAATGTAATTATTTTAATAGCAGCAACAACAGCTACAATTGAAGCATGTAGCTTAAACAACCCAGGAACATAACGAGAGCCTAAGTGTAATTCCATCCTCTGGGTTGAACAAAGGCATGTAGCAGATCCGTAACTCAGACAAAAGGCTACGCAATCTGTGGTTGTATCTTCAGGTATCATCACTGGATTTCTTTTTGTTTGTACATAAAACTTGGTTTAAGCATAAACATCATAAACATTCATAACAGAGTCTTACATTCGGTTTATGGATTTGTACATTAATCTCAGTATGAATGAAGTTATTTTGACTGCCTACATCTGATCGACAGTCATTGCAGAGCACTTGGCGTGATTGCAATCAACAGCAGAACATTAAACAAATCGTGTTTTACAAGCCCGACCCCGTTTCGCTGTCCCTTCACTACATGTTCTGTGTTATTGGTGTTGCTGGGAAACAGACCTCACTGTAAACAGAATAAAGTGTGAGCTACAAAACAGTCCCCAAAACTAATTATGATAAATAACCTAAAAGTCTTTGTGACATACCACAGCAAAAATAGATCTTTTTAATAAAGCTGACGGTGGAAGATTTATTCAGTTAATATAAACACGGACAGAGTCTCCCAAGACAAGTCTCAAAATAGTTCCTGCTCATCTTTGCAGGAACATTATCACCGTGAAAGAAAACGAGTCATTTACAGCTTCTCACCGGGTTTAGTGTCAGTGATGCTCGGAAAATGTGTCTATTTATCTGTTTATCCAGGTGCAAGAGCCAAATATTTAATGACACATTTTGATTATTTCCTAGAAATAAAGGATGTTTATAGATGTGTTTGTGTGACTCATTCCCACAGAGAACTATAAGACACCTCTCTCACTGCTGCTGCTCTCCATCCACACTGCATCATGACAAACAGACTCTAAATTTAGATGTTTTCACCTCAAACTATCAGTGAGTAAAGAGCTAAGATCTACCTTCTTCTAACACTAAAATACACTCGGATCATTTCTAACAATGTTTTTAATGTACATGTTTAGTACAATTAATTAACTTTATACAAGATATGTCATTTTTACTATGTTATTATTATATAATATGTTCAATTTATATGTCATTTACCCACAAATAAAGACTCAATGTCCTGTTGTTTGCTTTAATTGACCAGCTGCTGAGTTAGATACACATCTAGTAGATTTCAATAAAAAAATTTGATTGGCAGTAGTTAAAATATTGAATAAAACATCCATAATTTCCCCAAAAAACATGAATTAGGCTCACTTGAGGAGACTTTTGTCTTGTTTTAAAGAGAACCGATGTGGGTGGAAGGAGTTTGCAGCTGTTTTTGATCTGGTACTGATCAAACTCACTTTACAAAGAACTTAAAAATAATAATAATAAATAGTATCCCAGATGTTCCAAGAGGTGAAATTTCAACTTTATACACAGCTGTCTTTTTTTCTTATTATGTTTTTTATTTTTTCCCTAAAGTTTTTTTTAATTAGTACAAATATCGTTTCTGCTAAATTAAAACCACAAGCAACACAGTATTATTTATTTGGTTTATATATTTTTGAGAACGCTCACTTCAGATTTACAAGAAAACTGCAACCCAACTCATTTACCAAAACAAGCTGAAGTGGCTCAAATATCAAAATGTAACATTTTCCTAACAGAGTTCTTATTATAGGAGAAACATGAGGCTATTATTGGATGGTGTTGGAGCTCACCTGTTCAGAGGAACTCACCTGTTCAGAGGCCTTTCCATCAGCTGCACTGACTTGCTGCGGTTCAGTGTCAGTCGATGAGAAGCTTGACGTCTCCCAGGGAAGTTTGTTCTTTCCTTTGCCTGCGCTGACGATCCTCCTCTGAAGTGGCAGGTCATCCGTGAGCGAGCCTAAGCTGCCGTAACCGTACAGTCGGTCACTGTCCGGCTCAGTCCTGCAGCTCCCAGCGCTGCTTATCCGCCCTCCGTTCATCACCCAGTCCAGATCGGCTCCTGAACCGTACTGTGCTGAGGACCACTGCCCAGGTTTGGGCACCACCAGACCATATTCTACAGTTCCCTCTGAGGTTAGTTTTGGAAGAACACGCCTTGCTCGCCTTGCTTGTACAGCCGCCATCAGACCCTCTGCATCCTCATTCAGCTCAACCATGTCCACAGCTTTTATTACCGGTTGCTTTTTCCCCGTGTCGAGGCAATGATCAAAAACAGCGAACAACTCCAAGGCTGCGTGGCGAACCTTCCGCTTGCTGTCAGCCAAGTATGGAGCAACCTCAAAACAAAGCTTGGGAATATTGAAATCCTTCCTGGGATGAGTGAGCATAGCTGCCATAATGATGTTAAGGACGTCTTCTCGAACCCTGGAGTTTTTGTGTTTTAAACTGCCGATAACAAGATCTAATACCTGCTGCGGTGCAACAGTTCTCATCAGCTGCTGAAACACATTCAGGTATTCATTCCTGGTGACAGTGCGAGTATCACCTAAAGCCTTCAGCGCAACTAAAACAATATGTTTAAAAAATCTGTCTGCACCCTTTTCCAGCTTCTGAATGAGTAAGTTTAAAACCTGTAAGGTGCCATACAGCACCTTGAAATTACTGTCACCGAGCAGTCGAGGAAGAAAATTGATGAACTCCTCAATACTTGCAGACGGGACTGACTTAATATCCACTTCTGAGAGGATATGTTTCAGCTTTTCCACTCCATTTGTGCGATTCTGGTAATTCTTCAGGTCCAGAAGCCGCTCATGTAACTCTTGAGAGATTAATCCAGGTATCATTATTGTTGATCTGATGGGTGTGTCAAATCTGAGAATCCAAGGAGGCAAAGACGATCCACTGAGGACAACAATGTTCCTCTCTTTTACTCTGTGTTCTCATCTTGAGCAAATGATGATGGAAAACGGCTCCTTTTTCTCAAGCTATGAAGATAAAACACAGAGAATTAAATGTGAACACAGGACTAAACTACAGAGACAAACAAAATAACAAATAATACTTCAAATTTTAAAAAAGATCCACATCAAAAATGCTAAAGTAAAACAAAATAAAAGTTTTATTAAATTAGTAGATTTCTTTTGACATATTTAGGGTTTTATTTTCCTTTACATTTTAATCTTCTTTTAATGTCTGTATTTTTTGTGAACTGGAAAAAAATATGTATAATTTTTAGATATATGATTTTAGGTATTTTGGGGTTCTGCCCCGTTTGATATTGCCCCGTATATTTTAAGTAAAAACGTATATTATTGCTTTTTTAAAGCATTTATCGAAGTATAAATTAGGGCTTGGGAACAAAACCACTTGTGGCTTTCTGTAGCGACGGAGACGAGTGGATCTTACTGCTCCCGCTAGTTTAACACTGAGTATTAGAAAATGTCTCCAGTTGTTTGATAAGTAACACAGTTAATGTAAATATAGTCCATATTTGTGTAAATGACAGTTAAAGACTCGCTTGTCAGTGCAGAAACGGGGAGTAGCTAATATGCCACTTCGGGTTGAATATGAATGTCTGAGCTAGCAAAGTTAGAAAGAAACGAACCTCGCATTTTTCCTCTTGGAGAGAATCCAGAGAGAAAATCTCTACGATTCCGTCTTCCGGTGTTTCATATAACGCTCCCTAAATGTAGACATTTCTTCTTTTGGATGTGTCTGAAGTGATGAATGTTTGGGAGCTATAGAGGTATTCGCATCGACTGGAGCCCACACATCAACGCAGCAAAATGGCGAAAGCATGTCGCAAACTGATCGCTTCCATGGTGACGCGAGTTACAGAAGGAATCAACCACAGGGCTGCAGTGTATGGCAAGCCGATGTGTCATATAATTACACACCAGTCTCAAATTACTTTTTAGAGATCACTATTTTGCAACATCTCTATCTATCTATCTATCTATCTATCTATCTATCTATCTATCTATCTATC
>SSNP01000029.1:4781753-4873373 GCA_006937955.1 Pachypanchax playfairii
AATCCTCATGTGCCACCTAGAAAAAGGGCAGAAATGTAATTATTTTAATAGCAGCAACAACAGCTACAATTGAAGCATGTAGCTTAAACAACCCAGGAACATAACGAGAGCCTAAGTGTAATTCCATCCTCTGGGTTGAACAAAGGCATGTAGCAGATCCGTAACTCAGACAAAAGGCTACGCAATCTGTGGTTGTATCTTCAGGTATCATCACTGGATTTCTTTTTGTTTGTACATAAAACTTGGTTTAAGCATAAACATCATAAACATTCATAACAGAGTCTTACATTCGGTTTATGGATTTGTACATTAATCTCAGTATGAATGAAGTTATTTTGACTGCCTACATCTGATCGACAGTCATTGCAGAGCACTTGGCGTGATTGCAATCAACAGCAGAACATTAAACAAATCGTGTTTTACAAGCCCGACCCCGTTTCGCTGTCCCTTCACTACATGTTCTGTGTTATTGGTGTTGCTGGGAAACAGACCTCACTGTAAACAGAATAAAGTGTGAGCTACAAAACAGTCCCCAAAACTAATTATGATAAATAACCTAAAAGTCTTTGTGACATACCACAGCAAAAATAGATCTTTTTAATAAAGCTGACGGTGGAAGATTTATTCAGTTAATATAAACACGGACAGAGTCTCCCAAGACAAGTCTCAAAATAGTTCCTGCTCATCTTTGCAGGAACATTATCACCGTGAAAGAAAACGAGTCATTTACAGCTTCTCACCGGGTTTAGTGTCAGTGATGCTCGGAAAATGTGTCTATTTATCTGTTTATCCAGGTGCAAGAGCCAAATATTTAATGACACATTTTGATTATTTCCTAGAAATAAAGGATGTTTATAGATGTGTTTGTGTGACTCATTCCCACAGAGAACTATAAGACACCTCTCTCACTGCTGCTGCTCTCCATCCACACTGCATCATGACAAACAGACTCTAAATTTAGATGTTTTCACCTCAAACTATCAGTGAGTAAAGAGCTAAGATCTACCTTCTTCTAACACTAAAATACACTCGGATCATTTCTAACAATGTTTTTAATGTACATGTTTAGTACAATTAATTAACTTTATACAAGATATGTCATTTTTACTATGTTATTATTATATAATATGTTCAATTTATATGTCATTTACCCACAAATAAAGACTCAATGTCCTGTTGTTTGCTTTAATTGACCAGCTGCTGAGTTAGATACACATCTAGTAGATTTCAATAAAAAAATTTGATTGGCAGTAGTTAAAATATTGAATAAAACATCCATAATTTCCCCAAAAAACATGAATTAGGCTCACTTGAGGAGACTTTTGTCTTGTTTTAAAGAGAACCGATGTGGGTGGAAGGAGTTTGCAGCTGTTTTTGATCTGGTACTGATCAAACTCACTTTACAAAGAACTTAAAAATAATAATAATAAATAGTATCCCAGATGTTCCAAGAGGTGAAATTTCAACTTTATACACAGCTGTCTTTTTTTCTTATTATGTTTTTTATTTTTTCCCTAAAGTTTTTTTTAATTAGTACAAATATCGTTTCTGCTAAATTAAAACCACAAGCAACACAGTATTATTTATTTGGTTTATATATTTTTGAGAACGCTCACTTCAGATTTACAAGAAAACTGCAACCCAACTCATTTACCAAAACAAGCTGAAGTGGCTCAAATATCAAAATGTAACATTTTCCTAACAGAGTTCTTATTATAGGAGAAACATGAGGCTATTATTGGATGGTGTTGGAGCTCACCTGTTCAGAGGAACTCACCTGTTCAGAGGCCTTTCCATCAGCTGCACTGACTTGCTGCGGTTCAGTGTCAGTCGATGAGAAGCTTGACGTCTCCCAGGGAAGTTTGTTCTTTCCTTTGCCTGCGCTGACGATCCTCCTCTGAAGTGGCAGGTCATCCGTGAGCGAGCCTAAGCTGCCGTAACCGTACAGTCGGTCACTGTCCGGCTCAGTCCTGCAGCTCCCAGCGCTGCTTATCCGCCCTCCGTTCATCACCCAGTCCAGATCGGCTCCTGAACCGTACTGTGCTGAGGACCACTGCCCAGGTTTGGGCACCACCAGACCATATTCTACAGTTCCCTCTGAGGTTAGTTTTGGAAGAACACGCCTTGCTCGCCTTGCTTGTACAGCCGCCATCAGACCCTCTGCATCCTCATTCAGCTCAACCATGTCCACAGCTTTTATTACCGGTTGCTTTTTCCCCGTGTCGAGGCAATGATCAAAAACAGCGAACAACTCCAAGGCTGCGTGGCGAACCTTCCGCTTGCTGTCAGCCAAGTATGGAGCAACCTCAAAACAAAGCTTGGGAATATTGAAATCCTTCCTGGGATGAGTGAGCATAGCTGCCATAATGATGTTAAGGACGTCTTCTCGAACCCTGGAGTTTTTGTGTTTTAAACTGCCGATAACAAGATCTAATACCTGCTGCGGTGCAACAGTTCTCATCAGCTGCTGAAACACATTCAGGTATTCATTCCTGGTGACAGTGCGAGTATCACCTAAAGCCTTCAGCGCAACTAAAACAATATGTTTAAAAAATCTGTCTGCACCCTTTTCCAGCTTCTGAATGAGTAAGTTTAAAACCTGTAAGGTGCCATACAGCACCTTGAAATTACTGTCACCGAGCAGTCGAGGAAGAAAATTGATGAACTCCTCAATACTTGCAGACGGGACTGACTTAATATCCACTTCTGAGAGGATATGTTTCAGCTTTTCCACTCCATTTGTGCGATTCTGGTAATTCTTCAGGTCCAGAAGCCGCTCATGTAACTCTTGAGAGATTAATCCAGGTATCATTATTGTTGATCTGATGGGTGTGTCAAATCTGAGAATCCAAGGAGGCAAAGACGATCCACTGAGGACAACAATGTTCCTCTCTTTTACTCTGTGTTCTCATCTTGAGCAAATGATGATGGAAAACGGCTCCTTTTTCTCAAGCTATGAAGATAAAACACAGAGAATTAAATGTGAACACAGGACTAAACTACAGAGACAAACAAAATAACAAATAATACTTCAAATTTTAAAAAAGATCCACATCAAAAATGCTAAAGTAAAACAAAATAAAAGTTTTATTAAATTAGTAGATTTCTTTTGACATATTTAGGGTTTTATTTTCCTTTACATTTTAATCTTCTTTTAATGTCTGTATTTTTTGTGAACTGGAAAAAAATATGTATAATTTTTAGATATATGATTTTAGGTATTTTGGGGTTCTGCCCCGTTTGATATTGCCCCGTATATTTTAAGTAAAAACGTATATTATTGCTTTTTTAAAGCATTTATCGAAGTATAAATTAGGGCTTGGGAACAAAACCACTTGTGGCTTTCTGTAGCGACGGAGACGAGTGGATCTTACTGCTCCCGCTAGTTTAACACTGAGTATTAGAAAATGTCTCCAGTTGTTTGATAAGTAACACAGTTAATGTAAATATAGTCCATATTTGTGTAAATGACAGTTAAAGACTCGCTTGTCAGTGCAGAAACGGGGAGTAGCTAATATGCCACTTCGGGTTGAATATGAATGTCTGAGCTAGCAAAGTTAGAAAGAAACGAACCTCGCATTTTTCCTCTTGGAGAGAATCCAGAGAGAAAATCTCTACGATTCCGTCTTCCGGTGTTTCATATAACGCTCCCTAAATGTAGACATTTCTTCTTTTGGATGTGTCTGAAGTGATGAATGTTTGGGAGCTATAGAGGTATTCGCATCGACTGGAGCCCACACATCAACGCAGCAAAATGGCGAAAGCATGTCGCAAACTGATCGCTTCCATGGTGACGCGAGTTACAGAAGGAATCAACCACAGGGCTGCAGTGTATGGCAAGCCGATGTGTCATATAATTACACACCAGTCTCAAATTACTTTTTAGAGATCACTATTTTGCAACATCTCTATCTATCTATCTATCTATCTATCTATCTATCTATCTATCTATCTATCTATCTATCTATCTATCTATCTATCTATCTATCTATCTATCTATCTATCTATCTATCTATCTATCTATCTATCTATCTATCTATCTATCTATCTATCTATCTATCTATCTATCTATCTTCAGAAAAGTGCAGTTTTGGGAACAGCAAAGATGCTGTGCAGAACCCTCAGCACTGCAAAAGTTTTAGGCAGTGTAAAAAATCTAAATGAAATCAGTATTTAGTGTGACCAGCTGTTAACTTTAAAACATCATTGATTCTTTAAGATGCGTGTGCACCCAGTTTGTGAAGAAACTCACTCACTACTTGGAGACATCTACAAATCTTCTGTTCTCCCCAATAATCAGTGATGCTGAAGTCGTGTCTGCATGAAGTCTAAATCCCCATGATTGTATCGCAGAACCACAGCGGTATTTCAATGGTTGTCTCATTAGAATGGCTGGACCCCAGAAAACCCCTTGTGCAAGCGTTACTAACTATTTTGAAGGAAACTGTTGTTCACAGGACACGTTGATGTAATTCACATTTTTCAAATGAAAAAAAAAAACAACTTTTAAAACCATTTTTATTATGCAGCATTACTGTTGACCTGCAAGACCCTAAGCGGATCAGGCTTCTGATTATTTGCCTGATCCACTTTGACAAGATCAACAATTAAACGCTTCATGAATTGTTTTATTTTGAAACCACCGGAAGTGGGTGTTTTGTTCTGGTCGGTGTTATAATTATAAGAGCTTGTCTTTAGCTTGTAGCTAGGCTGGTTGACAGTCGGTTGTTTTCTTGATAGGCGTCCGGGGTTCCAGTCATCGTCACCGCACAGTCGGTCATTGCTTTGGTGCATCAAACGAACCACAAATTACAGGTTTGTTTTTTCTTAATTTAACGACATTAATTGTTCTCCGAAAGCTAGCTATAACGTCACGTTTTGTATCTGTCAGCCATGTTACTGTTTATCAATCAATGATGCAGCTAGAACAGAAACCGTGCTTATTTTTAAAGCCAAACAAGTAGTGTTATACATTTATACCGTGTATATTTGCTTGAATGGCTGAAGGTGCTGGTACATTTGACCGTTAGCTCCTTTCAGCTTGCGAGTGACTTTTGATCTAACTCCGTTTTTTTATACAAAAACCAAAATAGACCACATTTTAAAACGTATCCTTCTTATTCTGACTGTGTCCTAATGCATAAATACTCTTCATTTTCTGTATTTTTTACAGTTATTCATCTGGCTGGATTTGCTTGTTTCGTGCAATGTTCGCACTTTAAAGCTAATACGTGGTTACTTGAAGCTTGTTTTAGCTCTGGATTTAGGGGATAAAGCTTCTTTGGCTAATCTTGGAAACTACTAACAGAAATGGGTCGGAATAACGGAACCGTAAAAGACTGTATTAGTTAAAAATAACCCGGCGCAGACATAAAATTCTGTAATAAGTTTATATTTTGCACAAGCTTGAAGATTTTCTGTTGTCCCTGAATTTACAGTGTATTGATCATATCTTAATCAATGAGACACAAACTCTCTAAATACTACACTGATGTTTGGGTGCCTGTTTCCAGATGGACCAGCAGGACCGGTCCTATATGTTTGCAAGTCTCACACGGCCTCACTCAGAGCAGCTGCTGCAAGGCCTCCAGCTCTTGCGGCAGGATCATGAACTGTGTGACATTGTTCTCCGTGTGGGTGATGCCAAGATCCATGCCCACAAAGTAGTGTTGGCCAGCATCAGCCCTTACTTCAAGGCCATGTTTACAGGAAACCTTTCAGAAAAGGAGACCTCTGAGGTGGAGTTCCAGTGCATTGATGAGACTGCCCTGAAGGTATGCTCCGAGCCAGCATATACTAGTTGCACTGATTAACAGTTGTGACATTGTTTACTGACACTGTTACCATTTCTCTTCCAGGCCATTGTAGAGTATGCATACACTGGCACAGTGTTTATCTCCCAGGAAACAGTTGAATCTTTGCTGCCGGCTGCCAATTTGCTGCAGGTTAAGCTTGTACTTAAGGAGTGCTGTTCCTTCTTAGAGAGCCAACTGGATGCTGGGAACTGTATAGGCATTTCCCGCTTTGCAGAGACATATGGCTGTCATGACCTTTGCTTGGCTGCAACAAAATTCATCTGTGAGAACTTTGAGGAGGTTTGTCAGACAGAGGAGTTTTTTGAACTGACAAGAGCTGAGTTGGATGAGATCGTTTCTAATGACTGTCTTAAGGTGGATACAGAGGAGAGTGTATTTTATGCCTTGGAATCGTGGATTAAATATGATGTAACAGAGAGACAGCAGCATCTCGCTCAGTTGTTACACTGTGTTCGCCTTCCACTTCTCAGCGTCAAATTCCTCACTCGCCTATATGAAGCCAACCACCTTATACGAGATGACCATGCATGCAAGCACCTGCTCAATGAGGCACTCAAATATCATTTTATGCCTGAACACAGACTTTCTTATCAGACTGTGTTGTCAGCACGGCCTAGGTGTGCCTCAAAGGTGCTGCTTGCTGTAGGAGGCAAGGCTGGACTATTTGCCACTTTGGAAAGGTAATAATTATCATCATGTACTTGTCTAAAGACATCTCTACAAACTTTTAAATTAATTAATGTTCTCTTGTTTTTTTTCTTCTCTCTTTTAGCATGGAAATGTATTTCCCTCAGACAGATTCCTGGATTGGATTGGCCCCTCTCAGTGTCCCCCGTTATGAGTTTGGAGTGGCGGTGCTGGACAACAAAGTATTTGTGGTGGGAGGCATCGCCACACACATGAGACAAGGAATTAGCTATCGGAGGCACGAGAGCACGGTAGAGAGCTGGGACCCTGAAAGCAACACATGGTCCTCAGTGGAGCGCATGGCAGAATGTCGCAGCACACTCGGGGTGGTGGTCCTGGCTGGAGAACTGTACGCGCTGGGTGGCTATGATGGCCAGTATTACCTTCACTCTGTGGAGAAATATGTCCCCAAATTGAAGGAGTGGCAACCTGTGGCGCCCATGACAAAATCCCGCAGCTGCTTTGCTACTGCTGTGCTGGACGGTATGATCTATGCTATTGGAGGCTACGGTCCAGCACACATGAACAGGTAATAGTCTGTATGAGCCAATGCAACTTTTTCCGAGTCTCTGCAATTAAAAATAAATATACACAAAAAACCCACAGGCTGAGGTTGACATGTGGTTGAAGTAACACGATGGAAGCCTGGTGGGATTTTCTCAGCATCCTGTTAGATATTTAATAAAACTAGCAGTCAAGTGAAGGAAATCAACTGTTATAGAGAAAATGGTCACAGGCTTGTTAATAAATGAAGCACAGTCATAACAGAAGTGCTTGGTGATGATTTATTGTGAAAGTGGCCTGCCTGTGTGTTTCTGTGGATCACTAGAGAGCTGCATCCCAGTTGTTTGTCTCCTTGACACCAGGAACCTCTCAGGAGACTGTGTTTGAACAAATAATCTTTTGGGACTTTTTTATTTTTTTCCCTCATGGTTTTTATGTCCTTGCTTTTGCTGCAAAACAGTTCTAGACTACCAATGTTCTCCTGTCTGCTGGGGGTCAGACTTACAGCTGCCTCTTTACTGAAAAAAACTGGCATCTTCATCTAAAAATAATTTCATTCAAAAGGGTTTAAGTTAAATGTTACTGCTAAATAAACTTCTAAGAAAGTTTTTTTTTTTTCCTGTTTTTACATGAGAGAAATGTTAAATGGGTGGATGCCTTATATTCCCTTTTAAGAGATCCTGTATCCATTTCTCATAAAGATTCTGGTATTTATCTGTTGGGCTACTTTGCGTTAGTGTCAGACGTTTGTGAATCCACAGATTGTTTCGTTTGGTAAAGTTTTAGGTTAACTGAGCCTGACTATTTTTGGTGTTTCCTGTTTATTCTGCTTTACACAGCGTGGAGCGGTATGATCCTAGCAAGGATGCCTGGGACTCGGTAGCCTCCATGGCAGATAAGAGAATCAACTTCGGTGTAGGCGTGATGCTTGGTTTCATATTTGTGGTGGGCGGACACAATGGAGTTTCCCACCTGTCCAGCATTGAGAGGTACGATCCACATCAGAACCAGTGGACAGCCTGCCGACCAATGAATGAACCTCGCACTGGTAAGTTTATGTAAAATATATATCATATATATTTTTTTTGTCTTCTAAGAAGAGAAAGTGTTGCTCATAGATGGCTTCTCATCACTATTTCAGGTGTGGGCTCTGCAATCGTGGACAACTACCTCTATGTGGTAGGCGGTCACTCTGGGTCATCATACCTGAACACCGTCCAGCGCTACGACCCAGTCTCCGACAGCTGGTTGGACTCCAGCGGCATGATGTACTGTCGTTGTAACTTTGGTTTGACCTCCCTTTGACCCATGGCCCGGCCAGCTTGGACCAAGTAAACAACTTTAGACACAAAGACCTTTCTTTTTACGTTGTTGTCTGCTTCTCTTTCCATACATTCATTCTCCAAGTGCAGACGAGCTTTAGCTGCACGGCTATACGAATATCAGAGAGCTTGGCAGTGGGATGGATGTTGTCTGGTTAGGACGCCAGAAGTTTGGCTGCATCGATGAAGAAGAGCATTAAGATGATGCAGATAAGAAAAGGTCTCTGGATGGATGCTGGTCCAGGTTCACAGAGACGACTAACCAATATATGACAACTTTGAACCAGAGGACTGAAGGAAAATCTGGTTTCATAATTTTCTGTCGGCAACATTCTTGTTTTTCATCATGTAATTTTTCTGCTGCAGTGAGAAATGTGTGTTCAGATTTTGTAGAACACTGCAGTTTTCTTGTCTTTGTAAGATTATGTGGTTCTTGGCCGTGTAGTGTGTGTGTATACTTGAGCGGTACGTGCATGTCGGATAGGACTGTTTGTTTTGTTACATGTCTGCGTGTAGAACTGACGCTCGAGCTCAGCACTGCAAAAAGTTCTGCATCCAAATCAGTGCTTCACAACAAAAAAAGAGCAAAGTTAGAAACTTTATATTTTCTCAAAGGGCTGCCTTTCTCTCTTTGTGTAAATAGTATAAATTAAATATATAGATATGAATATATCCTCTAGTGCATTGCCTGTAAATGTTTATCTGCACTGGGTCACTAATGTGCGAATGTGTGTAGTTCCATACCCAGGGTCACTTTGGAGGTGAATTTTAACACCCTTTCCCTTGTTGTTGTTTTTTTTTTTTGAAATCATCCTCTAAGCCATTTCAATAATTCCTGTGTTCACGTTCTTTAAAGGTCGATTCATGCAATTGCTAATTCTTGTAGCAGTTGAAATGGATTTTGGCCCCTTTGGTCTGTCCACAATACTAACTGGTGCTATATTTAGGATTCAGGATTTAGCTGTTTGTCTGCGTTGCTTCATAAAGTTCTTTAGTCTCCACGTCGTTATTACGTGTGAGACTGGTCGTTTGCTTTTTAAAATAAAATAGCCCACTCCTGTGCAATAAAGTTATTGAAGGGAAAAAGTAATTCTACGACAAACTGATCTCTCTTTTTAAACCTGGGATTAGTCAGATTTATAAAAATCTTACTTCTTCCTTTAAAGAAAACTGTTCGTTAACTCACCAATAAGAACACCACTCGTATGTAGGTCTTGATTGGGAGTTCTGGTTTGAGGTAATTGTTCACAGCTTCGCGTAAGGTGCCAAATTATTATTATTTTTTTGTTTTTCCAAGCGTTAGCTGTAGAATGAGTTTATCCTCTTGTTATTAATGTATTAGCATTACAGTTTAAAGCACCGAGGGCTGTTCAAGCCGACTCAGACTGAGACCCCCCCAGAAAGATCCTCTCCTGGTCTAAATCCTGTGTAGGGGTCTCACTGTGGAGCCTCTGGCTTGACACGTCAAACAGTTCACGGGACTAACAGCAGGCTGAGTGTTTCTTGCTGAGTCACTATTCTTCTTTACTTCTTGTGTTTGTTTGCTAGTTTTTGCACATAATTGGACATTTAATCATTGCACTCACAACCTATTTGATATATCTTGTCATTTGTATACAGTGGGGCAAAAAAGTATTTAGTCAGCCACCAATTGTGTAAGTTCTCCCACTTAAAAAGATCAGAGAGGCCTGTAATTTTCATCATAGGTATACCTCAACTATGAGAGACAAAATGAGGAAAAAAAATCCAGAAAATCACATTGTCTGATTTTTAAAGAATTTATTTGCAAATTATGGTGGAAAATAAGTATTTGGTCACCTACAAACAAGTAAGATTTCTGGCTTTCACAGACCTGTAACTTCTTTAAGAGGCTCCTCGGTCCTCCACTCGTTACCTGTATTAATGGCACCTGTGTGAACTCGTTATCAGTATAAAAGACACCTGTCCACAACCTCAAACAGTCACGCTCCAAACTCCACTATGGCCAAGACCAAAGAGCTGTCAAAGGACACCAGAAACAAAATTGTAGACCTTCACCAGGCTGGGAAGACTGAATCTGCAATAGGTAAGCAGCTTGGTGTGAAGAAATCAACTGTGGGAGCAATTATTAGAAAATGGAAGACATACAAGACCACTGATAATCTCCCTCGATCTGGGGCTCCACGCAAGATCTCACCCCGTGGGGTCAAAATGATCACAAGAACGGTGAGCAAAAATCCCAGAACCACACGGAGGGACCTAGTGAATGACCTGCAGAGAGCTGGGACCAAAGTAACAAAGGCTACCATCAGTAACACACTACGCCGCCAGGGACTCAAATCCTGCAGTGCCAGACGTGTCCCCCTGCTGAAGCCAGGACACGTCCAGGCCCGTCTGCGGTTTGCTAGAGAGCATTTGGATGATCCAGAAGAGGATTGGGAGAACATCATATGGTCAGATGAAACCAAAATAGAACTTTTTGGTAGAAACTCAACTTGTTGTGTTTGGAGGGGAAAGAATGCTGAGTTGGATCCAAAGAACACCATACCTACTGTAAAGCATGGGGGTGGAAACATCATGCTTTGGGGCTGTTTTTCTGCAAGGGGACCAGGACGACTGATCCGTGTAAAGGAAAGAATGAATGGGGCCATGTATCGTAAGATTTTGAGTGAAAACCTCCTTCCATCAGCAAGGGCATTGAAAATGAGACGTGGCTGGGTCTTTCAGCATGACAATGATCCCAAACCCACCGCCCGGGCAACGAAGGAGTGGCTTCGTAAGAAGCATTTCAAGGTCCTGGAGTGGCCTAGCCAGTCTCCAGATCTCAACCCCATAGAAAATCTCTGGAGGGAGTTGAAAGTCCGTGTTGCCCAGCGTCAGCCCCAAAACATCACTGCTCTAGAGGAGATCTGCATGGAGGAATGGGCCAAAATACCAGCAACAGTGTGTGAAAACCTTGTGAAGACTTACAGAAAACGTTTGACCTCTGTCATTGCCAACAAAGGCTATATAACAAAGTATTGAGATTAACTTTTGTTATTGACCAAATACTTATTTTCCACCATAATTTGCAAATAAATTCTTTAAAAATCAGACAATGTGATTTTCTGGATTTTTTTTCCTCATTTTGTCTCTCATAGTTGAGGTATACCTATGATGAAAATTACAGGCCTCTCTGATCTTTTTAAGTGGGAGAACTTACACAATTGGTGGCTGACTAAATACTTCTTTGCCCCACTGTATATGTTTTTATTTAAGCTAATGGCATTTAGATGATGCAATAAGACTTATGTTTGTTCCTTGGATTGAATATGTTTTAAAAAAGCCAAGGCATCTTGTGTTGCTGTAACAATATGTAGACAGGTATTAGTGGATGTCTAATGAAACATTGACCTTGCTTTAACCTAGCAGGCACCTTTTCTGGTGTCGTTTTAGTGTCGTGTTGGGTCATTTGTATGTTTTATTTAGGTCATAATTTATGATTTTCTAAATTAAAGATGAAAATCTTTAAAACATTACAGCTGTTACCACGTAAAGGTCTTGTAAACACTAAAAACCTTTTCACTTGTGTACTCTGAACTTCACGTTAACGTGTCACGCTTCAATACTTTCCTTTGATTTTATAAACGCATAAGCGCCAGTTTGTAGTTCAGTAAAAATGTCAGTTTATTTGTGATTTATTTTTTTCTCTGTATTTATGATTTGTGTTATGTCCCGTGTGATGTGTTTTGTTATTGACTTTTACCACAGCACAAATCATGCAAGTGTAACTGCTGCCATGATTCATTTAGCATCAGTTTGTGATTTCTGAGGCGCGTTTTAACTGCTGCTTCAAAACCTGATGAAAATCTGCAAATGTGAATCTGCAAAAAGAAGGGAATTTGTATGCATTTTTTTGTTGTTATGGTCTAATTACTGTCATGTTCTTGCCACCACTCTCACCAAAGTGCTTGTACAAAGAAAGCAGACAGACGACTCGACACAGGGTCGGCGTTACGTTTGTCTGACAGGAAATGCATTTAGCCAAAATGATCGCTCTGCTTCTTTTACACCCCCCCTTGTTAGTCAACAATGTAATTTTATATCCTGTGGATTAATGCTGGAAGATAACATTACGTATAAACTGTAGCTTTTCACATTTTATCACTTTGGATTGAAAACGTTTGACATTTTAGTCCGTGTGATGCAGTTGTACCCAGTTTAAAATAAACGCCTGCCTTAAAAGGTAGTGTCTGCTCTTTTGGATCTGTTCTTTACACTCTGATATGAGGAAAACAAATATGGACTGGTGTGTTCAAAAATATCTGTATTTAAGAATTAAGAACAATTTATCAGCCATTTGTTCTACTATTCCACTTAAACTGCAGTGTAAATAAAGCACCAGATTATTCTTCAAAGAAGGGCTGATATATTTAAATGCAAGTAAATGAAATATAGAACTTTTTACTTGCAGAAAGTTGGATGTAGTCAGTTTAAACTCCAGTGAGGCTACTTTAACACATTTCCACCTCTAGCAACTGATGCAAAACCATTTGATCATTTTTGAAGGTACAAAATGAGACAAATTAAAGTTTAACAAATGGCTTTATAGAAGGTAGATAATGAGATTGATATTACTAATCATGTATATCAACCCTGAACTATTATAGTCCATATATTCTTGGATTCCAAGCATGTCCCAAAAACTGATCAGTGTAGTATTTGAGTAATCATTTGGGTGTTTGATACAGTCTTATAGCTACCAAATGAAAACACATGCAGGTCATTAAAGCATTCACAAGTCTAACAAAATAATATAATGCCTATAACAGGAATTATTGCTGTAAAACAATATAAATGCATTTAAGATGTTTGCAGTGACTTCTGGTGATCGGGATCACGTGAGTATTGAGCATATCACTTGTCAGAAGCCCGAATGTAGACCAGAGAAGACAGCAGCAGGAGCTCCGGTGGCTTGTTCAACAGGATCAGATTATCAGTCCTCAGACCGTCATAGTGCATCCAGCAGCCGTCTATCTGAAAGGCTGCAGAGTAGTGATGCTCCTCCTTGTTGAAGAGTGTGGCGCCCTCTAGTAAATATCTGAGGTAAAAAAAGAATGAGACCCTTTTCACATGAAGCTCATCAGATTTCTGCTCTGGTTCGAGGCTCAAATGTCAAATTTACTTTTGTTTTTTTATTTTCTCTTGTGATAAGTTGCTCAACAAAGAAAGTTGTGAGTAGATTTTAGATGTTTACACTGACTTAAGAAAAGCTTAGAATTAAATCAGGGATAAGCTGCTAATTACACTACAGGGGTGCGTCATGTGGAAAAGTGCTGATTGACATGATGAATAAAACACTGATCACATTATTAAACAACACTATGTAAGAAACATATTTTCAACCTCCAAAAATGTCTTAATATTATCCATCTTTACGTTGCAAAAAGGAATTAAAGCATTAATAAGTAAGAAAATTAAAGAGAAAATCAGATTTTATGGTCGAATTAAGGTATAATAAAAAAAAATGCCACATCAGAATCTTGAACAAAAATATATGTATTTGGTTAAATTTCACTCTCTCATTTTGAACTTTTGGTTTTTAATTCATGTTTTCTTTTTAAACCTGTCTGGTCTTTCAGCTTCTGCAAACAGGATGATGATCTAAATGTCATGAGACACATTTGTTATCCAAAAAGAGGCTCCATTAATCCTGTAGGCTCATCTTTATTGTTTTAGCTTTAGTGACATTTATATATTTCTGTTGTTAATGTAGTAGCTGGTATATGTGAGTGTATGAGGGATGTTTTCTAACTTCTTTTAATGATGAGACAAACATTATCCAGCTTCTATCATTCACCTGTTAGACTCACTCTGTTTTCCTGCCTCGTCAGTTTCTCTTTTCCCCACAACTTCTTCTTTGTGTAACGTAAAAATGCGGCTCTACATACTTTTATATCCCACTGATTATGTTATGTATCTGAACACACCAGTGGGAACATGTGGATGCGTCATACCTGTGCCGACAAAGAGCCAGATGATAGGGGACGTAGGAGAGATCCTCTGACCTCCACTGCTGCATGTTGAGGATAACGAAGGGTGGGGGGTTGTGGCGGAAAACCCGGTGAGAAAACTCCCTTAAGCCATCACACCTGTGTAGAAGACATTCAGCTTGTCAGGGATGTACGATAACGCAGCTCTGGAATACAAAATAAAAATGAGCATCTTTGCTGTGTCTCACCCCAGTTCTGAGCAGAGAAGAAGCTTTGGGCTGAAAAACTCATCCACAGCTGACTGAATCAGGTCTTTGTGAAGAAACTCATGAGGAGGGCTGCAAAAACATCAGAAAGATGTTCCATGTTTTGCATTTGAGTCACTTTTGGAACAAGTCAAAGTGTACCTGTGAGTATCTTACCTGATGTTGATGGTGGTTTTCGTGATGTTCTGGAAGCGACCTGGACAGTCACAGTTGCTGCACGAGCTCTCCTGAGTAGTAGACATGAGGTTTTCCAGGTTCTCTGTGAAGTTTTCATGCTCATTCCCAAACAGGTCGATTTCCAGCGCTGCTTGGTGGATCTCAGAGCGGTACTGTCTCTTAGACATCCTGTTCCAGATCCACAGCATTTTCACTGTGGTGTAGTCGCAAGAGTCCATCAGGTAGAGGAAATGCTCCACAAACTGTTTGCCCAAGAAGACGGCCAGCTCTCTGTGGAAACCCTGATTGTCCCGCAGGATCACATACAGGATCATAAGGAAGCCATCGATGGTGCATGTGTTTTTCAGCTGAACTTCCACGTACAGAGGATTGCATGATATGGCCTTCCGTCCTGCCTTGATGGTAAACACACCCCCCCATGGAAGCACAGGCCTCCAGAAGGAGCGATCATCCTCGTCATTGTTGTTTATGGAGGCACGAATTTCCTCAAACAGTGTCTTAGGTCTAAAGAGACAAAATTCACGAGGATTAAACGAGGTTTATACATACAAATATCAACAGTAAGTGACAAGTGATCGATGGACTTGGACTCGATCAGTTTAGCACCAAGACAAACAAAGTTAATATACCTTCTAATACATAACCAGAGACTAAAAGACTGCTCGCTTGATAGATAAAAACTTGACATCTACTTACCTTTCGTTGGGAAAATTGTTCGGCGTGTTTGAAAATCGCGAGAGGTCCTCGGTATCGTTCAAAACACTGCTGGATCTATTCTCCATTGCTCTCCGTATCTCTTCATGTCTTACGATGGACTTAAAGCCTGATCACTTAGAATGGTTACATTTCTCGCACTTTCTAACTATATTTGAATAGTGACGTCTTTGTAAGATCCAAACAATCCGTCCTGCACGTCTTAAGTTGACCCAAATAAACTGTGCAAATTTTCTTACGATATTTACGTAAACGCTTTGTAAATACACTGCTGCCCTCTCTGTTGATTCTCTACAAAGCACGTACAACTAGCACGATGTCTATGACTAGCACCACCCATTCTAGTGGGCGGTATAAACAACCTGTAATGCTACTGGTGAATGGAAACAACTAGCGTGTTTAGGTAGTTATGTGATTGGCTGTCAGCGCTGACACTTTGGCATTAGTACCGCCCTACAGTTTTGTCAACGCTGATTGGTCAGACTACTACGTTCTTTGTTCGAGGCTATTCTTGAAAGTTCTACGTTTATTTTTAGCGGTGGTTCTGTTTTCGTGAATGGACGCTACGTCCTCATTGCCAAACTCTTTCGAATCAACTCTATAAAGCCGTCGCCACTTGGTCACCATGCGCCTCTTTCTGTGAGAGTGCAGCAGTCAACCTCACCTTGGGACACAAATTTAGTCTGAAAATGTCAGCTCAGATCATCAGCGGCAAAGAAGTTTCATCGTAAGTCACACATTTAATAACATGTAAGGATGTGTAGATTAGTTTTTAACGTTGTAAAAGTTTTGTGGCTAACCAAACAGCTACATTATGTTTATACCCCGAGTTTTAGATTAGTTTTGTTAATAGTTGTATAGATTATTTAAAAAGAAATGTCTAAATTCCAAGACATTGAGCTTAACGAGATTAATTTAAAAACTTGATTTACTTGGTGCACTGTGAGATTTCTTCTTTATGTACAATGGGACCATGTAAATGCTTTAAAACTAATTATGACTGGGCATTTGTAATCTGGCTGTAACTGCTCGGATTAGACCATCGATTGAGCAAAATTTGTTGTATTGTGTAAGATGTGATTTGATCTTTGCCCCATTGGTTCTCTGAACTCAAGTGGCAAATAATGCAATTTAAACATCATGCTATTGTCACTATTTCGCTTTTTTTTGCATATTTTGCAAACTTTAAGTTGATTTAACAAATATTATAGAATTCTGCATATTTTTGGCAACAGATATGCAGCTTTTCATCTGCAGCAGCATGGAGCAGCTGCATGTGCTGGTCACAAGACATGATGACAACCTGCAGCCTGTTAACTGCCCCTCACTGCATTCATTAGTCAAATTATTTTATGCAGCACAATGAGGCAGAAAAGACTTTTTCACAGATCTGTTGCTGCCCCAAAAGTGGAGCAGGATGTACGCTCATTTACTCCAAAACTTGATAAAAGCTGCTGGACAAAATGCCAGTGTCATGCAGAAACAGCCCTGGTTGTTTAGTGACTAGGAAAAGTTTTACGATAAGGAGATAAGAATCTTGTTATGATGCAGTATAATGTAGTTTCTTCCAGCTATTTCAGTTAAAACCTTTTAGAAGTGAAATTGTTTTCAGCTTCTTTCTCAATAAAGCCAGATAAGCAAAATTTTGTCTCTGTGGTCTTTATTTAGAAAAAGAACAAATAGGTTTCACCTTTGTTTGGATAAACAAACTAGATTTTAGGATAGATTGGAATGATCATAAACTAAAGTCCACCTAATACTTTGATTTATTTAGTTGACATTGCCAAACCATTCATCTGATGTTTATCAACTCTCTCAGAACAAAGTTATAGAGTCTGTCCCAAGTTCCAGCCCACCAGACAAATAAAGATAAAGTGAAGACTGTTTAAAGATCAGACCGTGTCTCTGAATTGTCTTTCTGTTTGTTGCCAGAATTAGCAGAGTGTAAAATCATGAACAAGTCAGAATATATCTGGTTGGGAAATCTATAACTGTGTTTAAATGAGTACTAAAATGTCACAAACAGCTGATTTCTGTCCTGTCTCTTTTAGGCAGGTGAGGGAACGTCTGAAGAAGGATGTGGAACAGATGAAACTTAAAGATCCCAACTTCAGACCTGGTCTGGTGGTTTTACAGGTAATATGAAGGTCTTTTCTTCCATTTGGGAGCCTTCATGTTGTATTATTGCGTAACAATATTCTTTATATTAAAAACAGATTTAGTTGTATGAGCCATGTCCCTGTTCCATTTATTACATAAGGTGATACTTCTTCTCCTCGCAGGTTGGAGACCGTGAAGATTCTAATCTCTATATAAGCATGAAGCTGAAAGCAGCTGCAGAGGTACTCCAGATTATTTTCTTCAGAATAAAAGATTTGTTGATTATTAATGATACAATTTTCCTGAACAGTGTTTGAATTACTTTTGACTTTTCTTATAACAGATTGGAATAAATGCAACACACCTGAGACTTCCTAAGACAGCAACAGAAGAAGAGGTGAGATCTGTTTAGAAATAGAAAACAATCAGATGCTTCAAGACTTATTCTAATGTAGTAAAAAAGGATGGAATGTTCAGTAAATGTTAAAGTTGTAGAAAGAAGAGAGTGTGAGATTTTTTTTCTCTGCCTGTAGGTTCTTCACAGTGTCAGAGAGGTGAATGAGAACTCATCTGTTCACGGCCTCATCGTGCAGCTACCTTTAGACTCAATCCATAAGATCAACACAGAGAGGGTCACAAATGCTGTGGCACCAGAGAAAGATGTAGATGGGTGAGAATTCACATTAGATTTATCGTAAAGGTGTTTGTTCTTCAGGTTTATGTCCCTTTTTTTTTACAATCTCATGATGTGAAGCTAATTTCATTACGTTTCACAGGGTTTCAATTTTAAAACAAATCTCACTGATTGAGGGACTTTAATCTGTTTTTGTCTTTATGTATTTATAGACTGACCAGCATCAATGCAGGGAAACTGTCTCGTGGAGATCTGGGTGACTGCTTCATCCCCTGTACACCAAACGGCTGCATGGAGCTGATCAGACAGACCGGTAAATACCACAATAAATAAAAAAAACTGTGTTTCTTAGTTGAAGGTGTGAAATAATGCAAACTTGATTTGTTGGCTTCTCTACAGGTGTGTCCGTGGCAGGAAAGAGAGCGGTAGTGATCGGTCGCAGTAAGATTGTTGGTGCACCGATGCACGATCTGCTGCTGTGGAGTCACGCGACTGTCACCACCTGCCACTCTAAAACTGCAGATCTTCCTGGAGAGGTACATCTCAGATACAATCACAGTCGTCACATTTTCTTTTAGCTGTGTTGGTGCATCTATTTCTATTCTTCTCCAGGTGGGTAAAGCAGACATCCTGGTTGTTGGTATTGGAAAAGCAGAGATGGTGAAAGGAGAGTGGATAAAGAAGGGAGCCGTGGTCATTGACTGTGGCATCAATCACATTCCAGGTATTACCACGGTTGTTTCAGTCTATTGTGAGTCAGTCAGTGGATGTCAGAGGGTGTTCTTCTTCTAGATGAAACGAAACCCAGCGGAAAGCGAGTGGTGGGTGATGTTCACTTTGCTTCAGCCAAAGAACAAGCAGGGTTCATCACCCCTGTCCCGGGTGGAGTGGGTCCCATGACTGTGGCCATGCTGATGGCGGTGAGGTCTATTTCTACAGCTGAACTATGTTTTGATGTCAATTCAAATCAACTTACTTTCCCCCAAGAAAATTGAATGATAATAAGAAAAACTTGAGTTTAAAAATGTGAGTGTCCATGTTGTTTAGAATACAGTGTTGAGTGCAAAGCGTTTCCTGGACAACCATCAGCCGGGGAAGTGGGACATTTCCTACACCCAACTCAACCTCCAGAAGCCTGTGCCCAGGTCTGTCTCATGCATTTAATGGGAATTCATTAAATTACATGAGTGATCAAAGATTGTTTAATTGTGAAATTCATGTTTGAAATTATATTTTTTTCATTGCAGTCTTCGTGTTTCCTTTTTTAAATGAAAAAGTGTTGAGTTTTTTTTTTTTCTAACTCCCACAGTGACATAGTGATTTCTCGTTCCTGCGTGCCCAAACCAATCGACCATCTAGCCAGAGAAGTGGGTTTGCTCTCTGATGAGGTCGAACTCTATGGCAAAACTAAAGCCAAGGTGCAGCTGAGTATCATCAAACGACTGCAGTCCCAGTTAGATGGAAAATATGTGGTGGTTACAGGGTAAGAACTGTCAGCTTTAAGTAACTCTGTTAATGTAAAAAAAAAAATCATGTGAATTCACTTTATCTGCAAAAAACAATTTTATAGTAATTTACTTACTCTGATTTGTTGTTTAATTACATGTAGTATCACACCCACTCCTTTGGGTGAAGGGAAGAGCACCACCACAATCGGCCTGGTCCAGGCCATGGGGGCCCACATGAAGCTTAATGTGTTCGCCTGCGTCCGGCAGCCCTCTCAGGGACCCACCTTTGGTATTAAAGGTAAGATTTGAATCAGTATATTCTCAGGGGACGGTTGATACAATATGTTTGCACACAAGTTTGGTCACAGCTGCTGCCTTTGCTGCTTTTAAATTACCTATATGATGTGTTTTTATTTATAATTCTACTACTGGGATGGAACAAAGTCCAAAAGAACATTAATACGTGTCTCATGTGGGTGTTTATCTGTTGTCTTCTCTCTCACCACCAGGGGGAGCTGCAGGAGGTGGATACTCTCAAGTCATTCCAATGGAAGAGGTACTGTGTTGCTATAATGTTTGACAGTTTATATGACGGAAAGCAAACATGGATTTAATGAGTGAGATTTAAATTTTTCTGTAGTTTAACCTCCATCTTACCGGTGATATTCACGCCATCACTGCGGCAAACAACCTGGTGGCTGCTGCTATTGACGCTCGCATGTTCCATGAGGCCACACAGTCTGACAAGGTGGATTTCTCTTCTGTGAGTGAAGAATACAGTTACAAAAAGTGAAACTTTATTAAAATACTTTCTTTTTTTTATTGTTTTGCTTCCTTAGGCTCTGTATAATCGTTTGGTCCCACTCAGTGGAGGACAGAGGAAGTTCTCTCCCATCCAGATCAACAGGCTGAAAGTAAGTAATAAAATACGTTTCATTCTTACCAGAGCAGTTCTGACTTTAAAGTTTTCTGTATTTGTTTAGAAACTGGGCATAGAGAAGACCGATCCATCTACTCTCACTGAGGAGGAGATCACCCGCTTTGCCCGCTTGGATATCGACCCGAGTTCTGTAACCTGGCAGAGAGGTAGAAACATCTGAAATGTCTCTGTCCCTTGGGGGGTTCTGCTCCCCAGTAACACTGCTGTGAGATTTTTGGATCCTGCCTCATGTGTGATGTTTATTTTACTACAGTTTTGGACACAAACGATCGTTTCCTGAGGAAGATCACCATTGGTCAGTCGCCAACTGAAAAGGGCTACACAAGAGAGGTGAGAATTTTTTTTTTATTACCCAGAATAAGCAGCTACATCTAATGTTACATCTTTGGTACACATTGATCGTGATTGGTCCTTCAGGCCCAGTTTGACATCACTGTGGCGAGTGAGATCATGGCCGTTCTGGCCCTCACCAGCAGCCTGGAGGACATGCGATGTCGTCTGTCTAAGATGGTCGTCGCCACCAGCCGTAGTGGAGAACCCATCACCGCCGAGGACCTGGTCAGTCAGCACCTCCCTCATGATGAAACTCTTGTTTATATAAGTTTGTTTTTAAAGGATGTTTTTCATCTGCAGGGCGTGAGCGGAGCTCTGACTGTTCTGATGAAAGACGCCATCAAGCCAAACCTGATGCAGACCCTGGAGGTGGGCTGATGTTGACTTGTTTTTTGCATTTGACAATTCTTTTATTTTAAACCTTTTTAGAGAACATGTTCTTAATTTTGTTTGCATCCTGTGTTTTAATACATATAATCATGTAAACTGACAGGGACCACCTGTGTTTGTCCACGCTGGTCCTTTTGCTAACATCGCTCATGGAAACTCGTCCATCCTAGCTGATAAAATAGCCTTGAAGCTGGTTGGACCAGAGGGCTTTGTGGGTAAGATGAGCTCACAAATTAACCCTGAATGTTTGGATTAGTCAGTATTATTTAAAGCAGCAGTTCTGTTACTAGTCTTGATGTCGCACCACTTCTGCATCCAACAGTGACAGAAGCTGGTTTTGGTGCTGATATCGGTATGGAGAAATTCTTCAATATCAAGTGCCGCTACTCAGGTCTGAGGCCCCACGTGGTGGTTCTGGTTGCCACAGTTCGAGCCCTGAAGATGCACGGAGGAGGACCGACAGTAAGTCAACCCGAAAGTTTCCTTTGTAGAATCAGCTGGTTTATTAAGTCATCAGCTAACGTATGTCTTGTGTTCAGGTCACTGCTGGGATGCCGCTGCCTAAGGAATATGTGGATGAGGTAACAGAGAAAAACATCCATCTTTTTAACCACTTGTAACAGAAAGTTTAAAGGTTTTTATATGAACAGCTTGTGTTTTTGTGTCTGTGTGTAGAACCTCGAGTTATTAAAAAATGGCTGCAGTAACATGAGGAAACAGATTGAAAATGCCCAACACTTCGGTGTGCCGGTGGTGGTGGCGGTCAACGGTTTCAAGTTCGTAATGGATTCAAACAACTACATATACTGGAGTGATGAAATATAGAGTGAAAATGTTGATCCGTGTTATGCTGTTTCCTTTGTATTGACTCATCCTGCAGGACAGACACGGAGGCTGAACTTGATCTGGTCTGTAGCGAGGCCAAAGCTGCCGGAGCTTTCGACGCGGTGCGATGCTCACACTGGGCTGAAGGAGGCGCTGGCGCTTTGGCCCTCGGTCAGGCTGTGCAGAGAGCCAGCAAGGCTCCAAGCAACTTCAAATTCCTCTACAATTTAGAGGTGAAAACTTTTAACAAACTGTAGATGTTCTAATACTCTGTTGTTTCTCTTTTTTAAAACATTCTCTGTTTCAAATTTGTCTTTAGCTCCCAATTACTGATAAGATTAGGATCATTGCTCAGAAGATCTATGGAGCTGATGATATTGAGCTTCTTCCTGAGGCCCAACGCAAGGTGGAGCTCTACACCAAACAGGTTAGCAAGCTTTAGAACGGCTCTTTACCTTCCTGCTATGATAGTTTATTTATTGCTCAGATCATAAATCTAGAATCCTTCATGAAAATATTTGCTTTTCCCCTCAGGGTTTTGGAAATCTTCCAATCTGCATGGCGAAGACGCACTTGTCTCTCTCTCATGAGGCAGAGAAGAAGGGCGTGCCTACAGGTTTTGTCCTACCGATTAGAGACATCCGAGCGAGTGTCGGCGCTGGCTTCCTCTTCCCATTGGTCGGCACGGTAAGCACTTAACAAACACGTTATGCACTTTTTTGGCTATGAGTGGAATATTTTGTAACAACCCATAATGAAAACTAAAACACAGTGTGCACATCATTCTTTTATTATAACATTTTTTATTTAAGGTTTTCAGTTAAAAGGGACAGTTGTTTTACTGTTTAGACAAAAAGAAATGTTGAAGATCCTGAAAAGCTGTTCAGCAGCAGTTCTTTAAAAATACATAGTCATGTGATATCTACAAGATTTTTGTCCCTTTTATCGCTCTTGATTATGGATTTGAAGTTCTGAAGGAATTCAAGATAAAAAGAGTCAAGCAAACAAATAATTCAAATAAAAATTCCTATTAAAAATTGTAGCATTAAATCTAACAGTTTTAATAAATAGTAATAGGCTCGTAATCAGAGGATATTGGATGTATATCAGTGGTTTTGGATGTCACAGCCAGAGATTTTCTTTCATAACGTCCGTTTTGTCTCATCTTCAGATGCCTACAATCCCCGGTCTGCCCACCCGACCTTGTTTCTATGATATCGACCTGGATCCTGAAACCGAACAAGTCAACGGGCTCTTCTAAAGAAAACCCCTCTGACTGATGTAAGAATAAACAGAACAAGCATTTATCCAAAACAAGAGCACAGCTGTTAAAATGCCTCTCATTCCATGTTTTTCTCAGAATTTAAACCTTCCTGTTGCTCCTACAGGATTTTATTGAACACTGGACAAGTTTGTACCAGAGGAGCCTCGAGCAGCTTTTATTCACTTAATCGTAAAGAACTGTCTTTTCCTGGAAAGCTGCTAAAGGATAAACCATGAATATAATCACAGTGTTTGTTCGTTAGAAAGTCCATCACAGACCAACAGCAGCAGAAAACAAAGTGCCATTATGACAAATTCTGTTTGATTCCAACTGAACAAACACATTTCACATCTCTGAGCGTCAGAGTGAGAAACAGCTGCTGGAGTTTTGTTCTGATCAAAACACTAGAGTCTTCAACTTCTTGTCTGTAATTAAGTCTTAACATAAATGTAATCCTGCCTTTAAACTTGTTTGTAGATTTTCTTTATCTCTTGTCATTTTAAAAATAAATCTCCATGTACTGCTTCTGTGTATTAATCATTCCAAGTGTTTTGGTGAAAATGAGAATTTCACTGAAGCTGAACTGACATGTTTTACATTTTTCAGATCAAATAAAGACTTACTAACGTAAACTTGCATGTGTCTTTTCAAAGTCTTTTCTTTTTTTTTCCTGTGTGACTCTTCACATGTAAAAGACCAAACTATTAGTACATAAAACAAAACGTTCTCACTTTGATCATATTTTGATTTAAACAACAGATTAAAGCTTCTTTTCTTCATATGGATTATGGAAACTGAAGTAAAGCGTTTATATTTTTCCAGTTTATTACATGGAAATACATTTCCAACCTTAAACGGGGCAAAGTTTGAAGATCTATTGTGATTCTTTGAAGACACCAAAAAAAAATGTCTGCATGTCCGTTTGCTTCAACAACAGCAGGATGGCATGACAAGCCCCACCTCTGACTGAGCAAAATGTAGCCCCACCCCCTGTAAACACAGGTAACACAGCAAAACTAATTGAGTTGAAGGGTTATGAGTGAATGAACAAGATGATTTGAATTAGCACTTTTTGATGTTCTCATGATCCAAGCTAGACGTTGAATATGTGTAAAGCTAAAAGAAAACACAAAATAAATGTATTTTAACATAATTCTGCATGAAATGCAAGTAAATTGATGTTATTTTGCTGCTATTGTGAGACACCTGAAGTTGTGGGTGGGTCGCTTCGTCTGGGCTTGTTTTTGTAGACGTGGTTTCTTGTTTCCTGCCCGAGATCTGGCTTTTTTCTCCTTTCCAAAAAAAATTCACCTTATTTGACTTTGTATGGGCTTGTTGAACTAAGGAATGTAAAGTTGCGTCAGTCTCATTTAACGCAGTTACACAAGTAAAAAATAGGCAAGTGTTACCTTTGTTCCTTTTCAAAGCGATTGACAGTGCCGAAGTTAAAATCCCAGACTTTCACATGCATTTGGAGGTGAAACACCATCGTATCATTTCAGTGAAGTTGAAGCAACAGAAATGTTGATGTAGAAAAAAGTGAAGCAGTAAAACACGTCTCTCACTTTTAGATTTAGATAGATTTACTCTGCTACTTATTTGACCTTTAAAAGATTTATAATGCTTAAAAATGAAAGAAATGCATATATTTCATTTATATCTAAAAATTGGTTTTAAAAAATTGTACAACATTGTATAGTAATTGTACGGCATGGCGGCAATGGGTTGATGATTTGTGTTTAATCAGGACACCTTGCAGTCAAACACCTCTAATGATAAATAACTTTTAGGGACTTTAATGGCAATAGTTGCCTCAAAATGACTTTTATTTATTCTTCCTGCTGTAATCAAATATTTCTCAGGCAATTAAATCAGTGAGACAATCAGTTGTACAATCAAATACTACAAAGATTCAAAAGAGAGTTAATATTTAGTAATAAAAATGAATTAATGGGATTTTTTGTTGCTTCTTTACAATTGTTACACTCGCACCTCTTGTTTTTTTGGACTCTGGAGTCAGAAATGTTAAAGTTTATTTGTATAATTTTGAGAAAGTATCAAAGACTGTCAACTGAAAATGTCAAATTTAGTGGGATTGTTTTGTTTTTGCTTTACATCAATATAAATGTATTTGATGCATGTCTTCACCTGATCCAGTTTTTTTGTAGTTTACGTTATTTTAAAGCAGTTAGAGGATAATATGCATCTGCACATGTTGTCATCTGTGAAATCCAGTTTGTGCAGATCAATTATCTTCTTTAAGTTTGAAAGCAAACACATTTTCTGTTTTAGATGTAAAATTGAGATAAGATTGACAGATGTAAGAAATTCTCCTCATACAAGATTTAAAACTCGTGTATTTTCTTGTTCAGGTCAGAACAGTTTGGGTGTGTCAACAATAAACTCCCATCAGAGGTATGTTTGTCTCTGCAACACCTGACTCCAATCTTTCAGGTCTTTTTTGTGTGAATGCCCAAAGACAATGTCAGGAGTTTCCCGAGTTGTGAGCTCTAGTTATTGTACACAGAAATAGGAGGATGTATCTGTCGGTACGATGTGACCTGGTGCTGAGTTTTACCCAACACAAGAAGTATCACTGGGTTCATGTATTTGCTTTTGTTAAGTTTGTAATAATACTGTCACGTGGGAGTAAAACAGGATGAGTTTAACATTGTTTTTGTTATTTTGGTGTGATAAAACCTTTCAGTTGTTGCATTATCTTTTAAACAGAGAAGAATTGTTGCTTTGGGAGTATTTTCAGTCATGCTTGTTTTTCCACTTGTGGGATTTTTAAAATATTGTAACACGTTTTGACTAATAAATCCAAACTTCAGGTAAGTTTGTTCATTCCATCTGTCTGTTCCTTCTGCTGTGAACAGACAAAGTAATGTTGAACTGAATCTAATTGATCTTTAAAGCAAATTAAACGATTTACTAAATAACAAATGAAAATGAGAACACATAAACAAACATAGAGGAAGATGAACTTTGTGTGAATTATTTACTACCAAGTCACTAAAGAAACATCAGAGCATCTTTGCTAAAGTGACACTTTGCCACAGTTCTGTACGGCTACTTATTTTGTTACTGCTGCCGATACCAGCTGGACCTGTTGGACTGGGGTGTGGAACAAAAATAATCCAATCAAAGGAAAAGGAGACACGGACTCATCTTCAGTGCCTGAAAAGTCGACATACCAGACGTGTGACAGATCCTAAAGGGTCGGCCAAGTGCTCGTCTCTATTTCTATAACTTTACAGAGTATTTAATTTGTCCTTGCAGATCAGTCATACACACGACTGTTATCATGTTTTGGTTTTTGGATATTTGCACACTTTGCTCTTACAATTGATCTTATGAAGGAAGAGGATTCGGAATAATCGCCATCTGAATTATAGGCTCTTATGATAGACGCCATGATGTTTGGTTTTATGTTTTGTTTTTATCTCAGCTGCTGTCTTTGGTGCTGCATTCAGGTTTCCTTTGCTTCTTTGAATGTTTGTATTTAGTTACTTTGTTCACTCCTTGTGTTCAGGAATTTGGTTTGCTGCATTCTCAGTTATGCGCTTCTTGATTTAATCACTTTCCATGTTTAATTATATTGTAATTTACTCTCAGTTCAGGATCTAATGGTTTCTTTTTATATTTTATTTATTCATTGTGTTTACTTCTCCACTTGAGGTTTTTATCATTTCCCAAGTTCAGTTCATGTTTACTCCAGTTCTATAAGTCTCTCAGACTCCACATTACTAAACCTTCCTGGTGAATAGTTCTCAGCTGCACTCACTGTAAAATCAATAAATTGGCCTTTGTTTCAGTCTCCCATTTTCAGGTGTGTCTCACCTGTTATTTAATACCTGTTTGCTCTTGTCTGCTCGCTCCCTCATCTCACTGTGTTTCTCAGTGCTTGTATTTCTGTTACTCCACACGTAAGTTTGTCTTCTGATGTCACATCGGCTTTTTGCTTTAATGTCAAAGTTGATTTTTTTGTCATCGAGCTCCCTGTATGAGTCTGAAACACTAATTTTAACACTAACAAATTAAATGGCAAAGAATCATATTACACACATCCCTCAAAGGCTGCTGCACAAACAGCTCAAGTGACAGAACAACAACACAAAATGTCGACATGTTTAACCCTCTGGTGCACAAAAAAACTCCACCAATGAATAGTACAAGTATTCACCATTTATTTAACTTGCTTTTCTTTATTCACTTTTTCAGAAGAACAAATGATGCAACAATACATGTTTATGTAGAATCACATACATGTGGTTAATTCAGTTTATTCTTCAGTTTTGAATACATTATTTTTTAAATGCAAAACACTTTGTACATTTTAAAATAAAATGACTTAAATGGACACATTTAATAAAAAGTTAAAAAAAACTACAGTTCAATCACTTTATTGATTCCTGTGTTGTCATTTCTTAAGTTTTTAGGATGAGTAGTTTCTTTTAACTCTTGCCATGTCCATGTCCGTGTCCATGTCCATGTCCATGTCCTCCTCCTTTTCCATGTTCTCCTCCTTTTCCATGTTCTCCTCCTTTTCCATGTTCTCCTTTTTTCCCCTTTCCTTGTTTCTTCCCTTTACCCTTTAATCAGTCATAAAAATGATACACATGTAAAGCACAGAGAGACAGATTCATGGCTGCACAGTTTTAACTCCGCAAAGTTGTGGTTTTACCTCTCCGCCCTCCTGTGAAAGACAGCATAAAACACATGAGTGCCACAACATCACAACACAATAAGACAATGAAGAAAAACTGAATGAAATTAAATAATACAAAGAAAAATGTCTCACTCCTTCAGATCCAGATCCTGCCTCCTGCTTTTCTTTCTTCTGAAAAGGCAAATAGAATCATTAATTCACTTATTTTTTCTTTCTAGGCAGATAGTACTGAGAGAAAAAAACTGTAACTCACATCCACTTGTGCTGCGATAAACAGGAGAAAAGAAAAACGCAGTCATGAAAATTTGAAAAAAATACTAAATTTACATGAACTCACATAAAATGTGGATAAAATATTAAATAAATACAAAAATATTAAATAAAATGAGTTGTGTGAGTAATTCCAAAAAAGCATGTTCCGTAAATAATAATGCTTCAACCAATGGTCATCTTTTACAAATGTACATTTTTATGAACCAAAATACTGCAAACAGCAGATATGCCAGCACAAATTGTTGTTTGAGTTCATAAAAATCAAACCAAACATAGAGGAATCAAATACAGAACGTTATGGCTGCTCTGAAACACTAAATCTGGAGGTTTTTCTCTGTCAAAAACATCAAAAATACTTACGATCACTCATTTTGTTGATGAGAGAAGTACAAAGTCTCCTAAAAACAAGAAAACAGCTAAAATCTCAGAACCATAAACTTTGTAAACAGTAACTCTTAAACAAATCAGCTCATACGTACCAGACACAGAAGTGAAATGATTCGTGTCTTGTGTTTGTGCCGTCTGTATTTATAACACAGTGTTCGGGATGAGGAATGTGGGTGTTTCTGTGCAGCTCTGCCCTGCCGTTGGTAAACGACACCTCTGGATAGTTGCAGAACAGGTAAGATTTAAGTGCGGCTGTGAAAACGGACCAGTGTTTAGCTGCCAAGTTTAATGACAACACAAACCTCTAATTTAGGAGCATCTCAAATGCTCGAGGGGAGGGCGTGTCTTCACATTTTTTGTCAACTGTTCAAGTTAAACAACTAAAATGACTGTTAGCAGAACCACGGGAACAACAGTTATCAACCCCAGTTTGTATAACAAGTTATCAACCACATTTTGTATAAAAATGTAGGTTGTCAAGCTTTTCTATTTAAATCCATACTTTCAAAACAGGACGAGTGCAGAAATCTACAAAAAGTAGAATGTTAAAGCATCTTTATTTTGTTAGAACAGGCTCCCAACAGGTCAGTGAACAGCATAAAATACAGCCAGAAGGGTTGGAGCATTAAAAAGGGGTCTACTGTGAAACTACTGTATATTAATATCACATTAGCCACTTCCACGATTAACACACATTTTATAATCTCCTAATCCACAGCACAATAATATTATTCAAATAATTAAAAACCCAGAGACATCTCATAAACTCATTTAAACTGGACTGAAGACAATTAGAATAGAAAACTTATGTGGATTTATCAAATAAAAATAATTTATTATGAATTTACAGTTTTAATAGCATAACGTAATTTCTGACTGTCCTGTGCATCTTTTTCCAGTTGCATTAAAAATAACCTGGATTTTGATTTTTTTACCCAGATGTTTCTTTAGAAAAATGTTTGGATTATTTTGGGGCTGATTGCAGATTAATTGTTTTCATTCTGTCTCAACTAGATCCTCCACTCTGAGTTTTAGTTGGAGTGTCCCATCATAGCAGGTTTGATTTGTTCTGCTTCATACCGCTGGGACTTTTTGTTTTCTGTTCTTTGACTTACCTGCAGCTGCAGATGTTATTGGTTCATTTAAATTAAAGTATCTTAACTTTCTCCACCTGCCTGATTCTTGACATTGAGTTTGTCTTTTTGACAGAAAACTTTCTGTGACATTTCTCTGTCCAAACTAATACAAACTATGATAAACACTTTATAAATAATACTAGTTTGTATTTATTTGCATGCAGGGACTGAACACATGCAACATCTCTATGGATAATCTACAGACACTGGTTCTGCTGGTTACCACACCCCACCTGCAGTAAGTCAATCACAGTCCTATAACTCTAACAAAACAAGATGTGACAAATCAGTCAATTAAATTGGATCCAAATCAAACCAACCAAGTGAACTGCTGAGAGACAAAACAGAATTCTGATGACAGATGGGTGCAGTTTTCTTTTTGACGCACCCAAACTATTATGACCTGAAGACTCCACCCTCTGTTTTCTAAAGTACAAAATACAATTTAAAGGTGATATACCCGATTTCAAATTGCCTAGCTTAGAATGTCAACAAATGTAAACAAAGTCACAGAACTTTCGCCCCTCCCGTCGGGTAGAATTCCTAAGCCACGCCCTTCTTCACAACATATTTTTCTCCATGCTGTGTTAAAACGTTTTAATGAGCATGAAAAAAAAACATGTTAAGCTAATTTGTTATGCAAATTAAGGATAGCAGCTTTAATGTGTTTAACGTCTTTTTAAATTATAGCTGGTGGTTACAGAAGTGCTTTTGGTTTCAAACCAATCAAGGATTAAAGTGACTGTCAACTTCAAGAGGCTGGTTGTCATATAAATGTTTCACCATCATTGTGAGTTTACAGATAACTGAAGAGCTTGTGGTAGAAAACCCGGTCGGATTATGTAAATTATGACCCTCCCCCTGCAGATGGTGATAGAAAACTGCTGATAAATTTATTGGCAAATTGTAAAGTTTGTTCTGAGCTTTCTAGTTGTGGTGTCTTTCAAAAACTTCCTAAACTGCATAAAAACTCTGTCTTTTAAATTCTAAGAAGATAAACCAAAAACAGACAGAAAAAAAAACGGAACTGCTTGACAGAATTTATACTAAAACTTTAAAAAAAGACAAAAACTGATTTTCTTGTTTTCCAAGAAAAATTGTTATTGCCCATCAAATTTCTTTTTTAAATGACCAATATTTTTAATATCTACATCCTTGCATTACGTTTAGTAATATAAAGCCATGCATATGATATGCAAAATATAATGAGGAAGGCTTAACCATCAGTTATCCAGACATGAGCTTAATTTAAAACCAAGAAGCCTTTTTTTTTCTTTCTTCTTCTTATTTTTTTCTTCTGCGTATCAGTTATCTTGGATAAAAATAACTCTCAGAAGAATTTGAGGCCTGATGTCAACAGTCAGTCATTTTCTGTACCTGCTTATTCCTGTTTAGGATCACGAGGAGCTGGTTTCCATAGAAGTTATTGGGTAAGATGCAAGATCACACCCTGGACACGTCACCATCACAGCTAATACACAAGACTCTTATTTACATACATCTGTGACTGTATTTTCTTTCACCTGTTTCAAGAACATTTCATCCCTGAGCTGTGCAGATAATCCTGTCGTGCTACTGTTATTTTACAGGTATCCGAGCAGCGCTCAGAGGAGCCTCTAAGATCTAAAATGTTTCAGATCCAACAGAAAATTACAATATTCTTAATTTGTTGTTTTGTTTTTGCATCTCTTTGTTGTCTATCCAGGATTTCTTTCAGAAAATGATTTTAAGGTTTTCTTGGAGTTGTTGCGCGGTCAGGTGACTCTGAAACATCCCTTAGTTATGCTGCTGTGGTTTCAGGCTGCTTCAGGAACTCACATGATCTTCTTCATGTCAGCACCAGACTATTTTCATCCCACACTTGTTTGTAATTATTAGACTCTACAATTCATCAAAAAGTCATTTATAAAAGAATGGATTCTTGTTCAGTCAGAACGACAAATGCAGAATTCTTTCTGCAAACACCTAATGTTAATTACACAGAAAAATACTAATGACAGCCCTTTCTTAGATTATTTAATTTCTTTGTTAGCTTTTTCACTTATTTTTTGCTTGTTTTTTTCTGTAATTTGCTTGTTTTTCTGTAATACTGTGTTTTGGCGCTTCCATGGACATTGTGTGACATTGCACTTAGTTTGCAACTCGTGCTTTGAGCTTGATGTCGATGGATTGCAACAATTTTGAGGTAAGCAGAGTTTCATTTTGACGCTCTTGAAGCTGTTGTAGCTTTTTGCCTCTTCGTTTTTGTTAAAAACACCAACAGTACGCTCACTTTATACATATTTATCCTTCTAATTAACCACAAACAAGATGCAATTTCTCTGTAGTTGGATTACCGACTAATAAAACTAGGTTGGGACATCTTTGAGGAATCAGCAGACTAAAGAATAATCATTTTGTCCAATATTGTGAATGAAAGAACAAATAAACAAGAAGAAAGTCCAAAGGTGTGTTTATAAAGAGAAAAAAAACAAAAACAAAACAACTATACTTTCAATGAAAAGGAGTTTGTCAACTGATCACATCCGCAGTCACCTGTTGGGGGCGGAGCATCAGAGCAAGTGACATGAAGAGGCTGAACAGATGGATAAGGAAGACTGATTCTGTCCTGGACACTGAACTGGAGTCTCTTGAGTTGATTGTCCAAAGGAGGACGAAGAACATCATGGAGAACCCTCATCATCCTCTTCAGAACACAGTAACTCAACAACAGAGTGTCTTCAGTCAGAAGATTCTTCATAATCCGCTGCAGCACAGAACGTTACAGGAGATCCTTCCTGTCTACAGCTAGAACCCTCTATAATGTCTCCCTGAAGAAGAACTGAGCTACAACAACACTTAATTTCCCTTCGGGGATTAATAAAGTATTTTTGATTTGATTTGATTTGAATGGAAAATCATCACAAAGCTAAATTTACTGGTGATTACATGGAAATATGATGATACAAACACGACCTAAGAGATTTAAAAGTAAAAAAGATGTTAAATGTCACAAACAACACAAAATTAGTAACATAAGGCCAAACTAAAACACAAAAGAGACGTCTAAAGATTTATATGAGACTCAAAACTGCAACAGAGATTAGAAAAAGTCTCACTGATGACAGAAAATGACTCCAAAGATTTAAATAGTCAAAGAAATGCTAAATGACCTCAAAGTGTCAAACAACTAAGAATATAAAACTTTAAAAGGATAAAAAGGACATTAAATCCTACAGGTAAACATTCACAACAAGAGCTAATCTGACAAAAATGTTAAAATAATAAAACACCGACAAAATGTGGGACACATGAACATGCAGACTTTAAGCACTCAGAGTTTGGTCCCTAAACGTACACAAAGTGGAGCAAAATTGATCAAAATGGCAAAAAGCAGCCAGAAAAGGAAAGAAAATGACTTCAAATTGAAATGAAATTGTACACAATTTCTTCACCATAGAGACCAAAAGAAAAATAAAGGTCGCACTGATGCCTTGGAAATGGGTCTTTTTAATTTGTCAGAGGTCTTTTCTGGGTCTGATCGTAGTTCACAAAGGTTTCCCACACAGATGAATGTCTCTCTGGTTATGAAACATACTTTTCACTGTTCTTTGAGCTTTACAGCAGTGAAGCAATATCCCACTTCACCATGAAATAATGAACATGTTTAAAGCTTTCATATTATAAAAACATTCTTACATGAACCCTTAAATGATTCAAATATTTCTTATTTATAATGACATATAAGGAACTTTTGCATCTTGTGAAATGTTCCATGTGTAATACATGTGCTATGTGGTCTCAACAAGCCTTTTAAAAAGGGAACGATCTGTTTTAGTGATGTTTGACATTGAGGCATCTTGTTTCCGATGACTGATTTCTGTGCTGCTGCTCATCTCGGTGTGTTTATCTACCAGGCTTCTTCTCTCAAACTCTGCAACAGGCAGCGTGCCACGAATGAAGAATTGTGGGAAATCCTTTGTCCCGTGACCCCCTCCTGCTGTCTTTAGGAAGCCTGTTTAGTATTTTAAACATGTAGTCTGGAGCTCCAAGGAGCAGCTGTTGAAACCACACGCATCTCATTTGTGATGTCTGAGTTTTGCAGTGTGGCATGTCTGGAGATGAATGAGACTCTGTCAGGAAGGAAAGTGATGTGAAAACACTCCAAAAAAATAATTATTTAAAAAAGCATCTCTGATAGTATAAAAATAATAATGAGGTTGGTAAAAACAAACCAAACTTAAGAAGCAAAAATTATGCAACAAACAATCAAAAACCAATCAAATGGTGATTTTGAAGTTATTTAGTGTCATTGTGGGTTTGTTTTGATGATATCAGGAAAAATTCAACAAAATTTCCAAAACAAAGTTATTCATAAACATCAAAATAAGAAAAAAACACATCAGAAAAATAACAAATTATGAAACTTTTCACACAACAAATGTTTCAGCCAACAACAACAAAACAAAAACACAAAAATATAGTGTCATCTAACAAGAGAACTGAAAAAAGACAAGAATCACAAGCAAATAAATCTGCAACTTTCAGAAATTTGACAACCAAAAGGTTAACTACATACTGAAGATACACAGTGAGAAAAATAAAATTACAGAAAACAAAATCCTCTTTCACAAAAACATCCAAAACACCCACACAAAAAATATATAAAAGCAAAAATGTTTACAGACAAAACTGTTTTTCTGTATTTGTTGTTGTTTTTCTGAAAGTTTGTTTTATTTTATTTCAATTAATACATGATTGAGGATTTGTATGCATTTCTAAATAAAAAAGTAGATTTGCTTCTTTCTGACTGACAAAGCGTGTTTGTGATGATGATTTTGAGTCGGATGTGTGGGCAGAGTAACAGGATTTCAGCAGCATGCTCTGAGATGAGTGAGGAGGGGAAAGAGCAAGTGCTTTATAGGGGGAGAGTGGGAGCAACGGAGCAGAGAAGTAGGAGGGTGGGAGGTTTGGAGAGTCAGTGAGAGGGAGGACAGGCGGGTGGGCGCTGTAAAATCCGTTAACAGGGGAGCTCTGTGCATTTGTTAGACATCTTGGCTGCTTGCCCAACTTGGCTCATTGTAATCGAGGCATGATCGTGGACTGGAGGCAGCCCTCTCTGCCGCCTCGGCTGCCCTGCTTCTGGACTCGGCCCAGCTCTCATCGCTGACATGGAAAGACCCGTGAGTACCTTCTCTCTCCTCTCTGGTGTTAGGTTCCCTCTGCTCTGTCGCAGATTTAGCTGTGGCTACGTACTGCGTTTCACTTGTCTCTCAGGCTCTTTCTCTCCGCTGCTGCTGCTGCTGCTGTAGGAAGCAGGAACGCTGGGTAGGAGGAACGCTTGGCAGCTTTCTCCTCGTAGGCCCTTTCCTCTCCCTTTTGCCCTCTTGTCCAGGCATGGGCATCATCTGTCTACTGGCAGACTCAGAACATTTCTATTTCCTTTGACTGTGTTTGTATTTTTGCTGTGCTGCTGCACTGTAACAGAACTGGTCACCAGAACCCGGAGGTTTGTCATACACAGACAGTATCTGCCCGCTTTGGTTCATAGAGGCCAGCGTTCACTTCAGCTCTGCCATTGGGCTCACTGAGATTCACAGTCAGCGCTCTGTTGTGCCTATTCTTGGTGGAATGTCCTCATGGTGTGTTGTGTTTGGATACCCTGACAACTAGAAGCAGTGAGGTAACCATTTCCAGCCAGCCGCCTCTCTGAGTGAGTCCAAACTTTTCTCATGATATGTTTAATATCTCCTAACTCAACATAAACTTCTCAGTTAAAACCTTTCAACAGCAACCAGGATGTGAAATACGGCGATGCTCTTTGTGTGATCATTAACAATGAGTCATCACTCTGTTCCAGTAGCATCACATAAAAGCATTCTCATCTCTCGTGTTGCAGCCGGTGCATCTGTGGAGGATGATTGACTCACTTTGGAACTTCCTCAGACCCCTCAGAACATTTACAACAATATGAGTGTCATTCTGCACTAAGAGTTCTGTATTTTTTATGTTTTCACAGTTAAAGTAAGCAGAACTGGCAGCTTTTCTTTTCTGGTGGTGTTATCGTCACTTCTCCTTAGCTGTGAATAACAACAGAAGATGCCAGCGCTGCTTTAAAGGCTGGAACTGGAGCTTTAATTACTCAAGTGGAGAGCTTCTTTTTAGCTCTGCAAGTGGTACCGATTATGTCTGAATTAAAGAAAAATTGCTTTTTGCAAGTAAAACAACAACCAAAGCGTGAACATCAAGTATGACATAATTTTTTGGTCTTTTATCCCAGTTTCACTAAATCCTTCCCTTTTCATCTTTTCCATTTGTTGTGATAAAAATGGATTCAGACACACATATGCCCAAATAAATCAGTTGAAAATGGAGACATAAAGTAAAGAAAAACCCATGAGACAGGACTGTAAGATTTAAGCTGCAAAAACACACCATCATTCAAATATGTAGGAAATTTGGAACCGTCTGCTGGTTCCAGATTTGCTGATTGCTCAGCTGAAATCACGACTGAAATCCAGGATTTGTCTCTGAACATTCATAAGAGGCAAAAAGCATCTGTATAGCAAAACAAACATTTAAACAAGGTCCTTTTAGCAGAAAACATGAAATGCTTCAGTAAAGCTCCATGAAAGTCCTATAAAGATGCAAAAAAGACCCAAAAAATGTGAGACAATTTACAGGAATTATAGTCAGAGTCAAGACTATCACTGTCAAAGCCACAGTGATTTATAGATTTTAAATAAAAATACAATGTTTTGGAGTTGTCACTGTAGAGAATAGTGTTTGAAACGAGTCTGAAACATGATAAGATGTCAAAAAGGAGCTGAAATGATGCAGAACTATTAGATCTGACTGTGTGCTTTAAAGATGTTGACACACTCTCCCGTCGCTCGTGCTGCAGTTCTTCTTCCCTCTTCACAAAGCTGAGCCTTTAAAGTTTGTTTTCCTGCCAGTCAGATGAGCTTTGTTTTCCTCCCTCTGCACAAACCAGATTGGAAAGGGAATATTAAATTACAGCAGGTCAAACGAAGTGAGATCATTGTTTTCATTGCAGATATTTGATGCTTCACCAGTGACAGTTTGCACTTTTTGGTTTCCCTCAGCTCAGCTCAAATCTAAAACCGAGTTCCTTTTGTATAGAAGCACTGTGTGCACATGTAGGCTTTAGCCTTGGGCCTCGTGTGGTGTGAGGAGGTGTGCCCTGCTGACTGCAATGGGATGCTTAGGATGCTCCGCATATGTGTAACTGAGCTTCATGATGAACGCTCCATCTGTGGTGGCTGTGACGATGTGTCAGTGTTGTGCTTTACTGAAGCACATGGGCGCAATAATTAGTATCTCACCAGTTTATTTGAGTTTCTCTTCTTCTCATAGACACAATGTAATCAAGGTTTACTGTCTCTACCTGATTTATAGGCTGTTTACTCAATTTATTATGATCCACACTCACTGTGTAAGAAATGATTCTGATTTAAATCAGAGAAGACAAGCTCAGTCGGTTTGTATTCACTGAATACTTTGTATCAAATATGCATTTGTTTCCATTTGCTTTTAAAATGAATTACAGAGTCAAAAACAGGGCTGGTGTTGTGATATATTACAGAAGCAAAGATTTCTCATTTGAGAGGATTTTGATCTTTTTTTTCATTAACTTCTTTAAACATGAAATAAATCTTTAATTTAAAAGGCTATACGTATTAATGATCACTAGAATTTGGCTTGCTGAAGCTGGTTGCTGCTTTTTTCCAACAGCTTGGTGTAAAATAAAATTTTTTACCAATTTCTGAATGTTAATACAAAACATTTATAAGTAGAAAAACTGAAGAATAACCACAGTGATGATTTTGATTCGATTAGCGTTAGCTCCACCCACTGGTTTTGGACACATTTTACAGCTAAAACATGATGCACAGCAGCAAACAAAGTGGATTTATTCTATATCCTTTAGAATAAATTAGTTTTTATTTAGTTATTAACACATTTACTTAATATGTGTATTTTTTACAGTTTTAATTTGTTAATAAAAATATTTTTACAACTTATTTTGAAACTGAAATATGGCACTTTTGGTTCTCCATCCAATTCCCTTTTGATTTAACATGAATCTGCACTGTGGAACAGCTGGTCTGCTACATTACATCAAGGAGGTCCTGGGTTTGAAAACTTATGAGGAATTTCAACTGGTTTCCTCCTACAGACCAAAAACATACATGATAATTAACTGACAACTCTAAATTGGCCAAAAGTGTGTGAGTGTGTGTGAATGGTCATCAGTGTTTATCTCTATGTGGTACTGTGATGGATGGGCGACCTGTTTGTTGGTTGAAACCTGCCCTGATTGTGTCTAAACAGACTTCCAGCAACATGCTACCCAAAAGGGATCACGAGCGAGATCTGGAGCTGGATAAGAAGATCGAAGCTCTCCGTCGGAAAAATGAGGCTCTCATGAAGAGGTATAAGGTGAGGATGAGAGGCTGTAACCGGAGATGCTTATGTTACTACCAGAATCAGAGCATGTGGCTCTTAAAAGCTTCCTGACAAAGCATTTTATCTTTTGCATTCAGGAGGTGGAAGAAGACAGGAAAAAGGCAGAAGAGGAAGGAATGGCGCTGCAGAGCCGAAAAGGAAAAGCTGAAGATCTTACCATCACCGTCAGCAAATCCACAGATGTGAGTTTCCACAGCAACGTCACCTCATAACACAGTGATACCAGATGAAGAGTGATTGTTTGACAGACCATATAAATACATCATGACCTGTTGTTTTTCTGGGATTGGAGCAGGATAGTCGTGTGGTGGTGACGAAGCCGATCAGCAGCGGTTCTCCAGCTGGAAAAGGACAGCAGGAACCTGGTCCTGACAGAGGAGAAGGCCAGAAGCAGAGTGGTGGGAGAGGAAACAGAAAGCAGCTGACCATCACCATGGCTGGTAAAAAGGTAAATTTCTACATTTCCAACCAAAGTTACACTAAAAAAATTCAGACTTTAAACACCAAAAACAATTGAGAACAAGAAATAAAAACAATATATGTATTTAAAGGGAATTAAAGGGGAATGGAAATAATTTTAATAAACTGAAAATGCAGTATTTAAATCAAAATGTGTGATTATTTACATCTGATTTAAGAATAAAAAACTAAAGATTAATCAGAATGACTGAGCCAAAGCAAAGATCATTTAGTTTTGTACCCAAATTTTACCACCATCCGTTTGAGAGTTTAGGAGAATTAAACTATGGTGTTGCTAATTTGTGTCTTTGCAGGGTAAGAGGCTGGTGAGTGAGAGACCAGAGAGCAGACCGGGTCCTTCAAATGTTCGTAGCCCCTCAGATGAGGGACAGACGAGGCATGTGGAGTCAGCAGGAAGTGGAAAGCAGCAACCTCAGATGACCAAGAGAGAAGCAGCAGCAGCAACAGAGGTCTGTTTCCAACACGCTGACGTCTTCAGTGATCATGATCTCTGCTGTCTCACAGCCTCTCTTTGTTCTCGCCTGCTTCACCCATGTGTTTTACATAGATGTTAGACGTGTCAGCTTGCCCTTCCCCTCCAGTGACGGAACACAATAATAAAGTCAAAGGAGGTGGACTGTGGCTGTGATTTACTTCTATGGGATTGGAAGAAGGGGGGCTGTTGATTCGGATCGGACTCAGTCTAATTATTTTCACTTTTTATATGGGACTAAATAATTGATCTTCCTCTCGGTGGAGATACTTTTCATTTTGTGTAATTTAGGCTTTAAGAGCTCATCAAAACTGTACAGTACTCTTAAATGAGCTTTAACTTTAACACAATCCCATCCTCAAAAGTGCACATAAGGAAACCTGGGCTGGGCTGTGAAATGCCACCGTGTGTCACAACTGAGACCCCCCCACACGGGTATGCAGATGCTCTGGAACAGCTGCTCTGCCTCAGTCAGAAGCCTGACACAAATACTTAAACCTTAGCATGTGCTCACACATGCTGCTCAGTCAAAATCTGTAGGGACTCTTTCTCACTACTGTACACACAGACACTCGGGTTTGGATGGGTCTTTGACTGATGTTCAGGCCTTACTAAATATGTATATGATCCTCTGAATGGCTGACACAGTGCGTTGGGACTTTGTGCACTAAATGTGGTTGAACACAGTGTTCTGTTGCCTTTATTTCTGGCCCACTAGGTCTGTCCCTTTTTATTTATCACATGGACTGACTCTGCATTTGAACAGCAGCCAACACCACTGTCATCTGGCAGATCCAGAGACTTTGCTTCCACATTGCCAGTGTTTACATAACCCATATTTTAAAACATGGGACGAGCCAGGAGAACGCTGCACAACAATGATACTGCGGGAGAAAGTAATTGTGCAAAAAGATTAATAACAGATAAATATCCATATGTGTTTCCCATGAACTCAATCATGGGTCTGGTGTCTCACTTAGATTTTATGCCTAAAAATCTCCAAGATGAGAGAGAAAGACGCATGAAGGGAGGGAGGAACAAACGGGGTGAGGGGTGAGAAACTTCCATTAACCGTCTGTCCATTTCTAATCTCCATGTCTCTCCTATTAAACTTTGAAATGGTCTGCACTCCTCTGACATGATTGTTTCCCATTTCCCAGCACCCTGAAAGGGCTGAATTGATCTAATTAACAGTCAACTGCCATCTCACACTGAAAAAGCTCATTATGCTGCCAAAGAGACAAAGCTGGCAAGGTGCCAGTTACAGATGGCAGTATGGAGCCTGAGCTCTTTACAATTTGTGTATAAACTTGACAACATCTGGATGTGGGTGTGTGGGTGGATATGTGTGTGTCCGCATCTGTAGATGAACTGCTACACCAATCAACTCTCTGTTCTCAACATTTTCACTGCCATTTTTTTTTTGTTTTTCTGTTAACGACCACACGATCCACTAATTGGCTCATTTGGTTTTACAAATCAGCAGATGTTTTCTAAATCAATTTTCTACAATTTGAATTTGCAGTGCAAATAAGTAAAACCACTTGAGGGCAGTATATGCCTCTACTAGATCTCCTCCAACAGACGAGTTGCTGCTTATGGCAGCAGCGATGTGACTCTTTACAACCGTGTTTAACTGGCTGACAACAATTTGCTGTGTCATCTTTGTCTCTTATAATTACCAGGAAGAGATTAAACAAGATCAGCAGCACAGTGAGGAGCAGCATGAGGCATCAGATCAATGTCAGGTAAAATCACTGCAAATATGTATAAATATGAACATAAATGTTGTTGCTTCTAAACAACATCTTAGATTTAGGAAAACCCATGTGACAGTGCGAGCACATTGAAAATGCAAATGCACATTTGCACATTCCCCTCGTCAGAACCACAACACGTTGTCTTGCACGCCCCTCTTTTCTAGTTTTTTTCCCAGCTGCATCCTGCTTGCTCACGTGTGCTGTAGCTGGAATCGCTCAGAGCTCCCTCACAGATCAGGCGTGTGATAAACAGGCCGACTGGGGCGACAGGAAGGATGGGCTTCAAAGGCACAAACTAAATACGCCACATGACAGGTTATACTCTTCATGCTTCCCCAGGCTTTCTGCAGTCCAGACCCAGTGATTTTATTCCTTTTTTCATTAAAGCTGTTTTTGGAGAGATAAAAGCAAGAAAATCACTGGACTTATTTACAATTTTAGCTTGCAAAAAACTTCTGACATAAATTTTTTAGCCTATCAGAAGGGAATAATTTTTTATTGTTGACCATCCATCATCCATTTACAGCTACCTGCCTCAATATTTGACTATTTCCAAGAAACTGAAGAATTGAGATGTTTTAATTAGTAGGTGGCAGCCTGAGTCAGCCTGTTGGAACATGTGAGAATGACTTCCCATGTGGCCCTGGAGGTCCTCTGAGGTCCAAGATAAGGGAGGTAGAGAGTGAAACGATAAACAAAGAAATGAGCACAGATGTCATGTTCTCAAGTAACTAGAGAAGGGCAACATGTTTACTTCTCTGTGACTGATTAAATTATGACCCATTCTTACCAGCACTGTGTTGGGTTTCTTCATGCAGAACATCATTTAGATTATTTTTTTCTTCAGTTTTTTAGAGAACAGCTTTCTTTGCCTTCTGCTATCCAACTGCTGGTCTTTAATTTGATTCCTGTCAGAACACGGTGCTTTTTGTCTTCCTGGTTTCCTCCAGGCTTTCATAACTTCACCTCACACAACCCGAATCCTTTTAATTTAATAAAGAGCCTGAGTCAGATCTAGTTTTAGTAGCAGGCAATAATTCCTTGGAGGAAAGTAACCTGATCATTTTAAATCAGCATTTTACTTTTCCTAAAAGAGGCTGAATCAATAAAATACTATAAAACATGTCTGATATTTTATCTGCATATTACTTTATTGATGTTTTATTAAAGAAAATATTTGAATATTTAATGGAAACCTTGATGTTCCTCTCATTCTTAAAACACACTGAATTGTTTTTGTGTCCGTGTAGGAGTCAGAGAACTTGCAGGCCTGCACAGACCTCAACATCCCAACATCAAGAGAGGAGCAGGAGGAGTATCTGCTTTGGAAGAAGGAGCGGGAGCAGATTGACAAGGAGAGAGTAGCACGACATAAAAATGCCAAGGGCCAATGGAAACGGGCGTGGGACATGAACAAAACAGAAAACATGTAAGACCTGGAAGCACAAGGCCTTCATGCAACTATTTAAAAAGACTCAAATCTGTCTTAAAATCTGAGTTTGATTGGTTTCTTTTATCTATTTGATTAAATTATTCAGTGGACTAATTGCTTAGAAGCAACATCTAAACGAAATGTTGCATAGTACATAAATATGATGTCTCTATCCTTTTTTAGTATGCTCATATTTTGCACAGATGTTCTCATAATTTCCCATCACTCGTGAAATCAAACAATAGCACCCCAAACTGACAGGAAGGAAAAATGCAACCCATTCATTTGACATTTTTGCTAGATTTCAAACAGACTGAGATGCTTTAGTGCAAAAAGTGACTAAATGTAAAGAGACAAGGGAGGACCTGCTATTTTTAGCCAAAGGGATAAGGGATGGAATAGTTTGCCTTATTTGGAGAGGCTTAAACAAGCTCATGAGCAGGAGCATAGACGGAAATGTGTTTTTCCTCCAACAGTTCATGTGGTCTCAGTGGATGCAAAACGTATGGGTATGACTTGTGGAGCAAAAACTTTTGAACATGTTCTGTAATCATCTGAAACATGAGAGCCTCCTGTTTATGGCATATACTGTACATGAGCTGGAATTGATGAATTACTTGGAAACTTGCCCACTTGCTTTGCTCTTTGCTTCTGTCTAAACTTAGTCTTTGTTTCCAGGTTTTCAGACAAATGCCTTCCTGACAGAGACTGGGGGTCCTTGAGCAGAGGTAAAATACTGATGCTGATTAATGATGATGAGGAGAAGATATTTTCATCATAACATGATGCTTACTTGTTTTAGGAGGGAGAAATGCAAGAAGAGGGCAACAAAAAGCAGGAAGTGATTCAAAAGGTATCCCACACAATGTTTCTTTAATCACTTATTACCTTAGAATATTCTTACAACTAGAAATGAGGAGAAAATATATGTTTTTTTCTGTCCCAGGTCGTAGCAAAAGAGGCAAAGACAAAGCAGCTAAAAATGTGCTTGTGATGAGCAGTAAAGCAAAAGGCAAAGACCGTCTGACTGGGAGGGCTAGGAGGTCAGTAACAGCAAAATATTATATATTTAACTTTTCCAAACATTGGGATGTCTCTCATATTAGTTAATTGTCCTGAGGGAAATAACTATGAACAATTAAAATACATAAATAGGATGTGGGAAGGCCGTCTTGTTTTCCTGAACTGTGCCCTCATGTTCAAATGTCCCTGTATTTCGTGAGACTTCATGTAGAAATCGTAGCAGCTGATTAAACATCCCAAAAGGCCTTGTTTGTTACATATAGTCAGCATCTTTTCTCCAGTTTTCCAGCTGTTGTGAAACAACTGCTCTGAACAAGAACATGCTCAGAATCTCAGCCATCCAATAAACAGCAGAGATGGAAGTGAAGCAACATGCTGTACTCACATTCAGTTTAAAAGTCCTAATGATTTTCTGTCTTCATGACTCAGTGAGGTGGAGGTCACTGAGCTGAGCTGTGTCCTCAGAGGATCCAGCTGTGCTGCTGACACAGTTTGCAACAGATTGAAGTTCGGTGAGAGCTTAGATCTGTGGTAACTGTAGCTGAGAAAGTATGAGTCGATACTTCTAATCACAGCTCCTCCTTCCCACTTATCTGAGTCCAGATTGCTTCCAATCTCACCATCAGTTTTCATGGTTTGTGACAGAGAAGCAAATTTAAAAAGCACTTTGAATTAAAGCACACAGGGCATCACAGTCACAAGACTCAGTTTGCAACAACCAACAACTTTCTGTTAACTTACACTGAGATCCTGACTCCTAAAATGTGATGCTGTTTGAAAGTAAATGAAAAATAAACCTAAACCACAAAAATGAATTTTACACACAAACATAGTTTGATATTTGGTTTGTTTTTAAAGTAACTTAAAGAAGTGAAAATCTTCTTCACATGTAAAAAATCAACAACTTGATTTTCTCAGAGTAAAAACCAAAAAACACTGAAAGATTTTGATTTCAGTCTGTATTTTTTCAGATGGCAGGAAAATGATGACGGAGAGAACCAACAGGTGAATAAACAAATACATATAAATATAAAATGCACAGATTAAGAAGAAAACAGACAATAAATAACAACACGTTGTTTTTAATTGTATCTTATAGGCTTCTGACACAACACTGGAGGAATTTCTTGAAGAACTTGATGCTCTTACAGACGCCAACAAAGAGGATTTGAAAGATCAGGACTCAACAGCAAAGCCTGATCCTCTGAGTGCACCTGAAGAACTGAATGGATCCAATGGTCTGAAAGAGGACACCCTCACTCAGAAGAAATCAGAGGCCTCACCAACTTGGGGTTTAGAGAAGAAAGTACGTTTCTCAGAGGAACTCATCCAGACACCTCCAGCTAAGCAAACGTCTCAAGATTCTGTCAGTCCAGAATCCAGAAGCTCTTTAAAAGCTGCTTCACCAAAAAAGAACAAGCATGAAGTAAAGAGGCTGCAGCTGCCTTCTGAAAGTACCAAGCAAGATGAGGGTCATTCTCAGGATAAAGGAGGAGGTCTGTCTCTTCCTCCTGTTGTCCAAAAGCAAGTGTCTGAAACCAAACATGCTCAAAAAGACAGCTGCCCCCCCACAGTTCCTAGCTCCCCCAGTGCCTCAGTTCACAAGAGCTCAGTCCAGCCTGCAGAGGAGTTCAAATGCAGCAGCAGAAGTACAAACACAAGTACGCCACAGCTTTAAAACAGCACATATCGATGTTATTTACTGTGAATGAGCTCATGTTTTTATATTTCGTAGAAGAGCAATTAGACTCCAGTCTGTCTGTCCTGAGACTAGAGTCAGGAGAAACACGCCCAGCAAACTCCACCAGCAGCGACAAGGTCAGTCCAGGGACCAGGAGATGGTCGAGGGAATTGATAGATGTGTAAATGGACTCATGGGGGATAGAAGAGCAAACGGATGAGGAGTTAGATGGATGAAGAGAGATATGAGACATATGTGCACCCACAGCTTTGATCCCACTGTAGTCAGCACATCTGAGGCCTGATGGAGTGCAGATAATGCCTCTTCATCTCTTCATCCACCAGGACTCACATTATAACCACCCACTTGAATCATTCATATAGAGAAGGGATGAGTCTGAGTTATATAAAAAGTGAATGAAAAAAAAAATACAGATACAACCATTAATTTTTGCTTATATCCTCTCTTTTTTGCAGGCAAGAGGGCATGGGAAGATTGTTTGACATTTTTGGAATGTAAACACCAAAACATTTGGATGCTTTTACAGCTTAAACGCAAACCCAATATTTAATTTTGGGGCCGCATGTCCCCCTGTTGAATTAAATATTTGACACATACACTTGGGGGAGTGTTACTGATTTTCTCCCTACTGAGTTATTGTTACATTTAAGCACTTTATATGAAACTGTGTACTGGCACATTTTACAGTATGTTGATATGCTGCTTGAGTGCAATATGATTAAATGTTTACATTTGTAGGGAGATTTTAAGGTACGTATCCGGGAGGCCTTTGACAGTAAAGCCACAGTTAAAATATCTAGTGCCTGATTCTGTCTTACAAGGATTTTAATTAAAGTCTGAATTTAATAACAGGCATGAAGCTGCCTGATTGGTTATTGTTTATTAGCTCCTTTCAGTATCTATCAACAGATTTTCCCCCAAACAGGAAATTATTTAATTGTTTAAGTGTGCTTGGAACAGAAAAGTGACCAGGACACTGGACATTTATTATCTATTACTAAGACAAATTACAGTGGGAATCTTATTTTAGCCTAAATAGCCCCAAAATACAGCTTACTGATGTCACAGAGGGCAGGATGCTGAAACTGGTTGAAGGTTTCTCGATTCTGGCAGCTCAAGTCTTTATTTTTCCACCTTCTTGATTAAATCAGACTCAGAAAATTTACCTTAAGTGCATTTTAAGCTCTCTGAAGCACAATTTTACAACTAAATCCAATTTGCAATAAAGATCAGACACAAATCAAAGTCTGGTTTGGTGATTAGAATATGTATATTATATATAAAGCTGGCCAGAGCTGTTTTATTACAGCTGTGATATGAGTCCTAATACAAAAGGGGCCTTTTCTTGTTGTTGTTTTATTGCTATAAACACAAAGATGGCGCTCTTTGATTTTTTTTTTATGAGGAAACCCCCAGATTTTGTGCCTTGCTTATTAGTCTCTTCATATATTGAAGATGTACTTTATTTTCATGGTTTGTATCATAACTATTACATGTACAGCATTGACGTTGCAGCATCATTTTGTTTTATTTATTTGCCCTATGAGTGGCCACTGGAATGTTTATTTAGATCAAATCTGTTGTTTCTCTGTGTTTGTATTTAAAACCAGTCTGCTGTTTTATTTTTGGTATCATGAGATAAGAAGCCTTACAAAACTATGTCCTCAAAAAAAGGTTTTTGGCTTTCGTAAAAATTACGATATAGTAAACAGTTATGTAACCCTACGTGGAGAACTCAGTGCTTTGTGTGGCTGAGCTTACATAAAGTCCAAATCATCTGGAATCTGGTGGAAGCACAAACAAGGTGTCCGTCACAAGGCTGGAGCCAGTTCAGTCGTTTAGAAAGACTCGAGTAGGGGCCTTAATAGGAAAGTACATTTTTGTTAAAGGATACATCTGTTTGAAAAAACAGGTGACCTTTGAAACATTTGAAACTCCCTGTGGGATTGTTGTGAAAAGAAATTTAAAGCATGCAGTCATAGATTAGTTAGCTGTTACATGTCCGTGTAACATGTAGGGGTCTTGTTTCACCTGTGTGTGGACTTCTGTCCATATGTGCCAGTGTATGAGTGAGTTCTTATACATTTTAACTTTTTGCTGTTTGAATCTTTGTGCAGAAATGCTTCATTTACTGTGAATGCAAGAAAGCATACAGCATCAATAAAGTGTTTTTGTCAGTATTTCAAAATCTGATGTCTGACATTGATTTGTTGACCTACCATCTTCTCTCCTGCAACAACACACCTGAAGTCTCATTATGAAAATACTTCGACGTCAGTCTGCAGAATCTTTTTGTTGGGCTCGATTTTTGTGAGCTGAGCTTTCTGCAGAGCTGTCGCATTGGAAACAGGTGGGACGTCCCATAGGTGCCACTATTTTAATTATCTTCTCCCAGGGTGATCTCATTTGCAACCTTCTGGGCTTGAGACCTGCTGCACATTAAGCACCAAAACCTCACACCACTGAACAAACCAAACAGTTTTTGATGCCTGTAAAAAAAAAAAAAACATACAAAAAAGCTTACTTTGAAGCTAATAATTTTACACTACACTACAGTGGGGGTGTTGCTGTTATGGAAATAAGCTGTAGGCTGTTTTAGAGGATTGAAGTGCAGTGTAGGATTATGTCAGCTGCACTCTGCAGTAAAGGCATTTTATAATCTTGATTTCCTTGGAGAAGAAGTGCTCTGTTTTCACTCAAAATGCCTTAAAACCAAGGTGCTTTTGAGGTCTGTCCTCATAAATAACACTGTATCTCGTTTTTTGTTGCAATAATTGTCATCAATTTGTCAGAAATGTGTGACTTCTATAATAGTTTTCTCACTCATCTCTTGAATCCTTCCTTCAAAATCCTGTCAGTAAAAGTTAATGAATTAAAATGAAAGCATCAGTTCTACATATTTATGAACATATACAAAGAAATAGTCACTTTTCACTTGACAATTAGGCTTCACTGAGCCGTATTTCATCACAACTTCTACTTAGGATAAGATATAGCAGTTTACCTAACTGTATTTCTTAATAATCTATAGAAAAGCTACAAAACAAATTATTTAAGGATTTCCTGAAGTCTCTGCCAGTCCAACAAATAAACTAACCAAAACCTGAATAAAATAAAACCTTTCTTAGAAGTTCAAACAGGGTTTATTGTATTTGTGAGCTTTAGACAAGAGGAATTGCTATGTTTGAACAAAGCATTTTATTCCAAACAAAGGCTACTTGCTCAGGCAGATTCTATATTTATTTAGCAGACAGTGAAGATTAGTTTGTTATATTTTGAATATATAGTAAAAAAGTATGCATTTTCTTCCTGTCTGGGTTTATGGTGCCACAGTTTGAGAACAGTGAGGTTATTAAAGCTGTCCAAGAGTGTCATTACAGCTGATGGATGGAGGTTAAGTGGAGGTACGTTCTGAGCTGGTTTTGGCCTCGTGACTCTGACAGAACATGACAGGACATCACTAAGTGTGTGCGTCATCCTTCTCGCTAATGTCCTCCCTACACTGCCAGTCAGATTTACAGTAATGGGAAAAAGTATTTACCCCTCAGATTTCTTCTGTTTTGTTACACTTAAATGTGTCAGAACTTTTAAAAACATTCCTATCAGATAAAGATAACCTGACTGAACATAAAATGTAGATTTTTAATGATTATTCATTTATTAAGGAAAAAAGCCGTTCAAACCAATCTGACTGGATGTGAAAAAGTAATTACACCCTATTCAAGAACAGATGAGAACAAAGTAACTGAAATCCATCAGTCTAGAAAGAGTGACAATGCCATCTTTAAAGCTTTGGGAGTCCGATGAACCAACATGAGAGCCATTATCTACAAAGGAAGAAACATGGTGGTGTCTGTGGTGAACTATCTGTCTGAGCAAATAAACTCCAAAAGCCCATTAACAACTCATCTAGGAGGTCACAAAAGATCCCAGAACATTGTCCTGCAGGCCTTATGTTCATGTAAACCTGGTTAACGCAGCAAGACGATGATCTAAAGCACACCATAGGCCCAAATCAGATGTTCAGACCTTAAACAGGTCATTCATGCTCAAAAACCCTCCAAAACGACTGAATTTCAACAATTCTGCAAAGAAGGAGCAAAATTTCACCACAAGAAGAAAAACTGATTGTCAGCTACTATAAAGCCTAATTATAGCTGTTGCCTCCAAATATTCTTTTAAAATAAGCTAGTTTTAGTCAGAATTTAGTTCTAAATTAGTAACTTTAGATTCTTTCACTTGTATGTTGAGATTTTGTGTCATAGTTCTGAGATATTCACTTCCATCCATTTGAGAAATAGTAAAATTATTGATTTCTGTGTTTTTATTGCTTTCACAAAGTCACTTTTTCTTCTGAGATGATTTTCTTTTTGGATGAAGAACATCACAACACTCACAGTGTTAGAGTAAATTGAATTTGATTGTCCAAATTTAGAGATCCAGTAAGCTTTAAAAGGCTTAAGTGAAACAGCTTTTGTTAATTTGACCCAATTTGAAAAGTTATGTAACCAAAACAAAACCTTGTTTAGTAAAAATAACCATCATATCTAAACTGTTAGGTATATAATTTCCGCTCTTTACAGTTTCACAGTTCTTCTAGGTTCCATTTCACATGGAATCCATTGTTTTTCTTGAGATAAGTGAACCTCATACTTGGAGGGTTTTTATCTTGGGATTATGTGCTGAATGGGTTCAAGAGAGATGAGGTCATAATCTGTGTTCTGACTCAGATGCTTCCAGCGAAAACTGTCAGAACAGATGAACTGGTAACGTGTCTACATCCGTTATGTTACACACACACTGTGCTGTAATAATTTGAGATGCTCCTGCTGCTCTGATGAATGAACGTCCTGTTTAGCACAGCAGACACTTTGGCTTTGCTTCTCAAAATCTGTCACACTGACACGTGGAGGCATCTCATCCCTGTTTACGTCGAAGTGAGGCGGCGGTGGCTCGGTGGTTATCAAATGATTTCATTTCAGTTGTGATAGTGAACGATGGTTGTCACTGGCAGCAAAAAAAGCAAACCTTTCAGCCAAGTAACTCTTTTTTAGAGAGAGCTGAATTAAAATAGCACTAAGCAGCATTGTGTAATGTGCTACAGAGCAACAACACATAGAGCTCAAATCAATACGCCTCCCTCACATGCTGCTGGGAGAGAGCGCGCAAGGTTGTTGGTCTTATTTCCACTTCATAGTTCACCACAAGTCTTTGTATGACATGGTTTACGTGTGAGCTGCAGCATCTGGGAGATGTAGACATGTCAGACAGACCAGTGATCACAGTTCATTCAATTAGTTCAATCATTTAAATGCTTCTTCCAAAATCTGATTAAACTATCATGAGTTCGGCTGTAAACAGAAGACTCTTTGTGCTGGCACTGCTTTTATTTCTGTTGAACCCACGCCTTCGCAACAATCAATGCTCATTGTAACACTCTGAACTGAGTCACCATTTAAATCCATCATGCTTAAAAACAAAGGTTTTAAATCCATGACTTTGTATGGCTCTTAGCATGTTGAATAATGACAGCGATAACTTCCTAATCTAATAGAAAACCATGGAATTGAATAATTTTCCAAGAATGTTTATTTAATTGTGATATACATATTGTACCTTTAATAAAAATCACCTAATTCCACTAGTAGTTAATCAAGGCCAAAATATGTATGCCTGTCTTATATGTACATAACCAAATACACATGACATTTACATGGTTATATGCACATACTGTACCTGAGCATAACTTAATAATGCAGGCTCTTCTAATGGAAATCCAGGGTTTGATCCATCAAAGCAAGAACAGTTTGTATGTTAAAATGCAGTATTAATCTAAACTGGCTGATAAACGGCAGTGATTTTAAGCACTTTTATATGTGAGACATATTTAGGTCTTTTAAAAAACAAACTATATTATTTTTGGCCCTCATTATGTTACTTTAGCAACATTTCTTTACCAGTTTTATCCACGTATTCTGGCAGGTAATTGGCTTCAAAATGTGTCCGAGGCAAAAATAGACACAGACTGATTTAAGGCATACAGATGTCCTAAAACAAGGGGACCAGTGATGGAGAAAATAGCTCTCCTCCTTTTTTTCAGTCATAACTGTGCAGTTCAGCATCCATAAGGGGGCTCTGCAAAAGCAGAGGACCCGTGCGTCACCCGACCTGCGGTTCCGAGAATGCAAAACGCTTGGGTCAGTTTTTAAGTCAGAGTGGGAACAGTGATGGTCAGCTCAGCTCGTGGTTTAAGTTGGAGGGAGAAATGCTCCATCCGCAGCCGCGTCAGACCCCGCATCCCCTCCCCTTTCATCCACCTCCTCCTCCGGGGTGAAAGGAGTGACAGACTCCCTGGTGCTTGACGGGACCACCTGGTTCACCTGTGATTGAGACGTATGTGTCTCAGTGCCCAAAGTGTCTGATCTCTCCGTGTGACCGTGGGAAGCTGAGTACAGTCCTTCTTCCTGCGGAGAGTGCGCACTTTCTGTCCCTGCAGCGCGCGAGGAGACGGACCCTCTTTCCACTCTGTCATTCCACTGAAACGCCCGATTGTGCGCGGTTGTACCCAGCAAGGTCTGGTTCACAGAAAGCAGCCCTGCCTGTGTAGAGTTCCACTCTGAGACACTGATGTTTGTTGAAACTGTGGTGCCCGTTGAGATGTTTGCAGTGGGGGAGACCTCCTCAGGCCCCACAGGCTTTCCAGAAGAGGAGGATGAGCTGGTTGGTTTCCAAATCAGGCTGTAGTAAATAGCCAGAATAATGGCTGCTAAGGACACTGACAACACATATGCAAAAACTGTGGCAAGTCTCACCCACTTCTTGTTAGTCTTAGCAGCCATTTTAGCCTTTTTGTCCCCCGTGTAAGTTGCAGGTTTGCCTCTCTCCATATTGGGCATGAAGTCCCGCTCTCTCATGTTGCCCCTATTTTTCCCTCGATGCTCCACTACCCCCTCCGTCTTGAAGGATTTTTCTTTATTCCCGGTCCAAGAGAAGATGAATCAGAGACCCCAAGAGAAAGATCTTCCGCGCCGCAGGAAGATTTAGAGGCTAAATTGATTTCTTCCTATTTCATTTGATCTCCAAATCACTGCGCTTCATTTTTGGTCGCCGGTGCAGCATTGCGTTTCATAACGGACATCAAGCATCCACACAAGGTGACTGCGCGTTTCAGCATCCGAGAGCAGCTGGATAAATGTCTGCCTCACATGAGATATCCTGGGAACATCTGGCTGTAGGCCCACGGCGGATCCACGGGATGCGATTTGATGTCATCTATTAAAACGATTCAGTGCGATCACACGGTATACAACTGTCTGTCTTATCCAGCAAATGAAGTAGCTGGCTCAGCTAAAAATACAGCAGAGGGGGCGGGCGGTGGCTCTTAAAGAAGCAGCAGCTGTGTAGCACACTTAAGAAAAAGAAATAGAAATATCCCCCATCACCTTCATGTAAGGTCGCTACATGGAGAGCATCCTGTTGTCCAACAGACGCTGTAAATAAAGAGTTTGGATGCGCGCTCCTGGACAGGATGATGCGCGCTCGGAGCCAACTAAAGAGATGATTTAATAATTTCTGGGGAGATTCATGAGTTACGTAATGCTCCATCCAAGCTTTATACGAGCAGTTAAAGACGTGTGTATCATAAATCTGGATTATTTCTCACCTCGTTCTGAAAGTCAAATAGACCAAACTCACATAAATCAGTGCAAATGTACACTTTATTTTCCCATTTATAATATATTGAGAGTTCAGATCATTCAACTATCTGCTGTCACTTCATACATCATGTTGCCATGTTTACGGAAAGCTCGCTTGTGTCCACCGCAACTGTGGCAACCTGTCAGCTGCACATTTCTCTCATTTTAATATTTAATGACATTCATTCACAGACAGAAAATACATTATTTTATGTCACTATTCCTCCTCCTGTCAGACCAGAGTTTCATCTTACAGGTGCAGATGAAGTAAGCAGTTCTAACACTGGGGGGGGAGGTTGATTGTTTTCATTACACTGGGAGACCAGGTGTAATTCTGACACGTTCATGTGAATTTGTCTCATTAGCAGCATCTTGAATACACTGCGGTGGTTCCCTAAATGTCCCCACTGTGGCCCCTGACTGACTCATTGTTTGCATTAGATATTACACAGTCAGGAGCTTTATTTGAATGATATCCAAATGGGATCCTTTGTTGAAACAGCCTCTTGCATCCTGCCTCCAGTAATAAATGACAGAATGATTCTTAACAGATGGTTGTTCCTGGAGAATGAGCTAAAATATTTAAGTTAGAAAGGAAATGGCAATAAAAGGTGTGTAAAGCAATGAAAAGAAGACTCACATCTTCTATGTATTTACTTGTTCACTTTGCAAAGACTGATTATATCAAATAACAACTTTTGGGAAAAGCTTCTGTCAGTATCACTTAGGTTCAGTTCACTCAAACTACATGAAAATCCTTTTCTCAACAACCTCTGGTTGTTATCACACTATGTATATTTGAGTTATATTTGACCTGCATTTGAAAAGGTCTCTGTTCCTTTGGTGATGGTGCAGAAAACTACTATTTCATTGTGACCTAGAAGATCCTCTCAGTCACAACTTTGAAAAGAAGTACTGGACTTTGAGGAAGAGTTTGTGTTTAAATATATATATCTATATTTTTATATTTGTGTTTTTTTATTTGTTTTACATCAAACATATCTCATATCAAGTATAATATGCACCTAAAGTTGTAATTTTGTATTTATTTTTAGTGAATCTTGTCAGAAAATAACAACTTCTCATTTAAAATACAGATCATTGAGACTATAAGCAGTTTGAAAGCTGCAGGGTTTTTTTCATGACTTAATTTGCAATGCATACAAGCTGGGGTGCGTCCTGACTGCATGCAGCCGGATGCAGCGAGTTTCAATTTAGTGCATCTTTTGGATGCAGATGCAGTGATAGAGTAGATAATCAGTACAATCATGTTGGATTTAATCTAGCTATAACATTCTTGAATACAAACATACTTTACAAGGACGAAATGAATAAGAAGAGATATTTTCTTGATCCTCCAGAGGTCAAAGACTACCTGGTTAAGGGTGAAAGATATACCAAATGGTCAGAGGTGAGTGAATATTTAGATAAAACTATGTAAAAATGTACAAATATTTTCAGATTTTTGTTTAACTTAATAATAATGATCAAATTGACTTCCTTATTTAATTCTTCAAGACATTCAAATTGATGTCAAAAAAGCCTAATCAGTTCAGTTGCAAAAATAAATTATCTAAAATCTACAAACATACATTTTGTGAAAGACAAAGTTCCCATGTCTCCTTCAAGGACTCTACAAAGACTGTTCCTGTCACCATGAAGATGGATCCAAAAGGGTTTTATGTCTACTGGACTAACCAAAGCAAGGTAATCAGGAATCACCGCTAAAGAGAAGCAGTAACATTAAAACTCTAATTCTTCTTTCATAACTGCTCCCAACTGTAAGGAGAGAAAGTTAGAATTATTTGAATTCAGTTTTACAGTGTAACCATCAATGACTATAATTAAATGCATAATTGCACTGAATTACATCACACTTGTATTTATTTCATATTCAGTTAAGTTTTAGAATATCAAACAAGACCACTGACTTTAATGCTGACAAAATGTGAATACAGTCAGTTTATAACTGCATGATAGTGCCCATAAAAACTGAGAATTATTTTATAAAAAGTGTATTTTATTGCAGAACAGGTGTATGTCACTCACAGCTTCTTTGACCACCTTCCTGCCTTGGCAGCTATCTGTGCTGATCACCATCCAGGTTCACTGTGCAGCTGGACTGCACTCAGTTTTACATACAATCTGTCATTTAGAGCCACATTCTTCTATTAATGCCTCTTTTAGATTTCATAAAACCAGTAAAAGCTTCACTAAATGTGTGCTTTGTGTTTCTGAGCTAACAGCAAGTTTCTTTCAGACAATGTAGTAAAATATTTTACACACAAACAAAGTAACTCCCATAGTTTTAGCCTTTGCCAAAACATGACTTGTATCTCAATCCATATCTGGCCAAGTGCCTACATGTAGTGATAAAGCTCTGGATGTGACTCTGCCTCTTGTTTCTAGGAGACAACATTCCTGGATGTAGCTACCATCAGAGATACCAGAACTGGAAAATATGCAAAACTTCCCAAAGTATGTGTTGCATTATTATTTAGTCTGTACTCTCATTTAGTTTAGTCAAATGGAAGTTGCTTATTGTGTAAGAATCTCTGCAGGCATGCAAATATGGTGTCAAGCCCTTAGTTTGCCCATTAATTTGAGAAGCATATTTGCATTGCAAAAGTGGTGATGGATAAATGCACAAGGTTTCTCCAAAAACTCACTCATACGCAGGCATGTATAATGAAACATGATCAAGGCATGGAGCTTATTTTTCTTATTCTTTTGAGCTGAAAGCTGCCAGTTGTGGTCCTTAGTGGCCTTTGCAGATAGTTGCAGCATGCAGCCTTGTTATGACTCATGGAGGGGAAGTGTGTTTCCCTTGAGGGCCGTATAAGCTGCATCATTCCAGTCAGGGTGCAGATGGAAGCATCTCTTCCTATTTGGCCCCTGAGGAGCAGGAACAGACAAGAAGAATGTACCAAAGTTCTGTCAGTCTTTCCTCATTTGGATTGTGTTGTACATACATGGACGTCTGTCCGTGCAAGTGAATCTCACAGTGTCTGTGCATATGTTTGCATGTCCTCCTCACTATTTGCCTGCAAAGGAGAAGCTTCTAGTTATTCAATCTGTGCATGTAACTTGTGCTGCTGACTATAATTTAAGTTTTTCAAGCCAAGGATGGAAGTAATGAATGAAATGAGTTTCTCAAAAGCAAAAACTAAAACTGATGATCTGTAAGAAGCATATTTTTTTGACATTTCCTTTACTTTGTTTTTTCACAGCATCCAAAAGTGCGCAATGTTTTTAACCTGGATTTCCCAGATAGCAACCATCTTGCCAAAACGCTGACCATTGTCTCTGGTCCAGACATGGTGAATCTGACCTATCACAACTTCTTTGCCTCCAAAGATAAAGTGGCACAGGTAATATAAAAATAATGTTGTTTATGAGAACTGATCTCTGTATTACTGTGCAGTTTCTGTTCGTGTTTACAGTCTTTGTCCCTGCCATCAGCCATTGTATAATCCTTTGCTCACCCTCAAATAAAGCACCCTCTGCATACCTTTTAGTTTTATTAGACTTTATGGCTCCGGTATTCAGATATAATCAGCTGTAATCAAATTACAATTGTTCTTTGTTTTAAAGCAGTGTTTACTGCCATCACTTCCTGAGAAACCACCATCCTATTCACACCCTCTGGTGGTGACTTTGTGTATCTCTTGAATGTCAATAGAATCTTAGCTCACTGAGACATTGAATGTAATAGGACATTCGTGTTTGTTTGTCTTTTCAAAGAACTGGGGAGAGGACATTCTTGCAATTGCATACAATGCTGCAAGAAACAATGCATGCAGGCAGGTTTTCCTGGAGAAAATGTAAGTGTATTTGAAGACAATTTTGCAGATTGTGAGTGAATATAATTCATCATGCAGCACAGAGTACATAATTACATCATCATGTACTTTTGGAGTTCTAATAAAAATATTGTTCATTCTATCTCAGATACGTCCGCATTTCTCTTCAGACCAACAAGGACGGCAAGATCCCAGTGAAGAAGTAGGTGGCTGAACAGCTGTCAGTTTGTTCAACAAATTTCTAAATGTTGGTTCAAGTGTGACGCTTGTGTCTTTTTAGTATTTACAAAATGTTTCCTGCTGACAAAAAGAGGGTTGAAAGTGCCTTATCAGCAGCACATCTCCCGAAAGGAAAGGTCAGAATTACATCATTCTGTTTAACAAAAATAGACATGAAAATAGAAAAATTCCTGCCAGTTCCACCTTTATTGTCCCAGTGTCTCTTATAGCTCGTAAATGAGGTTTTCAGACTTCCACAGTAAATATTTCGACATGTTTGAACTGATTTAACAATTGAAACATTATTCAAATCAAGATCTGACATGAAAGTTGTGTCTTCGTGTTTCAGTATGAGACCATGAAGCCTGATGTGTTCACTGAGTCTGCCTTCAGGACCTTCCTGACAAATCTCTGTCCTCGGCCAGAAATCTATGAGATCTTCACTAATTAGTAGGTTGACTCTAACAATTAGGCATATCTTTAGATATGATTAAAACACTGATTCTCATTATTCTAACGCTTGTTAATTGCAAGCAGTGTGATTGAATCATTTAGATTTTTTGACAGTTTCCTGAACTAAATAATTCTGGTTCACAACTGGACAAACCGAACGTATCCAAAGGCTCAGTTGGAAGTTAATGGTTTGTAGGTTTGAGCAGCATGAGCTGCAGCGCTGGTGTGACTGTCATACTTCACTCCACACTTCAGCTCCACCAAACCCACCATGACGAAGGAGAATTTCTCCAAGTTCCTTAATGAGAAGCAGAGGGACTCCCGCCTCAACGAGGAGCTGTTTCCACGTCTCCGGCCAGACCAGATCAAGGCTCTGATTGACAAGTATGAACCCACCTCTAATAATGCCAACAGAGGTAAGATCACAAGATCAACTTAAAGCCTTGAGGATGTTTTTCTACTTTGGGTTTCAAAACTTAAAGGTGTTTTTTCATCATCTGCAGGTCTGATTTCTCCAGAAGGTCTTTTGTTCTTCTTGATGGGTCCAGAGACATCAGTTGTCATGCAGGACAAGCTGGCCAAGAGTCAGGAAATGACCCAACCTTTACCCCACTACTTCATCAAGTCCTCCCATAACACATATCTAACAGGTCAAACACAAAACACTGAGCGTTACAGCTAAAATGTATTGCACTTAGTTTACAACTTTATGTTGTTGTCAAAAAGAAGCAACAGAAAACAACAGAACCTCCTCTTTGCAGGGACCAAGAGTTCATGTTATCCTTGTGCACCTCATTCGTGCATGTGTAAAGTTGCACATTTCTTTTTCTCTTTTCCTTGCGCAGCTGGTCAGTTCTCTGGCGTGTCCTCTCCAGAGATGTATCGCCAGTGCCTACTGTCTGGTTGTCGGTGTCTGGAGCTGGACTGCTGGAAGGGGAAACCTCCAGATGAAGAGCCCATCATTACTCATGGCTTCACCATGACCACAGAAATCCTTTTCAAGGTTGATTCAGATGTTTGTTAACTATCTTTAACAATTATTTCCAAGTCATGTATGAAGTAATCTTCTTTGAGTCCATGTTGATTTTGCACAATACAAACAACATACATTCTTCAAAAAATACAGTGTATGAATTATGTGATGAATTTAACACAATCTCAACAATGTCAGCAGTCATTTTTGCTTTAAAGTGTGAAAAATCTGTTTGCGGATTCAAAGTGCACAGTGACACACACAGAATCCTGCAAACAGCCTCTCACACTCTACACTTCCATTTAAGGACAGCTGCAGCTCCACAGTCCCAAAAGCCCAAACACAAAACCTCTATTCAGTTTACTGCAGTTTATGATCATCAGCAACAACATTATTTTTTTTGATGTTTATGATGTTTATGAGGTTAGACCATTGAGTTTTTATGCAGCTACAATATATTTATGGAGTTTTTGCTGTTCTCTCATTGGGACTTTCTGCATTATGTTTCCAGCACTAAGTTTATTTGATTAATTTAAGTCAAATGTAGTAATTCTAAAAGAGATAAACAATTGTTTTTTTGTGTCTTTTGACAGGATGTGATAGAAGCGATTGCAGAAAGTGCCTTTAAGACCTCAAAATACCCCGTCGTTCTCTCATTTGAGAACCACGTTGACTCGTAAGATCCAAGTTTTTTTTTTTCACTTTAAGTAATGCTTTGTTAAAAAACTACATTTTAATCAAATGTCAGAAAAACATTACCAGCTTCACCTTTTCAAATGGCCAAAATTGGTAATTTTAACAGGTGGAATTGTGATTTATTTCAGGGTGAAACAGCAGGAGAAGATGGCGAACTACTGTAAAACCATATTTGGTGAAGCTCTGTTAACAGAACCTTTGGACAAATACCCGGTGAGTTCATCCCTCTGACGTAAATTTCTATTGAAATGGTCATTTATAGACCCACACACTAAAGATTAAACAAATGACTGATGAGGTTTGCAATGTATTTACAAAGTTCAAGTTTAATGTGTATTCACCTTGTTATCTCTGACAGTCATCGAGTCACACACTGATTTATTTTATTGGTCAGTGTGTGCTGCTCTCCTCACAGCTTTGTGTGCATCTGTGTTTCCAACATAGCAATTGATTTTTCTAATTTTAAAGGCACGTTTTTTTTTTATTTTTAGATCTAGTGTTTTTACAACAAGTATCTATACTGTATTACTGGATTAAATCTTTTAGGCTATAATATCATAAATCTTCAGAAGACATCTAATAAGCGTTTTGATTCTTTGACTGTTTCTTGTGCATCCTTAGTTCAAAATATTATCTTAGTCAATGTTTTTGTTCACAAAATCTAGTTATTCATTCAAAAAATAAACGCTTGGTAACTTTAAACATAAACGTAAGTTTCTTAATTGTGCTTATATGGTACTAGCCATTTGTTTGTGCTGATAGCTGGTTGAGCTTTTATTGTCAATGACTCTAAAACCAAAAAAGTGTCTTGCCAACTCTGACATAGTTGATTTATTTTCAGAAAATAGGCTGGTTAGGTTTGGACACGTACAGAGGAGGGATATTAGGTTTATTGGTAAGGATGCTGAGGTGGGAACTTCCAGGCAGGAGGTCTAGCGGAAGACCAAAGATGAGAAGGAATGGATGTAGTGAAGGAGGACATGATGTTGGTTGGAGTGAGAGAAGAGGATGCAGAGAACAGATGGAGACGACTTGCTGTGGCGACTCCTGAAGGGAGCAACCGAAAGGAAAAGAAGAAGAAGAAAGCTGTTTTTACAGCATAAATTAAGTTGTTTATTTATGTTTACTGTCTCTTCCAGCTGAAGCCAGGCCAGCAGATCCCAAGCCCTTCTGAACTCATGGGCAAAATCCTCATCAAGAACAAGAAGGGAAGTGATGCAAAGCCAACCCAGGCTAAGAAAACCACCACCGCCACCACTGATCAGGCTGCAGCAACTGGAAACCCAGAGGACCCAAACATTTCATCCCAGGATGCAAGTAACCCATCAGCCAGCACCCAGGAAAACCAAGGTATGCTACAAATTCATGTTATGTACCATAAAACTGGCCTGTTCTCATTTTTAAGTTTCACTGACATTGTGTTTATGTGTTTAAGCTGAGGGAGAAGCTGCTGCAGAGGAAACAGAGGAGCAGGAAGATACAGAGGAACAGGATGAGGAGAAAATGAAGACATCAGATGAGGTGAATGATGAAGTTTTGTTTGTTTGAAGTGAGAAGATCCGAAACATCAATGAACTTTTTGTAATTTTCCCACAGGGTACAGCTGGACAAGAAGTGACAGCGTATGAAGCGATGTCATCCATTGTAAACTACATCCAGCCTAACAAATTCATCTCTTTTGACAATGCCAAAAGTATGACCTAAACTCAAATCAATTCATTTAAGAATTTGACCCTTGAAACACATCAAAGCAAGTGTAAGTTACACAGTTCTTCCTTCCTTTTTCTTCTTCTTCTTTCACAGAGAAAAACAAGAGTTACGTCATCTCATCTTTTGTGGAGACAAAAGGGGAGGCGATGATCGCTAAGACTGCTGTTGAGTTTGTCGAGTATCCTTAAATAGCGACCTGGATGTTGCCTTGCACAAAAAAAAAAAATCACATCAGTCCCATTAAAAATATCTAGTTCAATGCTGGCTTGACTTTTAGCGAAAGAATCCCAAAATAGAAATACACTTCCTGAACCATGTTTCACAGATACAACAAGAGACAGATGAGCAGGATTTACCCCAAAGGCACAAGAATGGACTCGTCCAACTACAACCCTCAACCTTTTTGGAATGTCGGATGCCAAATGGTGGCTCTCAACTACCAGACGATGGGTATAACTTGATATATGACACAGAAAAATCATTCAGTGATCTTACAAATTTCCCACACTGCAAGAAAGGATTGTTTAAGAAACAGAATTCTGATGTTAGTTCTCCACATGAGGTCAGTGTTGCCCCTCTTTGTGGTGCACAGACCTCTGCTTTTCATTTGCATCTCAGACGTTGACTGCTGCTCCAGAAGCTGTAGCAAGATGACATGAATGGTTTGTGTTTGTTTGTTTTCAGATTTCCCCATGCAGCTGAACATGGCTCTGTTTGAATTCAACGGCAGAACGGGTTACCTTCTTAAACACGATGTTATGCGCCGTGGTGATAAGAAGTTTGACCCTTTCTGTGACAGGATTGACACTGTTGTGGCAAGCACACTAACCATAAAGGCAGGTTCAATTCCCTTTTTACCTGTATCTATACTGTAGTTGAGATCAATTTTATTCCATGCACAGCTTCCAGGAATAAGTAATGCAATAAATTAGTCTCACTTAGAGTGTTGCAGATGCAGAGTCCATAATAACACTACTACTAATAAAAGCTTCCTGCTGTGACTGAAACACAATTCCTGGTATTTTAACAGACTCTGCATGAGTGAAAACCTGAACTCTATTACTATCTACTGTTCCATCAGCATGCACAGACACAGCAGCACAAATCATTCAATGCTGTTAAACCTTTCACACGTGTGACATCAAATCTCACGCATCTTTCTAGATCTACTCAGGACAGTTTCTTTCTGAGAAGAACGTGAAAACAGGTGTTGAGGTGGAAGTGATCGGTCTGCCAGGAGACCCTAAGAAAAAATATCGCACTAAGTGGTCCACTACACCCAATGCCATTAACCCTGTGTGGAATGAGGAGCCCTTTGTGTTTGAGAAGGTGAGCACTAAAGCATTAAGCAGGCTCTGTCTAATAAGCTCGGTGCATGTAATTGTGCATGTGTTTATTCTAATGTGTTGTGTAGATCCTGCTCCCAGAAATGGCTGCTCTTCGAATCGTAGTCCATGAAGAGAACGGGAAATTTGTAGGACACAGAATTATCCCTCTTGATGCCATCCAGTCAGGTCAATAAAGCTGCAAAACGACAACAACAAAACATTTCATCTGAGTCTCAAAATTCAAAATCCTCAAAACTGTTGCTAAATTTCATCAGAATTTCCTTCAGAAGAAAAGATTTTTTTTTCCCTACCTTGCAGGTTTCCATCACATCTGCTTGCGCAGTGAGAGCAACATGCCGCTCACTCTGCCGGCTCTCTTTGTGTACATCGAGGTCAAGGACTACATCCCTGCTGCCTTTGCAGGTGCTTTTTGCTCCGTGTTCCCACATGAGAAATTAAATGCCTTATCAGTGTTACAGATGACACTAAGAGACTAATAATATGGATGCTTGGAGCTTAGCAGCATTTGATTTGCATTTAAAATGGAGTTAATAAGGATTGTTTTGGTGAAAATCTCTAAATGGATGTGCAAAACTAATTTCACAAAATAAAAATACATGTATATCACATTACACTGTATCTTATTGCATCATATCCCATTAAATCATAACTTTTGCATTATATGATTGTCATGTCAGATTTAATCAAAACATTGTATTGAATCATACCATAAATAAACTGCACACTGATCCATTCAACTCTTTCTCAGATTTCACAGATGCCTTGTTCAATCCAACAAAAGGTTCAGAGAAACCCTCAAAGACCCCCAAAGAGGTAAAATGATGTTGCTAAATTTACTATAAAAACCTAATGGCACTGATTATGTTCCTGGAAATGACCGCCTTTGCCTGATTGTTTGTGTCCTATTTTCTAACCCCTGCAGTCATCCTCTGACTACATTTCTCCTTATGAGTTGCCACTTGTGGTCCAACCCCCTGCAGACAAGGCCAAGGAAAGCGAAGCCCCTGCTGAAAGTAATAAACTTGTGTGCACCAAACTGAATTATGAGCTTTTGTATGACACTTCTATCAGGTTTCACTGCTAGGTTGATAATTTAATAACTGGACTTTCTATCTCTTTCAGATAAGGCTGCTTCTGAACCTCCATCAAACACTGATACTACTGAACCTCAGTCCCAGTCCCCCCTTGAAACTAATGCAGAAGAAGCTGAGAAGGTTGATTCTCCACAGCTTGAGCATTCTCAAATTCTTGATGCCCCCCCTGCTGACAATGATGCACAAGATGCAGAAAACCCATCAAATGAAATTCTTCCTGTAGCCACTCCATCAACTGAGAAGGCTGTTGAAGAGAAAAGTGTAGAACCAGAGCCAGAAGTGGCACCAGAAGCCAAAGTAGAAGAAGACACAGATCCTGCTACAAACCCTGAGCCCTCTTCTGATGACAAAGAGACATCAGGAGCAGCCAGCACTGCTGATGAGTCTGTTTCTAAAGAACCCACTTCTGAAAAAGCAGCTGCTGTGTCCTTGTCCAGTCCAACAAATGCATCGTCCCAGTCTGCAGAATCAAATGACTCATCTCAGTCGCCAACAAGTAATGAAGGTAACACTGAAGTGCCCTGTGTGCTCACATTTTTTTGTCTGTCAGGCAAGACTTGAAAGTATTTTTGATGATTAAATTTTAACCCACAATCACAAACGACAAGATTCCCTCAACATATGTTTTTAAAATATGTCTGCTGCAGAGTCTTCCACAGTGACAGCTGAAGAACTGACACAAAACAAGAACTATCTGAAGGTCATCAAGCGTCAGGAGAAAGAGCTGAAAGAAGCTGAAAAGAAATATCAGAAAAAAGCAGAAGATCTTATACAGAAATACTCCGACTCCTTCAAGGCTATCAAGAAGAAGGCCTCGCTGAAGAAAAAAGAGTAAATACATTTATTTCCCTGCTTATTTTCTCTCTAAAATACATCAGGCTGTATGACAAAGGAGCTTTTGATCATGTCAGAGATGCTCTGAGACCCATCTGTCAAACCATCCATCGAACACTGGGTTTCTTGCAGAATAACACTGAGTTTTGCAGCATAATACTGACCTATTTAGTAATTTGTTGATATTGTTTTGGTCAGGGTTATTAACAGGATCCCTTTTTGATGCATGTCAAATTTTCTGCAGCTAATGTGTGTCATAGCAGAACAATTGTGGAAGAAAAAAGCAAATAAATTTGTTTTACTTGTAGTGATTTTTATTCCCAGACCTCCACTTTTGTAGTCTTTTGTTGACTTATATTGTAAATGCTTATTTATTGATTCATTTTTGCAAATAAAACTTGTGGTATGTGTCCACCAGGGGAGGGGACAACACCGCTGACAACAGTGTAAAGAAAGAACGAGTGCAGGAGCAGAAGGAAAAAATGCAGGTTGAGCTTCAGGCTCTATGGACAGAAAACAGTGAACAGATGAAGAAGAAGAAAGAGCAGTGTGCCACAGAGGTAAGTTCATGCAAATTTTAGTTTAAAGCTCCTCAGTCACATTTAATATGAATAAAAATGTGTCAGTTTTCAGATTTTCACAAATCTGCATCACGTCCAGACTCTTCTATTTAAGCAACTTACCAGCATGCATCCTTTAAGGCTACTTTACATTGCAACCTCTGTAGCGTCTGTAGTGAAACAAAAATAGGGATTTGCAGAATTTTTAAACTCCAAAGGCTATATTTAGTGTATGATAAAAATAGAAGGATAATGTAAAAAATAATTGCACTCTAAAATAACCTTCTGTGATGTTACACTGAACAGGTTATAAATGGTGCATTTTTTTGACTGCATTCAAACTGACCCCAATACAGTTTGTATCGTTTCTGCTTCTTTCATCCTCGCTGACTGTTAAGCCATTTTTCAATGTGATTATAAGTGGGTGGAGGTTTGTTCATTAAGATCGGAATTAAAACCCGTCGTTCTATTTTACAAGAGAATCTTAAAATTAGGACCTGAAATAGAAAATGTAATCATTGTAGCGATGGAACACTTTTCATGTTCATCATTCAACAGCTACTCTCATTTTTCAGATCTCTTTATTCGATTTAATGGATTTTCCAAAATAATGTTAACTTCCATCACTAAGGAGGCTGTCACCTTTCTTTGCAGCAGCTGATTTTATGTTCTTTTGTTGTATTTCAAATATCGTGACAAAAGAACAGCTGTAAGTGCTTCTTTTGATAAAATACACTCAGCAAAATGGGTCAGTCAGGTAATCTTTAACTACCCTTAGTTAACATAAATCAAAAAAACTTAAGGCCGCGCCCTCTGATCTGTCTAATTTTTTTGTAAATGAACAACAGAAAGTCGTGTTATTGAGTTGTCTCACCTTAAACCTGATTGTGTGATTTCTTTTTGCTGTTATGACAGAGACTTGCCAAACTTTTGGAGATGGCCATGGAGAGACACACCATTGAACTGAAGACACTGGAGAGGTGTGAGCATGCATGCAACACATTTAGGACACAACACAGTCATCAAAAAAAGCCTTTGCTGAGTCTTTCCAATCTGTGTCCTGAAGTTTTGGTGTGACATTGTCTGTGTGTCATCTGAGGTGACAAATTTGACATTTGCAAAGACAATACCTCAAATAATGAATGAATCACCTCAGCAAGCAGGTCTTCCAGTGTCCTTGACTGGCTTATGGTGTTTAGTGTGTGTATGTGTGTGTTGTCCAAAGTCCCCAGTGGGCAGATGGTTATCTCAGGACAGCCAATAACCAACAGGTGTTTAAACACCAGTAGGGAAGCAAAGACAGCACTGATAAGGTCACAACAGAAGCACTCATCTCTGCAACCCTTGATTAAAGGAAATGTTTTTCCTCACCTACTGTCTTTCTGTTGTTTTATAGTGAAACCAAAGAAAAAAAGAAAACTTTTCAAAAATGTTCCTCCTCAGATAAGTCAAAGTAAGCTCACAGTCTTTTCATAATTTTATTTTTTCAAATTTAATATTCTTCCTAAATTAAAGTTCAATCTTCAGAGTAAAAAAAACATGAGAAAACCAACTAATTTCTGTCTTAAATCATTTAAATTACAATAAAAAACCTTCTAATATATATTATCTTTATTTAGGCTGAAAAGAGCTATGAGCACTGAGCTTCTGGATGAAACAAGTCAGTCTGATAGTGCAGTAAGTATAAACTGTTTTTCTTGTCTTTATTTGGGCATCTTAGTATGTCGCAACAGCCTGAAAATGTTTAAACTCTCCTGCTGATAACTAGATTAAACCTGCTACATCATTTTTAGTTTTTTCTAAACCTAACCATAAGGAAGCTTCTTGTCTAACTCCTTGGATATTTATTTCTGTTGTCAACATTTTCAGCCAAGACAAAGTGAAGGATTTTGGGCATGCAACCTATGCAGAAGGTCTTGCATAAGTGTATATTGCTAACATACAATTAGCTTGTTAGCTGAAAACAAATGACAATACCTGCTTTAATTCAACCTTATATTTAGTTTTAATTTTTGCTGAAGGGGTAAAGCTAAAGTATCAACCTCAGCACCCAAAACAAGCTCAGATTTTGTGGAATAATTTTGGGATGATGCTCAAGTAGACACACACACTATAGTGTATTTAAGCTATGCAAAATATTCAAGGCGAAGGACCATCTCTGGGCTCCAAATACACCAAATATTTGTTATATTTATGATAAAGATGTATTGTTAAATGAGTTTTCCAATCCTGGCTTTTATTCTGAGTTGCCTGGTTGGTGAATGTCTAATAAAACCAGCTTAAGAAAATTGTTATATTCAATAACGTGACTGTGCAAAACAAAGTCTCTAAGGTTTTATTACTTTAGGCACATGTGCTCCCAAACTAAACACCCACGTGTTGCTTTCAGGAACTCACACACACGCACACACACACACACACACACACACACACACACACACACACACACACACACACACACACACACACACACACACACACACACACACACACACACACACACACACACACACACACACAGGTTCCTTAACTGTAAGGACGCCCACAAACACAAGAAAATGCACATCTTTCAACTAACCAAAGGCCCCAAATCACCACTCTTCACTCTTCACCAATGAATAATGTGCAGCAGACTCTCACCACAGTCCAGGCTTGCCCATTACTCAGAAGTTGTTTTCGGGGAACGTGTTAATCCATATGTGGTTGATGATTCATTGAGCTCTGCTCCTGTTTCTTTGTCAGCTCATCAAGATTCAAAGCTGATGCATTTAGGTTAATGACTGGGCCATTTCACTGTGCTCCTTGACAATCGACTTGATCTGGATGGCAGAATCCCCCCGTCTCCCTCTGCGCTTCACACATCTGGGTCACATTCTAGTTCAAGCTAATCAACTTAATCAGCATTTATCCATTAATTACCGCATCTATTTGTAATACAATCACTTGTTTAATCAGCAGTGCTTCAGTATTGAGTGCTCAAGTGCAAAGGCTGTGAAATCTTACTAAGGACCAAACCTGCGACTTAACTGTATCGATCCTCTGGCTCAGGTTGCATCCCACGGGTGCATATACACACACTCACAGGGAGAAACACGATGAGATGAACTACTTACAGACAAACTAACAGTTTTATCCATCATACACACATACAAGCAGAGTCACAGACTCAAAACCACAAATCGATAGAGTTTCTCAGAGGTAAGATGGTGTGTGCTTCACTGTTTGACAGTCTTCTGACTACAGTCCACAACAAGAAGCTCTGATGAAGAAACAAGCTGCCACGCTGGAGGAAATCAAGGCCCTGACTCATCAGGTACACAAAATATGTCTTGTTTGTATCATTTAGTGTGTTGTTTTAACAGAAGTGATGGAACAAAACCAGGAATAAGAATTCCTTTTTGTACTTTTCACCAAAATACCAAATACGCAGCTTTCTGGACAACTTCTGTTCCTGGTTTTTCCAATGAAAAGTACATTTTAGTTTAGCTGTGACAACAAATCCTAACTTTCCAAGTAGATGCTTCACTTGATTTATCTGTTTATCCATCTACGTAATGCTGCAGAGTGACACATCCAGTAAAGGCGGATGAGAAAACAACAGCTCCCACAGCTGTAAATGATGTCAGAAGCTGTTTTATTACAATGCTCTCCGTGGATTTGGAGAAATCTTGGCAGATAATATTGATGAAGAAATGTGACATGATTTCGACATTGACGCGCGAACGCCAGATGGATTGTGTGTGTGTTTTTTTTAAGTCCCAACACTAGTATTAACATCCAAATGCAATTTATGAAACTGTGAGAAACAGTGGGAGGAATTCAAGTTACACTTATTAAAAAGAAATAAATGAGGACAAGTTAATGTGTGCTTATTTTTGACACTGTATCTAACACTTTTAATTGGTTATCAAGGCAAATTTTATTTAATTGAACTAAAAATCCTTTACAAAATCCTTCCAAACTTCTGAATTCAAGCCAAGACTCTTCCAAAAATGTCTCTGTCAAGGTGATCCTGATAACATTTGACCTTTTTTTCTGCAGCTCAATCAGGAGGCGCTGACAGAACATGCTCAGAAACTGAGGTCCCTGCCTGCAGAAGTGAGAGAGGCAGTTAATGTCTGTGTGGGGGGCCACTTCCCCGAATTTGTTGATGAGGTCGAAGACAAAAAGGTGGGGGGGCCCTGCTTCTATGGCAATGTTTTCCTGGGTTAGATGTACTGTACAAGTCACTGGATGTAATCCAGCCTTGTTTTTTTTCCCCTCAATTATATTATCATTTTTAATCAATTATATAAGTCGAAGGGGGGAAAGTTTTGAGTTAGCAAAGCTCAGAGTGAAATTTCAGTTTAAATCTTCATTTCATAGCTACCTTTCTGAAGCCAGTCATGATGCACTCTATTCTACATGTAATGGTTTTACAGCAATTTGTATGTCCTGTTTGATGCTTTATCCCTCTTCCTTTATTTAGTCTAATTTAGAATACATAATGACAAATATCTTCCAGATAAAGGCATTCCATTGAAAATCATGATTTGGTGCTTGCAGTCTATTTGCTGCTGTCTTTTTTGATCTGGAAATTAAGAATAAATGTAGTAAGAAAAATGGGTTATCACAGTCTGCAGGCTGAGAGAGAAGAAGTCTCTGTTTGTTGCTCGTCAGTACAATTTGGTTTTGGATGTGTGATACTGTGAGACCACTCAAACACTGATGGAACCACGTGGTCAGTTTGCAGAAACAAAGTGAAATTTGATACTTTATAAGGATGAAGATCACAAAACACAGAGGTTAGTAAAGGTTCTAGTTGTGATTTAAATCAACTTTTTTTAGATTTGGCACAAATATAGCTTCAAATTTGATAGCCTTAATCCCATAGTCATATACTTTCATTATGTAAATGGGTACAAAAAATGTAATGCTGTTATTTTTTCAGAAGCAACAATTCCTTGATTAGACGATTAATTGGATTCCAAGAAGGATAAATGTTCCTCCTTTAAGAATCAGCTCATTTAAAATGTCACTTTTCTTTCCCTGTTTGTGGATTTAGAAGCAAATTCACAATTTATTAAGTTTAGAGAAAAAAATCCTGAATTGTTCTTGAAGAAACCATCTTGTGACATTACAAACATTTTTGTGCCTAAAGTTCCTTTTCTTCTGGAAGTGATACAATTATTGAAAAGATCCACCTATTTCACTGAAAGCAACATTTGCACAATTCGTGTCTATTTGCACAAATAAAACCATTAATTGTTATTTATTTATTTTCTGTTTATCTTGCTGTGGAGCTGTAATTCTATTTAACTACAAGTATAACTAACTAATAAAATAATTAAACTTTACATGCGTGCTGATTTACCTTCATGTTTTCTGAACGTTCTCTAATTTGTCCTTGTTATGTTCTAATTTCAACCTTAAAACCTCAATTGAAGTATTTTGTTTTAGTTTTATGAATCCATCCTTTACTGTTAAATTTCTTTCATTTGTTTGGGTTTAACATAAGAGATTCAAACGCCAAATGTTCTTGGCAAGAGATGGAAAAAACAAAATAAGCCTTTTCTTAGCCATTTTCCTTGTTTGTTCCATATAACCATGTGATGTCTTGGAAGATTGCTCCGGAGCTTTTGAATGAATATTTGATTTGTAAAGAGTGTCAAAAAAGTAAACATTTTACACATTTAACATTATTCAAGTAACTGGACTGCAAACAACACCTGAATGCAACAATGGCTGTTATGTAGCTGTTAGGTACATAAAGTCTAGTCAGATCAGGCTGCCACGGTTTTATTACTGAGTCTTTGGCTCATTATGTTTTACCTGATTCACAAAAACATGTTATTGCAGCATCTTCTGGTCAGTAGATCCAGTATCATAATAAAAAGGTATGTGGTTCAGAGGGAATCCAACCTCTCAAACGTTTCAGCTCTGCTAACGGAGCATCTGTCTCTCAGGGAGAGCCACTTTTTTCTTGACATCTTTGCTCACATGCATTCATCCATTAGTGAATCAAAGTTGACTCACTATCAACAGTCTGTCCCGTTATGATTCCCATGTTGTTGTGGCTCCCCTCTTCTGAATTAATTGACATGAATGACATTTAAAAGAGGAGCATCGGGACGAATCACCGGGGAACACATCTTGTGCCTGAGAATCCTGCCACCTCATGCACAACACAGATGAACCGTTAGCTCTTGAGTGTGAATCCAGTCAGTCCTGAATCACCAGAATGATCTTACATAAGGAAAAGACACTTCCGGTTACTCCAGCTGGTGTGAACTTGCCTGGGATCTGAAACCTCAAACTAGCATTTGACTTCTTAATGACAGGAAGTCAAAAAAGGAGGAAATCTGAAAAAATGTGGATCAATATTCTGAAAATGAAACATTTTGTTCTCAATTACTTTGTAGTGAAACATGCAAACTGCAGGAATAAAGCAATATTTCAGATCACATTTAAATATCAAACTGTATTTCTTATTCTCTTGTTTCCTGTGTGAGGAAGCTGATGTGACCCACAGGAGGTAGAGTTATGATCCGTAGTTCATCTTGGCTGGAAGTGGACGCCATCGCGAATGAATCTTCAGCACCCACACCACCCACACAAACACCACCTGCTGAGTCTGCGCTCTCACAAGCTGCATCAGTCTGTGGATAATTCTTGTTAATGACAACAACAGTTTTGACATGTTTTGTATTAGAAACTTTTTGTTCAGTCTAAATCCCTTTAAATTCTTAATCACGCTGCTGATGAATGCTCCCTGCTCTCACTCTCTATTGTGTCACATGAGGGTCTGTGAGAAGTGCCTCCACCCTCTCATAGATGCAAATACTCACCTTCTACATCTATATAATGGCTAAAAACACATGCGTGCACACAGAGACACACTTTACAGTAATCCCAGGAAGCTCTCTAACAGCAATATGAATTCCAATTTTGTCTTTTTCTCCAGGCAGCTTTAAAAAATCGATTGTTTTTGCACAATTTTTGAAACCTTTTGTTGCATAATGACTTCTCCATGACCCCAGAGTCTCTGGGGGTGGGAGCATCTGTTTAACCATGACACGAGAGCAGTATCAGTACCTTGGCAGCTGCCTTCCATGTTAGATAATCACAAAGATGCCTGGCTTGATGAAGCATTTGTTTCTGCTAGGCTGTTCATGTGTTGCTCAAAGAATACATGTAAGTTCTATCAATTAAAATTGTTTTTATTAGTTATATTTTGGATTTGGAAAATGAGGAAAACAATCAGAAGTTGGAGAATGGGGTAAAAAGTAGGTAAGCAATTAGGGGGTGTGATATGCCAGTTTGTTTTCAGTCATATGTCACATGTCTAATTGGGGAACAAACAGTAAAAAGTAAAAAAAAAAAGTTTTCAGGGACTCGTGAATAAACATCTTAAAGAATTTCTGAGAGGCTCTTAATCAGTCTCAGGGTTTTACTTCAAGAAAATGCAAACAAACAAAAAAGATTTTGGACCACTTTGACTAATGGATTGTTGATATTACAATTATTGATTTAGCTATAAACACTTTCTTCACTATTATTGATAAACAACATGCATTAAATTCAAAGAACAACCGTGAGCTGTTTCTTGCCAAATAATTAGAGCTGCAGTGTTTTACAACTGAGTTATACCTGGTAAGGCTGTAGCCTATATGGTGTTTGTTAAACTAATTAATACACTTAAAAAAACAATAAATCTTATTGTAAAGCGATACAAACAATTAAACATGTTTTATTCTATTTGGTGACAAAAGTGAAATAAATAGTTTTTTTTTTTAAATTACTATAATCGTATCTAAAAAAATATATTGGTTTTGTGCTTTTACAAAAATTACAGACAGGTTACAAAACTTCATATTATATAGTTACCGTTTTCCTGAAATTGAGGGATCAAAGAAGATGCATGATATCTATATAATTTAGTTCAGGTTTCATTTCATTATTAGATCATCCAAATTAGAAAGAAAGAACATAAAGATAAACCCTCTTTAAGCAGAAACAAAGTTGTCGAGATGAGTCATTTAAGCTCACTTGGGTTGTTTAATTTAAAATGAATGACTAAAAATACCCTGAATACTGAAAGGCTGTTCTAAATAAAGAACAAAAAGGTGAAATAATACAAGCATTCAGCTGAAATTAAAAATACATTACTCTCCCAAAATAGCTGCACCTTTTGATAAGCGTTAGCTGTCTCTGGTTTTAGTTGTACAGAGACGTGATAGTGGAGTCGATCATTTGTAAAGAAAATGAAAGGATTTTTAAAAATTGTTACTTGCAAAGGTGGGAGTAAAATGGTATTTCCAAGTTATGTGGAATCACTGTTCTTGTTAAAGAAATATTTGATCTATAAAAAATATTTGACAGCCATGTTCCTGGGATTTTCTTTAGAAAACCCTTCTCCCTCCATTTTCTCTTTGCTTTTCTTTGTCTCCATTCTGAGCAGTGAGCACTTCTTGTGCACCAGAAGATGGTGTTCTGGCTCTGTTGTGTTCCAGGCTCAAGTTGCACAGCTGATTCTTGTCAGGCCTCATTAACACCGCCTCTGATGCAGAGTTGAGACCTCTTTCTGAGAAACCTGCTTCACTGAAACCTGCAAGCACTGCTCACCTTCTACAGTATATCTGCCTGCTCTCCACCTGGATCCCTGGACCTGCTAACACCCCTCCATGCCTCAAAGACAAATAAACAACAGAATGAAGGATTTTAGGTCTATTTTACATTAATTGAAGCCACTGTAAAATATCCTCAAGCTCCGCGTAATAATAATAATAATAATAATAATAATAATTATAATAATAATTACAATAGATGTTGTTCTGTTTGTTTTGTACTCATTAAAAAGGTAACGGCTGGCATTAGGACCACAGGGGAAAGTTTAAGGGTCCCCAGCTGCATGACAGATGTTAAATTTGTCTGATTGTGAATACAGCAGTGAAGACTCTAAACCAGGGATACCCAAAGTCGAGCCACGAGGGCCACTATCCTGCATGTTTTAGATGTTTTCCTGCTTCAACACACCTGATTCCAATCTGCAACATCTCAGCAAGTCCAGCAGAAACCTGTTAATGATCCATTCATCTGCATCAGGTGTGTTGAAGCAGAGGCACATCTAAAACATGCTGGATATTGGCCCTTAAGGCCTGGAGTTGGACACCCCTGCTCTAAACATATAGGTTGTTTCATATCAGTCAAACCGTATACCGTGCAGGTAAATGTTGCAGGTTTATTGTCCTTCAGGAGATGTTAAGATGAACCGTGAAGAAACACAGACAGCCACATGCACATTACCTCCTACAACCTGGAGGCTAAGCCTCCCTGTCTTTCAGGCTTATTGACGTCCCTGAACAACAACACTCTCCTCTTGTCTAAGAATATTCTAAGATAATTATTGACCTCCTGGATTGGATCTGTTCTTCCTTTACCTTCCACTTGTCTTCCTTAGTCTCCTCATAAGTACAAACACATCATCATGTGCTTGTCAATAAAATATTTTATTAATTTTACATATCTCTGCATCCTGTGTAAACATCTTGGGTTCAGAAGACCAACTAGCTGGAATTTATTCCTTTTTCACTTAAATAGCAATTTAAAATAAACATGCTACATCTCAATAAGATTCACATTTTAATTCTCTTTTAACTGAAAGAGAAACGTTTAGTTGTTTGCTACTATTTACATTATTGTTGTCTCAAAATATACATTTATCCTGCTGCATCGAAGTAAAATTTATTGACTAATTAATTGATTCATTAATCCCTCTATGTTGGACTTTACAGGACATCAGCTCAGATGAACATTTGGTCTGCTATGAGCCACATATCAACACCCACAATGTCAAGACGCCATGCATTTCATGTTAAAGCACTCAAGGTAGCTGAGTCACCAAGTGCCTCTTGTCAGAGAAATAACAGTCATTGAGAGCTCATTTACTGTGTGGTTTGAAGAGAAAAATCAGAGACACATTCTGTTGAACGCAACGTGAGCAACGTGAGTGGCTGAGCATGTGGGAGAGGGAACAGATGGCCTCGGGGCCATTAGGTCATTTAGAAAGAAGTGAAGTCCCTTCGTGTGAGGAGAAGTAGAGTGGGTTGCTGATCACAGAGCATTTGTGTCTTCAGGTGAAGTCTGACATGTTTATATTCATTCTAAGTTGCACAAATGTGACCAAAAATGGTTGTTTTCTTGAAAATTAAACACCAAAAAGTGATAAATTGAGGGAAAATATGACAAAAAATGAACTGTGTCCATGTAAACCCTTCAAAAAATGAAATCTGGCATCTGCTATTACCTTTAAATCCTCCAGGTGCTTGTTTTCTTGCGCTTTTCCCTCTGAAATAGCCAAAAGCTGTTATTTGCCATGACAGTGTGACAGACTTTTACTCCAGATGCGCCTGATTGTTGCCCATCTCTGCTCAACATGAGCTTGAAACAAATATATTTGTTGTCCATTTGTACAATTTATTGAGCTGTCAGATGCAAGCGGGCCCACGAGGTCACAAATAGCGACTTGTCAGGCAGAAGATGGAAAAGGGGGCTGAGTGGAGCTTCATCTCGTCCTCATCACTGCAGGAAAAGAATTTCTGTCAGAGCTGATAGATTTAGAAGAACAAGGTGGATCTGAAACAGCACTGAGATAAAATGAAACAGTAGGTACATCTATTAGTTTGTATCGATGATCAGCTTCTTTCTACTTCTTCGTGGTGAGGGATGATGTATCACAGACCTTCAGCAGCAAGTCTATTTCTCTGTAGGATTGGGACTTAATGATTTTTCCATTAGCTTCAGCGTCCATTCTGAGTTCTTTCAAATTATGTTGAAAAGATAACAGCTGCTGTGTGGCTGTTTGCTGTCCAGGTGGTTAGATGGCACAGAGTACAATTGACGATTCAGGGGTTTTTCACAGAAGTTTAGAAACTTTCAAAAGTTCCAAGGAGGAAACCGTCAAATACAAAACAATAGTTTTTATTCATGATCATTGACAGCTTGTTGAATTCAAGGTTTTTAAAAGTGAAGGGAAAATGTTTGAGTTTAATTCAGATGATGTGAGTTTTTTGATTGTGTCATTTTGAGGACTGATCAGTTTGCTTTCGATTTTATTTTATTTGACCATTTCCTTTGCAGATTTCAGTTGTTTTAATCGCTGCAGCTTGCTAAATGATAGCACCAAAATTGATTCTTTAGATAATTTTTATGGGGGTTCAGTGGATTCTGACTTTTACAGGATAAGTGCATCATTTTAAATAACATTTTAACTTTGTGGTGCAAAACACACAAAAAAGTCCTTTGCATTGACATCTTCTTTGTGTAGGGCAGCTCTCCTCTCCTGTCATCCAATGACAGAAGAAAATGCTCTGTAGGTGTTTAATTTACAGTTGTCCCAAATGTCTTGGTTTAAGAGCTGAAATTAAAGTCATCCACACTAAAAGGCTGAAGAAACGGCCAACTGTTTGCCATCTGATTGAGGCAGCCTGGCAAGCATGATTTAAGGCAAAATAATTGATGAGTAGAGGGTGCAGAGACAGTAAGGGTCCTGTGGCCAATAATTTATCTGTGGTCATGAAGATTGCACCTTGTCAGCTTCTTCTGTTGCAACAGTGCGACTCTGTAATCATCTTCTTCCATCCACGTCCCTGACTGAAATAAAAATATCAACCAAGTCTCTTTGTAATGTTTACATCTGAATGGATATGATTGAATTAATTTTAAAGATGTATTATTATTTTATTTTTATTTTTTTATTAAACACATTATGTAGTTTCTGCTGAGAAACAACACTGACCTTAGCTAAACCTTAGCGGTGATACACACACCGCCGCTACACAGTGACAGCAGGACAGCTGCTGCCGCTTTCCTGGAATGGAAAGCGTGTGAAATCTCAATTCACTCAAGACTGCTGTGTCCTTGTATCAGATCAAAAGGACATTAAAGGAGCTGGGAGGACGGACAGACAGACACACGATTGTCCTTGTTGAATACATAATTTCAGTGCTATTGTCCCTGAAGGAGATGTTATCCTTGCTGCTCAAACAACGGAGCTAGCTGAGTTACATAACCATGAGGACACAAAAAGAAGTGACTATGTTTTGTTGTGATCCTGAATATGGGGTTTTATTAAAGTTAACTGGTTCTGACTTCCCTGGTTATATTTTGTTCAAGCTAATTACATCTTAGTTCTAAGTATTTTCCTTCATTATAAATTTGTACAGGGAGTTGAAAAGGAAAGATTGCCTCAAGATGCAACCTGTTTGTCACAGTCCATGTGATAGTCTGAACATCATCATTATCAGGTGTTCTCAATTAGCATGTAGAAGATAAAGTAGGCCCTGGAGAATCAGGGCATGTTGAGTCACTGGTAAAAAAAAACACAACATTTTGAGCATCTTTAAATGGGCGTTGTTGGATTTGCTCTCAGATGAACTTACTTTGCTGCCAAGTTCTCACGCACTAATTCAATCCCATGGTGTTAGTCGCTAAGCTGCATTACCAAGCGTTCCACTTACAAGTATTTCATAATTAACTTTTTGTTGATTATGCAGCATCAGGAGAGCATTCTCCCCAGTGGCTAATTAAGACATTTAGGGCTGTGGATAACACCTTAACTTGACACAAGCTTTAATTTCTGATCAGATATTCAAAGTGGGTTTGGACCTGGGCTGGAACCTCAATGAATGGGAGATCAGGTATTTACCACAACATCTCTGCTTTATTGCATACGTCTGTCCAATTAGGAAGTCTCATGGCACCAAGTCATTCACATTCTGAATATTTCATCCACATGTTATTCATTTCAATCTTTTTTTTCATATTCAGCAGGTGGGTGGAGGAGCACAGGGCACACTGAGACTTCCGAGATCTTTAAACTCCAATTATCATCTTCAATAAACAAGCAAAGTTGTAATCCATGTTGAGATTAAAGAAATATTTTAAAGTCTGTGATTAAAGACTCTTTTAATTGTAGTGTGCTGTAAATGTTCTATCTTTAATATGAAATTTCTAAAATGCAATTTTTTAAAATCCAGCATGTGTAGCAGTTTCACAGCAACACTTTTGCCCAGATTGTTCAGTTCTGTCGAGTTCTAAGCCTCCTCTCAGTGGGACATGCCTGGAAAACTTCCAAAGGGAAGCAACCAGAAGGTGACCTGATCAGATGCTCCAACCACCTCAGCTGACTCTTTCTGATGAGGAGGAGAAGCTCTGAGATCCATGTCAGTACAAAGTATTCGAATGTCTTGGGGCCATTATAATAACTCAGTCCCAGCTTGTGACCTGCCTGAAGATGCCTGCAGTCCAAACAGATCACATCTATTTTTGTCCTTTAAAAAACTGCAGCCAAACTCTGAGTGTTCAAACTGGAACACCTGATAAGAAGTCATTCTACTGAAATAGCTTCAGATGGTTTTTATTGTTCCACCGACTACAGTTCAGACTGCAGCAGAGAGTAAAAATGAGAAAAATGTTCAGATGAAGCCCCCTGTGTGGGAGGCAGAGGGAGAGTTATGTCATCAGCACCATCTCACTGGAATATAAATGATGCAACATGTTGGTTTTGTATTTTTAAAAGTTGACTTGTAAGCCATTTCCACCATCATATTCAAAAAAACCTTGAAACAACTTCTAACAAATACACGTCAAAGATGAAGGTCCTCTTCAATCGGCCATAGTCAACTGAAAAATGAGTCATTTCAGTGAAAAAGATCAAGTAACAGTGACCCGAATCATGTAAGACAAAATCAAATTAAATCCAACCTTACAAGAACTAACAGCTAACAACAGAACACAAACTGTAACAGTGGGCTAGTAAGATGAAAGTTTATGTTGTAAATCTAAAGATATTTGTTTCAATAGCACACCAAACAAATCTTGTTGCACCAAACATCTGATTTCAAGTATTTTTAAAACTCAAACCAGTATAATGAAGCACAAAAATCACGGCAGGATTAATTTTAAAACATTAACAGAATTTTTGCTGAAAATAATTTTCTTTAGATTTAAAGTTAAATGAGCCTCTCTGGGATCTGGAGGACTGAGAGGATTCGCTTTACTCTGATCAAAAACCATATGTGTGTTGTTGAATACGTTTTCTAAGAAGACAACCAGTTCTTTGGATTTAAGTGCAAAGGCAATTTCACATCATACTTTTCAAGAGAAGTGAGTGTTTCTAAGTTCAATCTCACTTAAAGCTTAGTGGACCATCAAAAAATGATTTTTTTGTGTTGTAGGGGGAAAAAGAGACAGAAACAAGTTCACTTGTTGGGGTTTTAGAAAGATCTCATCCCCTGAGTGCTTCAAATATACCGATTAAAAATCAGTTGTGTAGCTCTGAGAAGAAGAAATCAAGCCTCTTTATTTTTATTTGCTTCCAGTTCTACTTTTAAATATTGCTGCAAAATGTGGCTCCCAGTCTTCATGTCTTTTTTTCTCTGAATGTGGTCTAGTTTTGTGCTTAAGATCAAAAGGATTCTTACAAAGTTGATTTAATACAGTGGTCATTCTGGTGTTTGAGCTGTCACAGAAAATTTCCATTGTTTGGAATTTGTTTTGGATAACTGCAGCTCTTGTAAATTTCTAGTGTTCATTTTCTTGTTAACATAGAAATATTGCAATTATGAAGAAGTGACAACGCTTTCTTTTAACTATTTGACATTTAAGTGACATTACATGAAGGCATACTCACTTACATAAAGCAATAGAGCAATGAGACTCATTGTCATCATTGTTTTAATTTTAGCACTGTAAATTACACTGCTGGTCTGTCAGTGACGCTAAAATTTATCAACAACAACCTGCTCTGATTAGCATGACATTTTGTTTAGACATGCACAGAAAGACTTGAAAAGATGAGACAGACTTTTGAAATACCTGAGATTACACGCTTATTTAAAAAACTGCCATGAAATTGTGTGAAAATGTTTAGGAAGTGTTCCTCTGGCTTTTCTGTCATCCCTGTTGACAGAATAGATTTAGCAGGACATGAGAAGGAGACGTCTGATGAGGACGAAGGCCAGCCATGTTTGAATTAACACATGGTTCCCAGCACCATATAAAAGACCCAGTAAGAGTTTGATAAAGCTAGATGATAAATGTGGATAAAAGGAATTTGGGTGTCTATCATCTCCACTGTTCAACACTGTTTTGATTTGACATAGACTGTGTGTGTATAGGAAATTCAAATTCTGGTCTTTTTGGGGAGGAGCAGATGTCTGAGGGCTCTATGAGCATTGTGCTGAAGTTAAAGCTTGTGAGTAAAGTAGAGAAAAATAAGACAAATTTATTATCTGATTGAAACAAAAAAGAACCAGAGGAACAAACTGCTGTTTTCTCCAAGATCCAGAACAGAATCAGGTTTAAAAATGCCTCAGTAGTACTTCTACATGCAATAAATAATGATGTGCTCATATAGACACTAACTTTGTCTGCACATTTTTATAGAACTTTGAAAATCGCAGAGCACAAGAGATGCATGATTTGAACTTCACTGTGATTTGTGTCTGAAGCAAACTACAGACATAAACACAACACTGATGAATGATAAGCTGGAAGGGAAATGAAAACAGGTAAATGTTAATGCTTCTCTGTTTTTCTCCCTTTAACTTTCAAAACCTGACTCAAATCTTGCCTCTAACCTGTCTTAAATGTAAATGAGACTCAACAGACTTCTTTGTTCGGATAAATACTAAGATTCCAAATTGTATATTTTAATGGTCGACAGCAATAATCTGCATGTTTTTTTTTTTGCAAACAAAAGTAAATTTATTACCCTCACAAATCCGACATGAAAAATACTGACTATGTTTTTCGCCTTTAGTAATTACTCTGTTCAAATGGCATATATTTCTCTCTAGGCAGAGTGCTCAGGCTGAATGGATGCTACCGCATAATGGTCCTCAGACGTTTGTTTCCTTGGCAACGTGGGGAGGGCATGTGGAGAGAGAGGTATAAAAACACTGGCAGCTCCTTTCTGAGTCTTACTCTGTGGTAAATGCGCTCTCTGTCCTCACACAGAGACTCTGAAAACTTCTTTCTCTCCCTATTTGTAGGCTCAACTCCACAAGTAGGTGTTTTAAAATGATGCGGCCAAAAGACCTGCGCCAGGGCTCTGGTACCAAAACCTTCCTAGATGCAATGCATGGAGGTAAAGTCCACCTTGCACGCTTTATCCTGGATGCTTTGGATGGGCGCATCATCAACTCCAAAACAGAAAACAGCCGCACCCCACTCATGTATGCCGTCTGCCTTCAAGACTCCGGGACCAGGACCAAGTTCACCCGTCTGCTGCTAGAGAAGGGGGCAGATGTCAACTGCCAGGATGAGGATGGCCGCACAGCCCTGAGCCACGCCTGTGAAGCGGGTCATTTGGATGTGGTCAAACTTCTGGTGCAGTTCAATGCTGACCCAGATGTCTCTGATGCCTGGGGCAATAGCGCTTTAATGTATGCTGCCTTTTCTGGACACAGCCAGGTTCTGGAGTTCCTGGTGAGAGCTTTTAAAAGACTTGGACTAAGGTTGGACCGGACGAATAATGCTGGTCACTCAGCTATAGAGATCTCCAACTTTTTTGGGCACAAACAGTGTGTCCAGATTTTGAACTATCCTTGCAGGAGGGTTTCTGGCAAAGATGATCCACTTGTTGATGCAGCCACCTCTGCTGAAGGGGAGAGCCGTCTGCCCAATAGGCTACCGAGGCACATTCTGGAAAGATTTTCCAGGCAGCCAACCAGTGATGAACAACTGCCAGATGTATTTCAGAAACAGATGAAAACTGGAGACAGCAGTGGACTGTGGAACCAATTTGGATGTCCCAAAAGCCAGTCTCAAGAGGATAATCATCACCACAGCTGGGCTCTGCCTCCTCAGATAGAGAAAAGCCAAAATGAGGAGGACCACAACATTCTCTTCACGGCCAAACAAATGCAAAACTGCCAACTCAGAGAGCTCAAGGGGTCGAAAATAATGAACTCTTTTCCTGATCCAAGCCAGAAAGATGTCAGTCAAAACACTCGACTTCCAGAGCAAAAACCAGAGAGTTTCCCTCTCTGGGGAAAGGCAAAGTCATTTAACCTGGACCTTGTGAGCAGCAGAAAGCAGTCCTATCAGGGTGATATGCGTGACATGAACCTGTCAGCCAGCAAATTAAAGAGAGCCTCACTGCAGGATGAGCGATGCCTGATAGACAAGATGGAATGTCAAGGGAGCACTAGGGGCCTGACAAATGATGGTAACAAAATTGTTTCAGTGCCAAAACCTCTTCTGAACAGCAAGGGGCAGACTGTAAAAGCACTCCAGGAGAATGTCAAGTCACAGAATGAAGAGGCTAATGACATGGCTCAATTGAGCCGTAGAGAGTCACAGAAGAGGGGAAGCCTTGGCTCAACTTCCAGACACAACAAACTACTTTTTGGCAGGGGAGAGATGGAGTCAGAGAAGATTCCCAGCCGCACCCCGGGGTTCATGGGCCTCGGGACCAGACTACTGCGTCGATTCACAGCTCCAGAGTTTATGAGAATGGTGATTGACTGTTCCTCTGGATCCTCGAACGGAAGGGGTCGGATATCCCGTTCCGAAACCTTCCCTTTTTCACACTCACACCAGCAGGTCAACAGTCAGCTGAGTGTTGACAGTATCAGTGCTGTAAAGTGTGAGTTTGAAAGCTACTCATCTCAGTCTAATTTTGATTAGACGGGCAATGCCCAATAACAGAAACGGCTGATTGCGTTTTATTTCTCTGCATTTGGAATTCTGAAACAGCAGCTAATTCCTCTGGCCTACATATGTACTAAAAAAAATAAAACTCTTCTGCTTTTATTGTTGTTTGATTTTGCAATGTTTATAAAAAATACAAAAGTTTAATGCTAATTGCTTATTTGCATAAAGCTACATACAGTTTTGTTACAGATTATTTCAAATGATCTATTTAATAACAGATATAAAACTGTAATATATGATTTTTTTCACATAAAATGTTTGTGATATGGACTAAATGTTTTTATCAGTGCTTCTGTGTTTTTAAGAAAAAATGTATTTTGCTCAGATTTATTCAGTGACTGTGCAACCATGCTGAAAGCCTAATAAATAAACACAATAAAACACTATCCTATTTACCTTCTGGTTGTGTATATGTTTTCGAATTAGTAAAAGGAGTTAAAGATTTAGTATTTATTTATTGATTTATACAAAATTAAAACATTTAATTCTCTTTTTCATGAATGATTCACACTGGAATAGAAATACATGAAACATGAATCCGTGTCGGATTACAAAGACCGTGTGCAAAGTGTTTTTCTACAGGTTTGTGCCCTGCAGGATTACATGCCAGGCCTGTGTGCTTTATCTAGGCAATCAAATGCAAATATAGTCACACACATCATCTTCAGGAGCAGTGCACACATCCTGTGATTTCTACTCATCAGTCACCTGACACACACCTGTGTCCTTTGTACACTCACAATTTTGTAAATATAATTTACTGCAGTCAGTCAGCAGGTTTAAGGACCTAAAATTCAGGGTTCTTATTTACATTATTCATTTATCTATCTATATTTTGAGTTCATATTTAACTATGAAACCTTATTTTTGGAACTTCACATCATACAAACAACTCACAACAACTTTTAGAAATAAAGAATAAATATAAAATAGAAGAACATGGTACTGGTGATTTTTCCAGTAGTCCAGTAGTAGCAGCTGGGCTTTTATATGCCCATTTATTATGTTAATAAAGGGGAATTGTCTTTCACATCCCAGTACGTATTCAAGCATCAGGCCAGGTGTGCCTCCATTTGGCCATGCAAAGAATGTGTATAAATGGGTCCAATTTCCACAACAGAGTGGGTGCAGAGGTAATTTTATCCTGTCACAATGAGCTACTGGGTTTTAAGCCTTAACATAAGCTTAATAAGCTAGCAATAATGCCCACTGAGAACAATATAAGGGATCATTAAAAGGTTGTGGATTTTGGAAGGTTGTGCTGTGTTGATTCCCACAAAATATTAGAGAAAGCCAATTTTCATTCTGATCAAACTGAGCTGAGAGGTGAGGACTTGCATGCTGCCTTTAACTCTTAAAGTGCTTCTTGCATGCCGGAGACCACTTCGTGTCTGTCAGCCAAGCTTGCCACCATCACATTGGCAGCAGAGAGCTGCCTGGTTCTGCTTCTCTAAAGCTAATAGCCCAGTAGCTTTGGGGCTAAGAGAGCTTGAACCCAGTTGCCTGAACTGGGCCGACTGTTGAGGACTGTGAGCCCCAGTGGGTCAGCAGCGTGACATGCGCTTCCTATACTGTTCCACCAGCGGGACCAGGCACTGAGGTGAGCCGCTCTGCAGCAGGAAGGGATGCTCCAGCAAGTCTGTGGCGCTGGCCCGCTCCAAGGGGTCCCGAGTCAGCATCCGATCCAGGAAGTCTTTGAGAACTGGTGAGATCTGGATTACAGAGCAAGGTATTTTTTTTAATTCAGTGAATCCTTCAGTTATTTTATTTAGGCGTGTACATTGTTGCTCATGAAGTTGGAATCAAAAAATTTTACATCTTCTCAGTAAATGTGTGTGACAACATGATTAAATCTTTGTCTCAGCTGGGTAACGGAGATTCAGCATGTACTCACTGCACCTGGTCAAAGATGTTTACAGATTTGTTTAAGAGCAATAATAAGAGGAATGTGCCTGAAACATAATTATTCTAACTTCATGGGCAACACTGTACTTAGAAAAAGTTTGCTTGTTGCATACCTGGCTGACGTTTCGAACAGTTGGAGCTGGCTCGTCCCTGAGCCTCTTCATTGCTGCTACAGGTGTTTCACTGAAGTATGGGGGCTCTCCATCCACCATCTCTACCACCATGATACCCATCGACCACACATCAACCTGGTGCATGCAGGAAAAAACTGTATAATGCATCTAATGGCACAAGTGTTTTATGTTTTCTTTGTTTTGGTCTTGGACCAAGTAATCAGTGCAGTTGGGATTGTTGTATCAGGGATTGTCAGTGAAATTCTGTGTGAATGAGAGCTAAACATATTCCTCCTCACCTCAGTACCATATGGTGATTTGGAAATGACCTCAGGGGCCATCCAATAAGGTGTCCCCACAAGAGACTTCCTCTTAGGGATGTCCTTACTTATCTGAGCACAGAAGCCAAAGTCTGAAAGCTTCACCTGGAAAGAACACAACAAAGTTATTCATTTCCAAATAAGCAAAAGAAGAAAAGAAAGAAAAAACATGACATATCTTACCCTTCCGTCCAATGTGAGTAATATAGAGTCACTCTTGATGTCTCTGTGAATGACTCCCTGTGAATGAAGATAGGCCAGGGCTTGCAGAACAGCTTCACACACTGTGGCAATCTGCTCCTCATTCAGCCTGCAGAACAACACACAAACAAGTTTACACACATACAGGCTGACTTTACATGAATGTTTCACACATTTCCTTTACCAGTTACAACAGCTCGGACCGTCATGAATCACCACACATTAAAGGCAGCGGTAAAGAGTGCAGGGTTCAGAACAACAACTCCCACACAGCAGAATGACGAACAAACATACTCATTCCTCCTCAGTCTTAATGTACCGTTGATAATTCACTAGTGCAACGTAAACATATAGACAGAAGGAAGAGAGTTGTTTCAAAGCAGAAAAAACTGTCAAATGTCTAATACAATTAGAGTAACACAAGGTAATAGTTGCAGATTACTGTTGTCTTTAACATATTTTTTATCGTAGATAAAACAGCTAATTTCATAAGGTCTTTTAGAATATGATCATTTTAATGCTTTTAAGACCCCATTAAGCAGTTAGGAATAACAGAGGAAATGGAGGACTCTCTGTCATGATTGTTCTGTCAATAAACTGACTACTCTAGTCTTTGACAAGTAATGGCTGTGACAATTGGCTCAAATTACTTGTTATTGGACTTGAGAGAAATATTTTCCTCCCTTAGAGCCAACAGAACTAACCCCAGGGATCATCATATGGAAACTGAGTCAGAAACAAATGCAACCCCCTGCTGCTAGTCAATATGTTTTCCTCATTTTTGATTTGTGCACCACAACGAGACTGAATATAGTATCAAATTTCTACTCAGAGCTGACTTTCCACATGTAAACATGCACAATAAAAAGTGTCTTGCATTTCTGAATTATTAGTTTTCTCAGAGAAATCCAACAGACCTGGACTGAATGAGAAGACAGAATAACGTGTGACATCACTTGTAAAGATAAACACTGGTCACTCTCCAGTCAATACCACACTACCCCCTTGTGGTTGATGTAGTTATTAAACATGTATTGATGTCTGATGAATGATGTCTGATGTATGAAGATATGTTCCTGCTCTTGTCAGTACCTTGTTTCAGATACAATGTTGGTTAGTGCTCCACCTTGCAGGTACTCCATGATAACCCACAGCTCCTCTTCTACCAGGGCAGACTTAAACATTTCCACCACATTCTTGTGCTGATAGTCCCTCATGATGACCACCTGCAGGACAAAACATTTATGCAAGTATCATAATCTTTACACACTTTCTACTTGTTTCATTTCTGTAGCTTTAAAGCTGGATTGCACAATAACCAAGCATTGGACCAAGGTTGCGTTGGTGTACTTGTTCACAGTATACCTCAATTTCAACATCTGATATGTTGTTTATGTTCTATTGAGAGTAACATGTAGATTTATGAAATTTGCAAATCATTGCATTCTGTTAATTTAGATTTTAAAGAACTTCACAACTTTCTTGGAATTAGGGTTGTAATTGTCTTACTAGCAATATTTGTATACTTCAAAAAACAATAGTTAGCATTGTAAATCTTTATTTCCGTTATTTGGAGGGTTAGAAGCTGAAAGGTTGGCAACAACTGCTTCTAGTTTGAGTTAGTATTTGATGTGTTTGAACACAGATATGTAAACAAGAGTCAGGACTACTATGTCATCATTATCAAGATAATTTTCTGACTTTAAAAATCCTTTGTGCCACAAAGGACACACTCTTATGGATTGAAGGCCAAACAGAAAAAAAAAGGTTTGTGCACGTTTCTGTAAATATACACTGGATCTAGTTGTCATTGTACCTCATTAAAGAGCAGCTCTCTCCTCTGCTGCCGGCGCAGGTCCATCATCTTCACTGCTACTTGTCTTCCAGTGTGCTTTTCAGTGGCAATACACACCACCCCTGTTGAGCCCTCCCCAATCTTGACAAAGTTCTCCAGGTAAGTTCTTGGATCACCCTTATCTACCACCATCTGCAGGGCTGCTTTAAATTGTTCATGTGTCACCTTAGGAGGGTCAGGAGGTGGTCTGGGTGTGAGATGTTGTAGGGGTCTAAAGGCAGGGGAGCAGGTACCTGGAGGACTGGTGGCTAATGAGCCTGTGGGAGAAGGACGAGGTTGTGAGGGGCTGTCCTGCCTTGGGTAAGGGGGGTTGGGGCATCCAGAGTGTCTGAGGAAGGGGTCTGGTCCACCAGGCCTAAGTCCCATGTTAGGAGACAGACCTATAGTGTAGCTTGCCGAGGAGCGTACCATCCGCTGAGGTCTAATGCCTCCTACAAGAGGACTGCTGGTGCCGGTTGGCAGGAAACCGGAGTGGTATCTCACTGCAGACTCTGCCTGCATGATAACAGAAGAAAGAGAGCTGAAAGGGGGTTGGCTGTCTGCCTGGGGTTCATGGCCCACTTTAAAACTGAATGTAAATCAAGTCTTTCGCTTTCATTCTGCATCATCTAACAAGATTCATGTTGAAATATTGCTTTATGGCCTGAGGAGTCCCAAGGAGATATTTGCAAATACAGCCTCTTTCAACATTTACAACTCCACGAGCACTTAAACCCTTATTTCATTTCTTAACACTGAACTCAGATAAAGTGCTCAGACTCACAACTTTAATCACCTTAATGTAAAGACAGCTAATAATCTGCCTCACTGAAGTTTTAACACCTGGCCATTTAAATGACCTCTGATTTTTTCTTTACCCCCAAAATATTGTGATCTAATGAATTCAGAGTCCATGCAAAGCATGCTGAGTTCTAATAAAAGGACATACACTGCATTAAAAGTGTGCATACATTATACAATATATAAATAATTTATAATCTCTGCAAAGATGTGCTTACCTTTAGGTCATAGGAGGAGAATGGCCTTCCTGGACTGTTCTGAGGGTGCATGTACAATGGTAAGTTGGGTCGGATCTCCGTCCCTTGATCTCCGTGGAGCTGCTGCACAGTCACAGCAGGGCTGTAAAAACAAGCTACAGGTCTCTGATTTGGCAGCATTCCTCTGGGCAACTGGAAGTCTCTTTTCCATATGACTCTCTCTTGAGGACTTCCTACTTCTCCAATCATGTAAGCCCCATGACTTGGTGCTGAAATGTTCTGAGATTGAAGAGGTTGTAAGGGTCCTTCTATGGAGCTAACGCCTACTTCATATGTTGACTTGGCCTTTGGCAAGATCCCATTGGGCTGCAGAGTGATGCTTTTCTTCATTCCCAAGTAAGGAGTGTTCGTTTCACTGTGAATGTTCCTGGCTTTGTCCCTCCAGTCTTCCTGACCTAAATCCTCATCATCATCATCTTCATCCTGTGTAAGGCCCTCGTACTGGTAGCCATCTCCTTCATTTACCTCCCCCAGCCTTCCAAGTGACCGTGCTCTTTTCCTGGCTGAAGGGCTACACTTCCGCAAAGAGTTTGAGCTGGTCACAGACAGGCGGCTCATGTCGTTGATCATGGCTGAGATGTACTCTCCGTGGCCGATCATGCTCCCACGAACAATAGTCTGAAAGGGAGGAGGCATTTATCTTCATCACAGTCTGCATGACATGATTACATTATGGAGAGATTTATGACTAAAAGAAATAATAAAAAAGTCATAATCATCGCTCAGAGGCAAGTTAAATTTAGACGTGGGATTGTGTTAAGGACATTTTGTAATTTTTCAAAGACAGTGACTTGAATTCCTTTCCCAAGCGGCTGTATCTGACAATACACATATCAATATACCAGTGACAGAAGCTCTGTGGCTGCTCCTTTGTTTCCAGGTATTACAGCTCTTTAGAACATTTAAGTGGGGTGAAAAGTTGGCAGAGGCATGCAAAGGGCACAAACTTGCCCGAACTTAAAATGATCAGATAAAGCTTTGATGATTTGCCTGAATTGTGTGGTAAGAGTACATGGTGGCTTGGTAAGAGTAGACTCACATTCCATTCACAGTCAGTCAACAGCCTCTCCTATTTCTCTGCCTAAAAGGTATTACATTGTTACAGGAGGTAGAGGTCAGATGACATCTCACCTACTGTAGCACATCTCTGAGAAGAGGAAAGCTAGGGGATAAAAGGAAAATTAAAGAAAAGATTTTTTTTTTTTACATGTTATTCACGTACCAAATTTGGATATTTGTTTATTAACTTGAATTTTTTCTCATTTGTCAGAAACATTCTGCATTACCAAGTTTCTGCACTCATATTGATGAGGCAGGTAAAAATCTGACCTAAATGCTGACATAGTGCTTCTCATGTTGCACAGCTCTAATCGCCATCGCATCATAGAGTTCTTTATTTTTCTAGAGGGCCATAAAAGCATCAACTTTATGCTCTGTGAAGCATAGAAAACCTGAGATTTGTAGGCTGGATCACTCACAGGCATTTCCTCTGCTGTACCTGCACTTTTCATTCCTTTTTTGCTTGACATCAGTGAGAAGTCACCATGTACTGTTATTAATTGCCAGCATGCAGTAATAAATCTTGCGATCCTCATGAGGATTCAACATTGTTCACCCAGTGTACACAGCAGGGTCATTAGCTCTGCCTTGTGATAGATAAAAAGCAAAAAAAAAATAGTGTGAGGGGAGCAGTCATTCTACGTTGTCATCAGAGTATTATGGCATTTTCTGAGACAGCAGAATCCCTCTGCAGCACAGAAAACCACTGCACTGATACAACTAGTAACATTTTTTATGGGGGCCAGTATTGTGTGTCAGCTGTTCAAAATAGAAGGTGTGCCATACCTTCTTTGGCCTCAGTTCCACTTCTGTGATCCTGGAAGGGTCCACCATAGGTTTTGGCCGTCGCAGGTTTTCTATGAGGCTCTGCCATTGGGTCGGCAGGCCCACAAAGCAGCCACGCTTGGCATCAAAGGAGGTGTGGACGCGATGCTCAAAATTTTTTGGCGCTGATATCTCAGGCCTCCTCTTTTTCTTCTTACGAAACATTCTCAGGCCCAATGGGGCAACAGCCTGCCTGCTTCAGAATATTCCTGTAGAGAGAGAGATGATCAGCTTTTAAGAACTTGTACATAATAATTTGAACATCATGTGGTTAAAAACTGTAATTTTGTCCTTTGAATAATCAAATTTATGGTTAAAAACATTTTACAAGTCACTAGCCACTCTCCACCATTCTCATCTCCCAGGTGTATTCAAATAAAATCTTCAAACAGATATATCCACGTGGAAAAAAAACTTAAAATGCCTCTTCTTAAAGCTGCTGTGTGTCTAGGATGTGAATGTCTTACATCCCAAACATGTGAATGCCCCACATTTCCTGTGCCTTAAAGGCTGTCACGAGCTTGTTCCACTGAAAACAGCTCAGAGGAGGGTGGATGGATTTGTAAGCACATGTGTAATGAAGGATATCTGGTCAATTAAGGCTTATTCATTCTCTATGCTCTTTTACAGATGAGCGCGCTGCCGGGCTGGCCAGCGCCCACAGGCTTTCAGTGCATTAGCAAGGCAATGCACATGCATGCAATTACACACACACTATATACTGTGGCAAGCAATCCTTCAAACTCATATGAGCCTTTCATATCTTATCCTAATTAGTAGCTTGTGTACCCTTTGATTGCGGGAAGGGCGACCAGTTAATCTTTGGATGCATTTGCTGAGCCACTAACTCAGATTTACTGTATGATCAGCTCGACTTTTCATTCACTTGGAGGACAATAATTAAATGCATTATATCTCATTTTCTAAGCTGTGCAGCTGTACTGGGAGATAATCATTCACTCTGAAGTCTTATGATTAATGTTAATACTGTTTTGTATGACGTCCTGAAAACCTCTTCTGTTACCAACACAGTTTCTGTTGCACCCCGTAAGTTGGAGGTCATCTTTGTTCAGACAAGATCTTTGTTAGTTTTGTAAATCTGAAAATCATTTACAAAAAAACTCATCTACGTGTACACTACAGCTTTACAAAATGAAACTTCACACCTTGAGTTCAGTTCTTAAAAATAAAAGACAATTCTTCTTTTCTCGCATCAGTAATATGAACAACAACAATGCAGTCGCCGTGTTCAGTACTGATGACAGATTAACAAATCCTGTTGTGCCAAAAGCCTCAGAATTTTTATTCATCAAAACCTACAGTGACAGGAAAAACTCTAAATGAGCCATTAAAGTTTGTGGCACAGCTACTGTAAACAGGCTTTTACTTTGTCAGTAGAAGTTTAATTTAAATCTACTAAGAATGTTTGACCCAGTAACTCAATCAGATTTAAATCATTCAAAGACAATATGCTTTTAGATCTTTTTTATATCATTTGTTTGAGACAAATTCCTAACAAATTGGCAGATCTACGTCTCTTGTTCCTTTAAATCAGCTTTGTTGATGTTTTTGATTTAAAGTTAAGATGTTTAGGCGCCGGGCAGCATGGTGAAGTAATGATTACATCTGTGATTATCAGCTGTGCAGGCCTTTATGTGAGGAGTTTCATGTTCTCCTTTGTGTGTCTGAAGGTTTTCTCCAGGATTTTTGGAGTGAAGTATGTTTTGGAGAGAAAATTCTGACAAACTGCAGCCATTTCCATGTGGATTCATAAAAGGTTTACAAGCTAAAAAGTAAGAAAGGTGTTTTTTTTATTTCTCAGACATACTCCCATACATACAGAGTGAAATGATGGGAACTAAGAAAATGAGTTTTGCAGACCTCTCTGACCCTGCAGGTGATCACGCCATCTTCACTCCCATCCCTGAAAACAGCATGGCTCTAATCAGTATCAACAATGCCTGCCAGGAGATGTACTGGTGACTAACCCATGCCCCTTGTCCTGCAGCATCAATGGGGGCAGCAGGGGGGGGGGGGGGG
>SSNP01000029.1:4873383-4964619 GCA_006937955.1 Pachypanchax playfairii
GGGGGGGGGGGGGGGGGGCAGCTTATCAGTCACATAAGCTTCAATCCAGGAAAGGAGTCAGGATGCAAAGACTGGGGTTGGAAGGGGCATTGCTTAGAGGGATGTGTCACTCTCTGAGGATAATTCAATCACAAGGCTAATTTGCTAAGTGTTGCATAAACGTATCACTCTGTGCTCTCCCTATGCACACAATGTGATGCTGGGAAAGACCTTAATTCTATCTGACAGGGACATTATGGTGTGAGAAGAGAGGAGTTGTGGTCGAGATTACAGGCAGACCTGGAAGTATCGGAAAGACAGGAATCCATTTTCCTTCCCACAAACACAGAAAGGCTTTTAACAACCAGTGGAAGATTATTATCTGTGAGATTTTCTCTGCTAAACATGAAGACATCAACTTAGATAGCTGCTCGATGTGCAGATATTGGCACCGACTGAACAAATGTTTACACATTTACTTTCATGAATTCCTTTAAAAACAGATCAATCATTATTTACTCATGAGTAAAATGCAATCAATAATAGGATGAGGACAGCACAAATAAACAGGCTATGGTTCTACACAAAAGAGAACAGTATCATAAGAGTATTTATTAAATTTTTTAGACTGATGTTCCACTCCCAGGACTCTTGTAATACAAAGTGAGGCATTGGGAATAAGTAGAAAGATGCGTGCATTTATATTCTGGGCAAACTGAACTCAGAAGTTGAAGCTTGTATTGATTTAAAAGGTTTAATCACATGCAGTTGACCCTAATATGACCTCTTACACCCTGCAAAGCTTATGACTGTTTTGATAACAATATCCTATTGATTTCTAAGATGAAGCATCTGCACAGAGGCAAACGTACACAGTGCATGTTCTCGCTTTCTTGTCACATCTCTCAAAACTGCTGGGACTTGACCCTATGCCTCAGTGTCTTGTCTTGAATCTATCAAAGTGCTGGGGCAAAACTCAGCCAGCTGCTGTCAGAAATATGAAGCGGTGGAGAGGATGAGGTCATCCGAAAAATTCTGCACATTAGTATATTTTCATTTCTATAACTTTGTGCTGGAGTGAAAATTCAAATACATCCAAAAACCTGAAATCAAAGCTCTAAGATCCTTCCTCTAAAAGATTTCACATGCACGAAAACAGTAAATAATTATTTGGTGTAAACCTTTAAAAGGATGATAAAGCATGAAAATTGAAGAGGGAGGGGGGGGGGGATCATCTAATCCCATCCAGAATCCCAAGGGTCAAATATCCAATCACAACCTTACCCTGCAATGGATGGAGCGTCTTCACCTGGCAGAGCAGCTGGCTCCTCATGCCATGCAGAAATGAAACCAAGCAATCCATATGTTTCCCACAAACAACATGACAGAAGAGGAGTGGGCATACTCGCCTTCCTCTCATGTTCAAATCACCCCGAGCAGGAGTTGTAGCTGAGTGGGAGGGGATTGAGAGAAAAGGGAGATATTGGATTTGCTCGATGTTAGCGCTCCCAGCTCAGTTGAATGATTTTCTCCCCCTCATTTGCCCTAATTTTTTGCTTCTTTTTTCTTGCTGGCACGTATGTAGAAACAGAGTGAACATGCAGGTGACTGTGCATGCAGGATTAGTATTTTGTTCCGTCTTTTACTGATCTAATTTTAGTACACATCCTCTCCCCTCCTCCTCTCCAGCACCAGACACGTGTTTATTTTGTACAGGATTCATGTCAAATAGTGAGATGAGGATGAGAGACGGTGGAGATGAAGTAATCCTCTTTTTGTTTTTTTAAATGCATGCATAAGACTAATCCCACTATCGTGACTCACATGGGGGGGGGGTTACATCTACAGTATTTCGTAATGACATAGATAGCATCAAGTTTTTAAGTGCTGTTTTTTGGATTGTGTGATGTAGCGGCAGCTCTTCTATCAGTTTCATTACAATGACCGTTTTGCCCTTTGAGTGTAATGAGACTGCCTCTCAAGGGAGACACAAGTGAGGTCTCCAGTGGTCATCTCTTTCTTGAACTCTGTGCCTCACACAGATGCACAAACGCACAAGAACTATGTGAGGGCATAAAAAAATGTACGAGGAGCTGACTGGACAGAAGAATGGCCCTGTTTATGATTTACGTCTCATTTCTCTTTGAAGTCACCTCTAGGGACATGCAATGACTACAAATGGACAACAGATGATACGTATGTGATGTAATAAACTGCACTCAACAACATGAACTAACATGCTGTCGTCATGCATATTTTATGTTGGTATACATGTCATGCGTTGCTAAGTGCTGAATGTTGGAGAAGTGCATGTATTCTCTAAATGTAAAAATCACCTGTTTTACAAATCTGGCTGCAGTTGTTAGTAGAGTTTTATGTTTAAAGCTGACTAGTTCCTCTGGGGAATGTCTGTGGTAAGAGTTCCACTCGAGGGTAAGAACACAAAACAAAGCCTACCTAAATGCATGTAAAATGAATAAGATGAAATGGTTTTACATCTGGTTTAAAAGCAGGAATACTTTCATTGATGCTAGTTGCAAAATTCAAACATAAATCTAGTGATACTGCCACGGAAAAAATACTTTATTTATGTTCTGTAATATTATCTCTGTTTACACAGGGATAACCTGCGTCTAAACAGAAAACTCACTGATGTTGACATATTGAAGGGAATTGAAAGTGTCATAACTGGCAACAATGCATTGCATGAGGGCTTTTGCTCAGACTTTCAGATGAACTCTTTTTGAACAGATTTTTTGCAATTCTGAGAAGATAAACTCCTAAAAAGTTTGTTATCTTTTCAAGTTTAGACTGAGCAGAAGAAGACACAAGGATGAAAACAGCATAGCAAAATACTATGTCTCTGTTCGACAATGTGGGCTGTCATTTCTTTAAACGTCTGCACAGGAGTAAACAAGTCTTGTGTTAATACTGACCTGAGGTGTAAGAGTGAAATGACAGAAAATAGTCTGTACACCTATTTATATTGTCAGAACAAAAGATAAGCTGAACAAATAAAGCTGATGCAGTTTAAAGCTGTCACTGAAAATTAATGTTTACATGTGTTTTTTTTTTTTTTGCTTTTCAGATGGTGGCACAGTGTTCTTTGGATATATCCCTTTTTCTTCATCAGCTTCTCTGCAATAAACAGGCCCCAGTTAAGAGGATTTCAGGGCAACAGTGTTATCAACAAAGTGCATACATCATTCTGTCATCTGATATAACGGATTGATTCTCCTAGATGAGAATATGGACAAGAAAAGTAGCTTGTTCAGGGGTGCACATAAGTGGTCCGCAGATCTGCACACACTGTCAAAATATAAAATCCGCACCAGATGAAAAGTTGCAACACGCGTTTGCGTACTTAACATTGGTTTGGCTGTGCTGCGTGAATTTTTAGGTTAATCAGAGGCGGTTCATTGTCAAATAAATGAAGAATCCAGTGGACTTCTTTTGTTTGACTGATATGTTTCTCAGCCAGAGCGCTGAAGTTCCAGCTGATCAGCTGATGCTGCGTCTCTCTCTGTCTCTGTGTATCAGTTTGTCAGTGTGACGGATTTTCAGTCAGTCAGATCAGTGCAGCTGACTGCAGGATTCTGCATCGCGTCAAAACTGAAAAAATTCACTGAATAAGACAAATAGACCATCGTGGCACAGACGTGTATAACTACCTTTTTGTGCTATAAAATACAGAAAACCACCTGTTTTAATCAACAGTATCAGCGTATTTGTCTGTGATCCGCGCCATTTTGAATGCGCGCAAAGCACTATGGAATATGCAGTCAATGCCCCATAACTGTCCAGTGTATCTTTTTATCTGACTGCATCACATTACAAACATCCTCATCATTTCAAAACCAAAAACAGTTACAGTAAATGACAGAAGCTCCAACAGCTGACTAATAAATTTCAACACCAAACTGTTAAATGTAGATTAAAGTGAACAATCAAACCTGTAAACAATCCAACCTGAACTCTGAAGGTTTTTTTTTACCAGTATTTTTATATTTTACTGGTTTCTCTTGATTTTTTCAACAATTAAAGGATTTTTATTGAAACAAATATAGAGCCAGGTAAAGTAAACAGACTGAATTTGAAGCTTGATGAAACCAAAAACAAAGCAGAGGAGCTCGGAAGAGACACAGCGAGACACATTTAAAAATGTGAGGACCAAGCAACAACCCTAGGTTCTCTTCTGAGAACCAGGCCAGAAATATTATGTGCACCCCTGAGCTTGTTCTTTCATGGTGTAGACATAAAAATGGCCACTAAAAGCTGCAGCTTCTATCTTCCTCAAACAGCTTTACATGATGCTGTTGTAGAAGCAAGACTTTGAGCATTCAGGTGTTTTTATTTGATGCTTGCTGACAAATTATTAGAAACGTTCACTGTTAAAATTCACATGTGACGGGCCTGTCCATGCAGAGGAACAGAAGGGTATGAAAATGGAGCACCGACAAACACTTTGTTTAATTAAAGATCTTCTTGGCTCTCTCAAGTACTTTGTACGGTTTGACGCTGTGTTGATGGAAATGTATGATCAATCTGAACCAATAGTGCGAGCCCAACTCTTCTCTCTTGGGTCTAATTTATTGATGTGCTGGGACTTTGTGCAAGCTTTACTGTACATGCATCAGACTTTGAAAGCTTTGATTTATCTCTTTTTTTTTAGCTCAATCTTTAGTGCATGTCTTTAAGGAAAATACACAGAAAATCCTTCATAGTATCAATATGTACTAACTCCCCTGCCCCTCTCTGTCACCCAGCATGAATTCTGTTTCAGTCCAGAAAGGAGCAAATGAAATCAAAATTGAAAAGAAAAAAAACAGCCCAAAAAGAATCACAGGATGTTTGAGAGTACACATCAGCCTCAGTGAAGCCCAGCTGTGTGTGAGAGTCTTTGTAAGTGCAACAGGCCTCCTCTACCCTTTCCCTTCTCCTCCTTCCTGCATATCAATGAGTCACCTGAGACACAAGCACACAGCTTTTACTTAAAGTTTCATCATCAGCAGACATGACAAAATTATCTGACTGTAGTTCATTTTAACTGCTACTGAATATATAATTCTGTTTTGCTCTGCTGCAGAGAAAATCCCATTTGATGTCTTTGGGACGGTGCATGCACAAATAAGACAAATACTCTTTATTATTCAAACAGATTCAAACTACTGGTTGTGATTCTGTCAGACAGAACGAATGGACCATGGATCTGAGAGCTCTGGATTTAAACTAAAATCCATATACTTCCTTAAATCACCTTAGCCTTAGATTGATTTTTACTCAACACTTAGCATCTGATAAAGACACTAATAAAGAGACTTTGCAAACCTGCTTTCTGCAGTACAGAGCAAATACATTTTATTCTTGACAGCTCAAATCCAAATTCAAACAGAACCTAGTTCAAACATTGCCTCCCCAAATTTTGCAAGCTCTTGCACAACAGGTTTTGTTGCTGTTACTGTCAGCTTCCTACATTTTGCTCCAATTTTCCCACACCATCCTCTGACAAAAGTAACATGGAGCTGAAACTTAAAGCCTTGAGTGCTGGAATGTCAATAAACGCTTACCTGAAAACTCAGCAGACACAAAACACGTACAGAGTATCAAGACAGCAAGTGTGTGTCCACTGTGACTATAGCAGTTGCAGAATTTGTATTTGTATTTTTCCCAAGGCAGACAACAGTTTAGACAGTGTTGCATCCTTGAATTCGAGGTTGAGAACTGAAGTAGTAGATGAAAGAAGATGTTGGGATTTTAGAGAAGGGTGAGCAGAAAGTGATAGATGCGTTCCATCACTGAATACATCCAACAACATGCTCAGTTGTCCCCTTTTCTCTCCTTTTCCTCCTCATCTGCACCTGCCTGTGCTGCATTCCACTCACAGCCTCTCCATCTCCTTCTTCCTCCACCACGGCTGATGCCAAACGATGCCATACTTGCTCTTTATCAATGACGTTACCCCCTTTTTACCACTTCCCTCCCCCCTCCCTCTTTCCAGCTTCTCCCCACTCTCCTCATTACAAAGAGAGTAACCAGGACTCTAGAGGGATAAATCATTTTTAGTGGTTTTAAAAAATAAATCAGTCTTTCTTTCTTACCTTACTGTCCAATGAGGAGGAGAGCCTCTCTCCTCTACGAAGGATTGGAAACAAGAGTGTGCACATACACCCTCAGGTACACAATTATACACTGCTCCCTCACATTCACACTCATACACACACACACAGCAGATACATCGCTCTGTCTTAGCGACGAGGAGGGCTGGCTCTCAAGCAAGAGCACACTGCAGGCTGCTGCTTGCCTGGGAAAGCCTGATGCGTTCCTCCCTCCAGGCAGAAGCACACGCTGCCATCTCAAAGGCTCTTTGTTGGGGCTGATTCATCCCCGTCTCTGTGGCTGAGTGCTGCGCCATGTACCGGTGCCTGCTCCCAGGGAAGCAGCACAAAGGAAGGACAAAGCCATGAAAGGAAAGGCAGCATCCAGGAGGAGAGAATATGACGGCCCCATATAGCTCCTTCCATCCATCCCCCCCTCTATCTCTTCCTCTCAAGCTTGCTGTCTTTCCACACAAACACACACACATCCTCCCACCTCCCTTTCCCTCTCTCTTTATCACTTCCCTCCTTCTCTGCCTCCTCCTACTCCCTCATTGGTTTAAAAAAGAACTGATAGCTGTGTGTGTTTGTGTAAGTTAGTGTGTGAGTGTGTGTGTGTGTTTGTAAGCTGGTTTCTGGTGACAGTAAGGAAAGAAGAGCTCCTACACCTCATCACCTGGGATACCTTTCATCCATCTCCCCACCCTCCTTTACATGAGTGACACAGGAACACTTCGGGTGCTGCTGTCATGCATTATCCATGAAATGACAGGGTCAGGGATGGCAGATGGCAAGAGGGGCTGCCGTATTTGGGTGAAAGCTAGTGGTGATGGGACAACAACCCTCCTATAATTAAAGCAACTTTTGAATCTACTGTCACTCAAAAGTCCTTACGGATGAACTACAAAGTAAAACCACAACCTTAATCTAATTGGACATTCCATTTTCTTTCCAACACAATTGCTCCCTGAATAATTTATACAGCTGCAAGGACGAGACTCAAAGCAGAGAAATGTATTGGGGTCAAGTCACAAAGAAACTGCCTGAAAGAATAAACTTGATTTTAGGCCATTCGCTTGGCATTTTGATATGAGAGTAATAGACTTAAATTATTATAGTCTTCCTTTCACTCCCCCTTTAACTTGTCAGCATTATTATCACAGATATTTATTGCTGAAGCTGTTTCATCATCTGTCTCTGGAACCTGTGAATGTAAACTGTCATAAAGACTCAAATATATATTCATAAAATAGCGTATGCTTTTAGAAACACATTGTTTATTAGTTTAATATTCATGGCTGCATGAATATTTAAATCTGATAAGACTAAATAAAATGAGTTAAACTGGATAGGAAAAGAAAAAAACAAAACCTACCAGTGTTAAACTAAAGTCTCATTAAATTGAAAGATCCACAGCTGATAAATACCACCTTAAATATAAACATTTCAATGCACTTTACTTTTTGTGATAAATGATAAAAGATTACACGATAAGCTCATAACTCAGTCTATAAAGCTGCTATAAATGTAATTTCTTGTCACGACCTTTTAGCAGTTCTGTCAGGTGACTTAAAAAAACAATTTTAAATTTTCTAGAGAGACATATTTATGTTTACTGACAGCACGAGCCATTGGAGAAGTTTTTTCAAGTGTGAGACCCCTAAATCACAAAAATTAATATTTCACTGTCACAAATTATTTCACTTACATGACATTATTTATTCATATTTCTTTCTAAATTGCACAATAGAATATCTAAAATATATTCAGTTTTGTGTGGCATAATATTGATTAAAGAGCATTTTTAACTCATTTCTGCTTCTGCAACAGAATTGAGAAACCTGAAGCTTATTGTTCAAAGGGTTAACGTGTGTATTTAACCTTTTTTAGATTTTTACTAGTATTGTTTTTTATTTAAAATAGCTGTTTTAAAACAGTAACTGCTGAAATTATCTTTTTAGGTGGAAGAAACTTTACAGTTTAGGACATCATGACACTCATGATGCTCACTTGATTTGATAAATTTAAATATTAGTAAAATGGATGATGTAACTGGATGGTACATTTTAAGCTTATCCCTTGATGACAGTGAATTATTACAAACACAAATTTCACAAGTCATCCGCCATTTCTTAGAAAAGGAATATTGAACACCAGTGACAGTTTGGAAAGAATCATTTACTGAAATTCAGACAGGAACTCATTCAAATCACTCCACTGAAGCCAAACTTGACCATCTTACAAGGATGTTTACACAAAAAAACACTTGCTCAAAAATACTCATACAAAAAAAAGCATAACTTGCACACATTCTGTACAAAAAAAACTCAAGTTCTACTGTAGAGGAGACACTTTCAGTCCCTTGTTGTTTCCATATTTGAAATTGTGTGGTTTTTTTGCTACAGTGTGTTCAGTTTACAGTCAGATTTTTTGTTCTGAATTTAAAGGGTTTTGAGAAGGATTTACTCTGTCTCCTTCTACACAGAAATAATATTTACAGTTGAGTCATGACATGATACTTGCAGATAAAATCTTGTCAAAACTAAAAAGCTTCAATTTGCAGCACTGAAAGAAGCTTGACTTTTTTCCTCTCTGGCTTCCTGTGAAATCTTTTTGAAGAAACATTCAGCCCGCAGTTCCTCGAAGCAGAACTCTGTGGCGCCGCTGAACAACAGCTCTTTACAGTACATGCTCTGCTGCTGGAGTTTTCCTGCTCCTGCCTCCTTATGTTGCTGCTCGTGGTCCTGCAGTCTTTTCAGAGGGGTTTCTTCTTTGCTCGGTTTACGCGCTGATAAAACTGTGTTCACTGCCGGGTTGATCTTACATGGTGTCCTAAGGAAGGACAAAATGAAGTGCTCACATGTAACGTTCAGTGACATAAAAGAAAAACGGCGGCAAATACAGCTGAAAAACTGTCAATGATTTACCTAACATAAAAAATAACTCTACAGAACTTGACAGCGTTGAGTGTTTCAGTTTAACTTTATGGTATCTAAGTAAAAGTTGTTCTTGTTCCAAAGTAAAAAAGATGTTACTTACATGGTTGGAGGTTGGTCTGACTCCTCAACAAATGGTTGGAATGTGGGTTTGGTGAGTGGTGGAGCCATAACTGTGTGTCCAAATTTGGTTTTCTGGGGCATCTATAAATGTAAAGACGAGAAAAATAAACAGTTCTTAATGAACTGTAGAAAGCAAAGTCACATCATCAAACAGAGATTGTTCTTTATCGTACCTTTACATCACACCATTTCTCAGGCCTCTGCTCATTCTCCTTTGCTTTTGATGAGGGAGGAGCCACCCAAGACTCCAGTCTGGGCTCTGACGGACCACCAGTTTCAGTTTTGTTCTCATCAAAAATCACCAGCCGGCTGTTTGACACATTGCCAAGAACAGAGGTGCCGTGAGAATGCAGGCCTCCAAAAGCACCTGTCAACAAACCCAAAAAATACTACAAACTTAGTAACTAGTTGTTGCAGTAAAAGTAACTTTTCACAGCAGATTCACATACTTTTTACGGCCAGTCCGGTCCTGATGATGGGAGCAATGGCCTTTTTTTTCCCTCGATGCTTGAGGACAGCTAGAGAAACTCTCTCAGGTTCTTCTGGCTCTTCATCACTGCTGTCCTTATTCATGTTTAACAATGTCTGCCGAGACACACGAGCCTGCAATGCCCTAAGAATATAAATTCAAAACAGGAAGTTGAATAAAACAGTTCAGATGGGGTAAATAATTAAGCTAACTAGTAGCTGTACTTATTAGAAACAACACTAAATTATCACATACTTGTGGAATTGGGAAAGTTTATCATGTGGCTCAGCATGCATCTTGAACCCTTCTTGATAGACCAGGTCTGCTTTTTGATAATTGCCCTGCTTTTCATGCTCTTCAGACCAGGCAATGTAGAAAGATGCCTGTGTTACACCTATTCCTTGAGCTTGCATATACCTGTAAATATCCAGGGGCTCTGAGCAGTTCTCTGCCTGGTGACACACAACACAAACGTACAGGAAAAATGAACACAACTGTACAACAAAATTAATTAAAGGTTAAACCAGAATGCATACAAATTTGATCCAGAGATCAACATAGCGAGGGTCATTGTGATAATTTCTTTCAGCTGTGAATCTAGTCACAGCCCGTTCCAGCAATGTGGTGAGGTTGCTTTCTTTTCCTCCCTGAGGAAACGTTTGCTCTGTCCATTTAACATACCTGTAAAAAAAGGAATCATGTCAAAATTGGTTAGAGTTTTGAAGAATGGTGCTTACGAATCCAACTTACTGATCCCAAACACTAAGTGGATCCTCTCCATCATACATTCGAAGCTCAGACTCAAAAGCTCTGAAGAAACAAAAAGTCAGAATAACTTATTGTATGAAAACTGTATAAAAGTGTTCCAACTGAAAACTTAAAGTTTGATAGATTATCCCTACTGTCTCTGTTGGTTGACTGCAGAGGTGGGTCCTTCTTGTTGCTGACTGAGGGCCTGCTTTAAAGCTGATATTACTCTGCCTCGCCTCAGCGGCTGGATGTTTTCTTTGCAAAGCTCCCAGTCCACATCCCCTCCTCCTTCAGCCATGGTTGAAGAAAGGCGTACCGTAGATCCCTACGGACAAAAAACACCCACAAATAATAATCAATACTAATAATTTTACTGCGTAATATTTAGTTCTGTAATAACTTTTCTACCAAATTTACAGCCAAATGGCCCCTATCATATTTATTTCAGTTCATATTTTCGTTTTCACTGAAGTACTGTGTAGTGGTAGTTTATAACAACCTACTGGTTAAAAAACTATTAAAAAAATTCCTAAGATCGTACTGTTTCTATTGCTCATGATCTCAGAACGTAATTATGAATGAAAACTAGTGACACAATAGGCTTTAATTTCGTGATTGACTAAATGTGAATTAAAAAGTAAATAAATATACTTGAACATGTTTATTTACAGTCAAATATCTTATTTAATAGACGAAATTAACTTTCACAGTGATGCTAGCTAATTAGCTACAAAGCTATGAACTAACACTGAAATAACATCGACATGAGCTAAAAACGTATCACATTTCATCTGCGCATTATGTCAGTTAAACAAACTGTGAAATAAATGATCGAAAACATGCTGGTTTTCATACCGTTTTCAAGCTTTTTTTTTGTCCTTTTCTCAGTTTTTTGCAGCTTACGTTGGCCCAAACACACCGCGAGCTCACTGTTTTGAACAACGCCCGCGAGACAATTTACAGAAACCTGATTGGAGGATCTGCCAACAGGAAAAAACGACACAAACGTGACGTCAGCTTCCGGATTACTTCTTGTTTTGATAATGGCAACGCGTTTTCGTCCAGAAAATAGATATCTAACGTAGAAAATACTATTCATTATATTTCATAACCTATCAGAGAAATATTAGTTGTAACTTTACCGTTTCGGGACTCTACACTTGGTGGCATGGACAACCGTTGTTATTGTTGTGCATCAAAGTTTAGTCTCTTCAAGAAGGAGGTGAGGTTTTGCTAATACCAGTAATATATTTGTACGTGTTAATGTGTTTTAATAAAAGTCGTATTGCCCCATAGCTTGGCTGTAAGAGCTGTGGACGCGCCTTCTGTTCCAGCTGTTTGAGTTTCAGTGCTGTGGTGCCTCGCTGTGGTAATACCCAGCAGAAGGTCTGCAAGCAGTGCCATGGCAATCTGACAAGGTAAACCTCCTCACACACTATAAACCTAGAGTCCAGCATTTTATCATCTCCATAATCTGTTTTATCGGCTTCACTCTTAGAGGGGAGTTTTCAAACAGCTCTGGAAGATGGTCCCCTCCTGAAAATTACAAGAAGTTAGTGGATATTCATGATTGAAAAAAATGGTTTATTATCAACACAGATGTTTCATAACATCAAAAGTTAAATTTATTCACAGACGGGTTGCTGCTCTCGAAGCCAAACATCAAGGACAGTTGACACAACCTGCTGTACACGGAGGAGGCAGAAACTGCAAAGTGGGCAATTTTCCAAATAAAAGCCTTAGTAAAGAGGACCAAGCTATTGCTGAGAGACTTCAGAAGCTTAAAGAGGACACTAAACCTAGTAATGACATGAGATTTATCCACATCTATCTTTTTGAATAAATATGATAAATACAGCAATAATGTGTTTTCTTTTCATTTTTCCAGAGTCTATACCTTCGGAGAAGGAACTCGAGTCACGTCTTGCTCTTCTAAAGGCTCCCAGCCAGCCAGTGCCTTCCTCAGAGGAGATGGAGGATCGTCTTGCAGCTCTGCGAGGTCAACCGCCGCCATCTCAAGCTCCTCCTCCTGTGAGTTCCTTCTTGTTTCTACGCTCTCAGATCTCACAGTATACAGCTCAGTCAGAGTTTCAAATAATTGAGTTATCACCAAAGAAAATATGTCTTAAATAGTTTGTAATTGTTATTTTAGTGTGTTTGTGCTAATGTGTACAGGTGCACCAGCCTCCTGATCACCGGACTCAGACTGAACAAGCCAATGATTTGTTAACTCAGATGACAGAGGAGGTTTCCATTGACAACCAGCAATCAAATCCAGAATGCAGTTAGTTTATACTCGCCCCATAATTATTCGTCTATAAGCAATGACATGGTTATGCAACACTCTAGATAAGTAGGATTAGTTAATTTTCTAAATTTAGCAAACAATTATTTTGCAGGTGTTGATATGAATGATCTCAATAAAGGGGAGGGGGCTGCATTGGATGAGAACGTGGATTACAACGAGGGAGCAACCAAACAGCTGGAGGCAGAGAAAGACCGTTTGCTTGAGGAAGCCATGAAGGAGCTAAGGAATGAGCAACATACCCAGGATCAGATTCTTGACATGGCCAAGAGGCTGGCACAGTTAAAGGGGCAGGACCCAAATAAAGGTGCTCGAAGCTCTTTGTGCACCACTCGTATCTCTCATTTATAGTACCATAAACCACAGTACTATGGCAGAAAACAAGTCAATAAGTTGCAACCATGAGGGGTTTTTTCTTTTGTGTTCTCCACATGTAGTCACTTCTAAGGATTTCCAACAACCTGACAGTGAAGAGGAGACTGAGGAAGAAGCTATGCGGAGAGTGTTAAAACAGGTCAGATATTTATTCTTTACAAAATGGGGATCAAATTGTACTGACGGTGATAGTGATCAGCTAATAATAGATCTGTCAATTCACTCCTAAACATTATGGTGAACTGTATTAGAACTGTCTTGGCAGCCACAAGAGGTTGCTGTTTGGCCATTTTGATCATTTGTGATTTGAACTGCACACATTCTCTGAAGTTCTGATTCTTCTGGTTCCAGCTGTCAGAGGAAGCTGCACTCGATGAAGCCAGCGGATACAACATACCTGTAGAACAGAGTGGCCCAAAAAACACAGAGAAAAAGAAAATCTCAAAGAAACCAGTACTTAAAAAAAACTTGAGACAAATTCAAACAACATTTAATGTTTTTGAGTGCTTGACATTTAAAACACGTTTGATCTGATGTGTTTTAAGAGTGTGGCTCCTTCACCAAAGAGCAAGATTTCACCAGCTGCTGTTACACATCAGCCATCAGACAGTGATGAAGACGAGCTTCCATGGTGTTGCATCTGTAATCAGGACGCCACCCTCCGCTGTCACACCTGTGATGGAGATCTGTACTGCAACCGCTGCTTCCGGTAGCACAACATACATTAATCTTGACAAATACTGTAAGATTCTAGGTCATAACTCAAAGTAGGGCCTTGCATGGGAATCTTCACTCTCCTCAAGAAAGATGATTTGGAATGCATACCATGACCCAGATAAATGTTCACAGAGTGCCACCATACTGTTAAGCAGCATGAATATAAAATATTTAGTGTGATGAATTATCAATCTATGCTCTATTATCTCTCCAGGGAAGGCCATGATAAATATGACAGGACGGAGCATCGCACCACTAAGTACACTGCCCCAAAGAAGCAGAAGAAGAGGACATGATATCAAAGTTGTTTGCCTTATCAGGCTCTGGTACTTCATGACTGTAAAACTTGATCTTTAGCCTCACTGTTATCAAATTAGAACAGTAAAACACTACCTATTATCCTGTTATTTACAAACCAAAACCCATCATAACACAGCAGCTTGTGCCAGTCATTTAAAAGATGAGCGGTGCCTATTTGTAGTACCTGCTGAGACTCATAAAATGTCTCTGAAGAAGAGTGCAGGCTAAAAAAAAGACAACCTTTAGACAACTGCAATAAAAATGGGCAAGATTTGAAACATAACTTCTTTTTGTTGATCGTAAAAGCGACTGTGAATCAGTAATTCAGAACAACCTCTACACAAACAGTTTCAATCTTCTAAATAGAACAGGAAGCTTTTTTTTTCTTGCTAGGTGTCCTACTTTTTAACAACAACAAAGCCTCGTTCTAAGTGTTCTTTGCTCTTATTGTCACTTGATTATTTTTAACTTTTTGAAACAGAAAGCAGACAGATCATGAGTTTATCTGGGATGATGTCACTCTGAGACTAGCCATACTGAAGAGTTTGTATAAAAAGATCACTGAGGCCTTTGTTTACTTTGTGTTGTCATTCTTTTGTCTATGTTCGGATGCTATTATGACATGAGCATTGGATTTCATGTCATTATCATAAATTAAGCAAAACTATGTCTCTGCCACGTCTGAGTTTTTTTTTAACACCAAAGGATTTCTTTTTTTTTTTATAATTAAAGATTATATTACTTGATGAAACTGTCTCAGTCTGGTAGAGGCTGTTTGAAAGCAAAGTTTTACCTTATGTGTCAGAAAAGAAAGAATGGAAATGGCGTTCTACAAATTACTGTAATGGAGAGCTCGACAAAAAGACCCCCAGTGTATGACAGTAAGAGGACCAGAGTGCAGATTCATAAGTGTGCATTATTGTCCACTGAGAGAAAACCATAATTACCTTCTCCTACCGGGGCTTGATCCATTAGTGTTCATATGGAGGCTTGTTGCCCTGTTTGCCTTTTCTGGCCATGTCATACACCAGCCTACCATCACAGACAGGAAATGGACGAGGATAATGGGTGCACGCTTAATGGAACATCCTGCGGCTGATTTCAGTGTGTTTATACTCTGAGACTTGACATGTCAACGCCTCTATTGTTTCATCGCTCTGTTGAAAAATTGATGTTGCATTCTGGGAATATCTTCCAGCTGTATCCAGACAAAGGGCAGTGAGATATAATGAAGAGCAGCTATGATAACCGAGCAGTTTAATTTGTATTGTGATGAATTTATGCCTTTTATTTATGTGATTCCTATCTGAAGATGCAGTTTTGGTTCTTGTCTTTGTTCGAATTCTCCACAAACAATCTTGTTTTGAAAATGTTCCATTTAATTCCAACAACACTATTACCTGAACAAAATGCTTATGTACATAAATAAGAAACTGAAAATGTACACTCTTACACAAAATAAAAGAGTCCCATCTGAGTAATAGGTATGATGATTTGTTTTATGATTTCTTGAGATTCTATTGGGATTTAAAATTTTGGAAAAGTTCATAAAATAAAGGGAAACAACATTCCATTCTGACCCAGGATGGAGGGAAGAAGGCAAAAAAAAAAAAACTCAGCTGATGTGTCAATTACACATCCAGGCATAACAGTTAACTCATGGAGATAGAAGGATGAGAGGCTCCGTGTTGTCTTGATTCTTCATTTGACCTATAATTATTTCTTCAAGGGGCCTGACATTTTACGTAGACCTTTTATCCTGTAGAGCAGCCCGTTGATAAAATCCTGTGGGAAAGAGACAAGAAACTATACTTTGACTGGAAAAAGGGCTTTAACAATAAACACGTCATATTATTTTTTACACCAGTTTTATAAATATATTATTGTTTTAATTCCATGATTGTATTGTTTTCCCATCTCACCTCTTTTGGCTTTCCGCATTCCTGCAACAACTCCTAAGAAAGAAACAGAAATTTACTCATTACTTGAAGTTAAAATGCACCTTTTTTTCCATTCTAGACATTTTAAAACACTGGATGTCCTCAAAGTTTGAATAAGTGCACTATTAACAAAAAAATAAATGAAATTCATAAAGAGAAAACAAAACCTGACTGAAAGTATAATATCAGCTGGAAAATGGACATTAAATCAATTTAAGTGAGTGAAAATATTAATAGTAATTACAGATGTACGGTATGATGTTTGGATTTTATTTTTACTTCAGTGTGTTTGTCTGTATAAAGATCTGCAATGACACAAATCAAAAATCTGTCTTTTCTTCCTTTTTTAAAATACATCAGCACAAAATGTTTTTGTTTGATGAACTATTTTCAGACAGCAGGAGGCATAAGATGTTCCTATAGCTTAGGGAAAAAAAACATTGCGTAATATCTTCTAATCAATCTACAAAATTATGAGCCTGTAAATAATTTAACACAGAGTTTCTAATATCTAGAAAGAAAACTGACTGATGTGGAAGTTGTACCTGCAGCCGAGTTCTTTGCTCTTCATCCGACAGTTCCAAAAGCTCATCTATGTCAATTTCTAATTCTGGGATCTCTTCTTCCTGTGAGATTAGAGGGAAATAGAAGTTAATGACAGTATTTATCTGCTACAATGAGACCCATGCACATGTTTCTGTATAATAATTTTTGGAATATCAATAATCTGGTTATTATTCCCAGGGTAACCGCTCAGCTAACTGTGTGTCCTTTATTCAGAAATCTAAAGATTGGTGACTTTAAATTGCCCTAACTGAACATGAGTGAGTGTTTGTGTATTTTTGTTAGCCCTGCAAATGCACTGGCAAACCCTACTGACGACAGCTGGGCTTCAGCCCTCCATCCAGCCCTGATAACAATGCAGCAAGGATGGAAAATGAATGAACTATAATGGCACAGTGCCACGCTTTCACTTGAAGAAACACAGTCAGTCATTCAAAGGCATGAACATGTCACAGAAAAAAAAAGATTTTTAAAACATGAACACATTACTTTTGTTAGCTCTTGTCTTTGATAAAGTAGCACTGGTCTAATTGTGGGAAAAGAAATTAAAATGATGGGTTTATTTGTCATTATTTGTCATGATTTATGCCCATGCTCATGAGAACTGAGGAAGAAAAAAAGACTGTTGTTTACACACACCAACATCAGATTTCATGGATGGTTTGCCCAGTTGGCATCTATCTCAACCATCACAGAGAGATTAATTCCATCTTTAATGCTCTCAAATGACATATTGATGACAGATGGCTTGTCATGTATTTAAATATGGTTCACGCATTTTAAAGATCCACACAAAAACCCCTTAGTTCCAACAAACCAAAAACTGGCAGGAGATCCAAAGATTAATGCCAACTTAATGCACACTCCTCCCAAATACAGCAAAGTAATTGATCCATAACACAAACATGTAATATTTTACTGATACATTTTCAGAGAGAATACGGAGAGCTAATCAGCACTGAGCGCTTAGAGATCTGAAGTCAGCAGGCGAACACTCACTTTGACAAGCGTGGCCTCTTTTTTTACAAGGAATATTTTCCAGTTGGGGTATTTTCTTGGCTGAAGATGATTGCACAGCTCTCTCTCTACAAGAGGGGAGAGGTAATCAATGTGGAAGTGCTGAGTGGTGAAATAGATGGACCCTCTTCAGAGTCCCCTGTGCCCCCTCTAATTGATACATACTGCCAGGTTGTGATTCTGCTGAAGTCTGCAGGATGAATCAAAGGCTGAACTTTTGGTCCATGCTTTATGTTGTTTTTTTTTTGTGGATCTATTTTTCTGTAACATCTACAGTGTTAGGGACTGAAATGGTCAAAATGTTTAGAGGTTTTGTGTGGATAAGATGAAACCTCTCAGTTTTATGTTCTTATATTTGACAGAAAAAAACATGTTTTTCTCCCAAAAAATAACTTGAAATTCAGTACAATAAAAATACTTTGTGCTTCCAGCAGAAGCTGGAGTTTTGCTTTAGTTTTGTTGCTCAGTGAAACTTCCTTGTATCTCTTGGCAATTTACTTTAAATATAAATAATTAGTAAAATGAAACATTATACGATTGTTTTGGCCTCTGACCTTCAGACCTAAAATGTACAATAGCTAAAATACAAAACATGAATCTGCCTTTGAAAGCAAAGTCATGCAGAACACCACTGACTATCAGAGAGTCACTTTATAAAAAAAACTATTTATCATGAACTGTCCTCCAACTTATAGGGGTTCATGCTGTGCATAGTCAGAGTTTTCAGCTTGTTGAGAGTTACAGCTTTTGTCCAAGGAGATTTGCATTTTAATGAGGCCTAGAGGCAAAAAACAAAACAAAAAACATATTTGCATCATAACAAGGACATTAATACTGGAATTTATGAGTGTTATTAGTAGGTTTTAGAGGATTGCAAGTCCAGACAACAAGAGAAATGTGATTAAAATGACTTCTCAAGATCCAGTTATCTATGTTTTGAAATCAGGAAACCGTCATCATGGGGAAAAGTGCATATTTGTCATTCTTGTTTTACTGTTATGAGTAAAACTATTATAAAAAGGCAGAATTTTATTCATATTTTAAAAGTTTATTGAATTTGGTGCTTCAGAAATTAGGTTTTTCTAAGGTTGTCGGTTCAGATCCCTGAAACATGAAATAAACATACTCACATGTAATCCTGTTCTCACCTTGCTGTATTTTCAAAATTGCATTTACCAAATACATTTAGTTATAATTGACTTTAAAAACACCATAATCATGTGCAAGAGAGTGTGCAGGACTTAAAGACTCTGGTCATGAGGATGTTATGGCTTCATTTTTGGACAATGGTTGTTCAATGTTCATCAGTTGGATCAAAAATAATAATCTTTAGCTATAATAAATATGTATTTAGGAGGAATATTTCTCTCTTTTTTAATCAAATTCAGAATTTATTTATAAAGCTATTATACCAAGAGTTTTGCTTTTTGCAATTTGTACCAGATGATCCCCTAAATTAGATTATTTTATAATGCATTTGTCACACTAAACTTTTTAAACCCTGGATAGACATGTCTCAAAACAAAAAGTCTTTCTGTTCTTAGCATTTTATTGTAGGTGAAGTCTTAACTTTGTGGCTGTTTCTGTTTGAAAGTGGTTTAATAACCGATAGCTTTATTGTTCTAGATCGAATTACAACAAATTATTAACATAAAACATTCTATGACTCAACACGTCTTTGGTCTGTGTTTCTGCTACTTTAAAGGAAACCATTCTCCGGAAAACTTGTCTGTTTTGAAAAAATGCCTGTGTGGGTTAAACTTATCAGACCCTTCCCTTTTCCTGCCAGTAGGACGAGCTGTCAGCCACTCAAAATATTCATTAACCACCATGAGAGGGAAGTGGTATAGTTAAAAGAGAAGCAGCAAAGCTTAAAATCCTGTCTAAAATTGTAAAAAACAGCCCAAATTATTTGTATCTGTTTGAATTAGAAACTGCTCTGGGATAAATTACTTAAAACACACAGGCCCAATAAGGCTCTTAACTTCCTTTATAAAACTCCCGCTCACACTTTAGTATATTTTACCACTTTTTTAAAAGGTGTGAAGTGTGCCATGAAGGGGTCCACTCCAGACTTGGGCAGCACTTGTATGAATTAGAGATGCAGCTGAATAATTCAGGTTGTGACACAGGGGACTGATGGTAAATGCTTCCACGCGGAAGACTCTGAAAACCAACAGAGTAACCTTCCCCCGAGCCCCATGCAAAATTCATTACACCACCCAGTGCACATGGACAAGCCACAACCAGTTCCACACAGATGGTTTATGCAAACAGCAGGTTTATTGCAGACAGAAAGTCAAGTGCTAATTTTCATACACCAAGGATCCTTTGCATTTTAAAAGACAAGCTTAATGTCATTGCACCACTGGTATGATGCAAAGACAGATATGCAATGTTCCAGCTGTTTTTAATAACCTGATCAGATGTACTGAGCTTCCATCAATGCAATAGCAGATAAAAAAATATATCCTCTCCATTAGTTGCTGCACATTTATTCTTGTTTGGTTTTGTTGCAACTGTATATTCGAGACGATTGAAAGTTTCTGTTACAAGAGGATGAGAAGAGTCTTTGTTATCAGTAGCATATGTCCAATCATCATTTTACATCAAAGCTTGAGAGCTGGAGTCTACCAATGCAATAAATCTTTGTTTATTAGATTTAAAATGCATAAACACAAGTATAATCTTTGTTGCGCTGCTGTGGTTAAAATGCATTAGCATTAAAGTAACAAGAACTCACAGTGATTGTTCATGTTTGCAGATAAAGAAATGCTACATTTGTTGTCAACCTTTCGGTAAGACTGATTCTCATGCACTGCAGCAATCATTTGAGCCATATGCAAAGAGCTCCTTTCTTTTGGTGGTACAAGGGACAGGGAGGTGGATGCAAGCCACCCTAAATTCAGGAATATTTGTGTAGTTTAAAAATAAAATGTGAAACACTTTGTTTTTGTTTCCTCCGGATGACGTGGAAGGGAAGCTGATCACCTTCGTCATTGGGATGTGCTTTAACAGACACCCCTAATTCTGTGGTGCCAAGCTGCCTCATGTGGGCGATGAGACATCTGTTGCCATGGTTTCCCCCTCAGCAAATGCCAAGAAAGTCAATATGGAGCCTCTGACATAACTGGATTACATCCCACAGCACAGGATTTGAATCTTAAGTGTGTATTGTTGATATATCTTTGTAATCCCACGTGCATCTCCGTGTGCATTCATTTTTTATTGTTTGATGCCAAAAACAATTAGCATTAATTATCTTTAACATGAGGCAATAGGTGCGTCTGTGATGCAAAGTTATACAGCATCTATGTGAAGAATCTAAATCCATAATTATAAACCCCTTTAAATGCTGATACTGAGTCATGATGCAGTGAAATCAGGCATGTGATGTCAGTGTTACACTGAAATGTTCACATGCTTTCGATGCTTATTCATGACTCCAATCTGATTTCCCTTGTCAGCAAAAATAATCATGTCACCATTTCTACAGTCTACAGTGTCCACATACAGCTGACTCTACACTGTCTAATGACACATGGGGGTTCAGAAACTGCAGTCAAGCCTCTCACCCTCTTGTCTAATCGCTCATACATGATGGATAACCCACTATGAGAAGTTCTATTGCACTGCCTTTCCCTCACCTCCTACTCAGGCATCCAACACTGTGTGTATCAAGCGTGTGTGAGTGTGTGTGTGCCAGCCCTGTCTCACCTCGCAGTCGAACAGCAGGTGCAGCTGCCCGTCGATCCATTCCTCGATATCCAGCCTCCTCTGCAGGTCCTTGCGGTTGTATTTCACTGTCAGCTTGCCCAATTTACGGTGTGCCGGCTCCTCTGCTTTGTCCGGTGCCTGGAACATCACCCTGGACTGGGTGCTAGGCTCTGACGCCATGGCTGCCACGGCCTCAAGAGAACCGTGGAGGCACACTGATCTGTATCACACACACAAACACATACACAGACAGACCCACACTGCAGACAAACTCCCCTCCTCTGTCTGTTTGTGACTCTTATTCCGCTTTTCTGATGGGGCTGCTGCTCCCACACGTATCCCCCTGATAGCTTCTTGAGTTTTGGAGCTCTCTGTCTCTTTAATTCTGGTTCTGGTTCCCTGCCTGTCCTCGTCCTCTCTCTCGCTCCCTCTCTGTAAAGCTCACTGTCTTCCTCTTACTCCCTCCTCCTCTTGCAACACCCACTGGCTGCTCTATCAGGATGGTAATGAGATATGACTCTCTGTGAGTGTGCATACACACCTCTCAGGGTGTGTAATTGCTTTTTGTTCTCTTCATCTGTCTTATGGCAGGTGGAAGAGCATAGGTCAATTACGGCAATAAAAAAAGAGGAGGAGGGGTGGAAGGTCAATCATCTTGGGATTATTACTCTGTTTTAGAATGAATGTATCTGTCTGAGATTATAAAACATAAAAAATCCATTTGCACTTTTGTTCCTGTCTCACCGATCGTTGCACATGAATCATAAAAATTACATACCAGCACACCACATTTCTTCCCTCCCTTGTGAAAGTATCTGAAGTATTTATCGCTCTGAAAGTCGAAACTTTTCAACTTAGTCAGGTCCCTCTGACAGGTGAGTCAGGGTTTCTCTAATGTAGTAGTTTCTTTGCCCTTTTTCAGACTGCCTTTATCAGGTGTATGTTTAATAAGCCTTGAAGTTAAATTGGCATCCTCAGTTGCTCTTACATAATAGATGAAGAAGAGGGAAGCATTCATGGGTGTTAAGCAGCCAAACGTCAGAAAGAGTTCCTGAAATCATCCACGATTGCAAAGTCAAGCATTAACCGCAGCAAGTAAGTCCAGGGTCAAAAATTCATAGCTGTTGTTGCCAGATTATTGCAGGTGAGACCAGAGAGACCACAAGCTCCAGAGTTTCCACTGATCCTATTACGATATGAACAATGGGGTTAGTTTTTTTTGGCAAGAACTATCTGTCAGTCATAGCCACCTGTGTTCGTCCACTGATGCACCGTCTGTTACAAACACTGAATTATTAAGTGCTTTGAGCTGCTCACCTTTCTAAGCAAGCACATTCATTCATCCCACCTCATGCTGCTTGGTTCTGCATCATCAGACTGGCAAAAAAAACAACCTAAAGAGTTGGAACTGGTGTTGAGGATTCTCACCTTCAACCTGGTCAGGTGACTCATTACAAGGAAGGGAAAAGGAAAGGAGCAGTAATAAACAGGCTCCTCCTGAGGTTAGAAGAATTAAACTTTTACTGTTGTTAATCTGAGGTTAACAGATTAGACACAGTTTAGAGCTGACTCAGTTTGGTTGCAGTTGTGAATTAGAATAAACTTCCTTAAGAGTTAATGTATGTTTCATCATTTAATAAGCCATTTCCTGCTCCTCTGCAGGTGTTGACAGGTTCACCTGTGGCTGCATGACTCAGCTTGGGTGCTACTGGATGATTCACTTCATGAATAAGTTCTTTATCACTACAGTTATAAAAACAGAACTCTCTGAGTTAATGATTGTATCTGAAAGAAAATGTTACAAAATACATTGTTTTCCAAATAAAGGAGTATTGATCCTCAGTTTGTTCTTCGGCGGGTGATGGGATTATACTGCCCCCTCGTGGCTTAAATCCGAAATGTTCAAAACAGATGAAGCATGCGCAAATCATTGAACAGCATACAAGTAATTTTAGTTAAAAGTCTCGAATTTTAAATCATATTTCTATAAATAGACTTGTTTAAAATGAAGAACTCCTACCAAACTAGCATTTTTTATTCCAGTAGAATAAAACTTCAAAGTAGCAAACATATAAGACCAGGTTTCACCAGGTTTATTTATTCACCAGACCATCTCAAAGAACTCATGCTGATGTTTCAGCCCACAGGCCTTCGCCAGAACATGGACAGACTTGGAGGACACTTCATTTTCTATTTGAGAAATGGTAGCTGATTGGCTGACAGAACTCACTTTACCTCTAACTTCCTGAGTTCATGACACATTATATAAAAATTTGAGTATTTTTGATTTTCTAGTTCTCAGCATCAAACACCATACCTTCACAAAACAAGAGAAAATTTAGAGTTTCACATGTTAAAAATACAGAAATGTGTTGGCTCTCAACACAAATGCATCTGCTGCTGAATGAAGATCAGCCAATCAGCTAACACCTCCTGTGCAGAGAAAGAGTTATCTTTCATGTTTGTTTATGCTTTGATGAAGATCTGTGAGCCAGAACATTCATATGTTTTTCTGAAAGATGACCTAGAAATAAACCTGCGTGAAGTCAACCTAACCGGAAGTCGTATATTTGTGCTTTTCATCAACTGAATTATTCATTTTGGATCAGTGCCATGAAACAAAGAAACTGGGACAGCTCATCCTCTTTCACAAATAGACTGCATTTTTTATTCTGTGCTTCAAATTAACTACTAAACTATTTCATATAGTTACATTTTTATTTTTATTTGAGGAATTCTAAAGAAAACTAATTGATTAAATATTTTACAGCAGTTTTCCAGGACACTCTTACCCATGTAGCTGACAGTTGTGTCAAGATATTTAAAATTAATTTTCTTTAATTCTTTACTAACTGGATTTTCTTTTACAAACATTCAGTAGTTTAAATGATTATATAATTTATTTGTATGCATGTGTGTATGTGATGGGAAATTTGTGAAATACTTTTTTGATGTCTTTGTCTTTCTGCACAGAACACGCTTTGTGCACTTAAAACATATATTTTTTTACATTTGCTATTGATCATTCAACATTTAAACTCTGTAACATTTATACATCAGACCCCAATGAGATCCTTTTTTACTGTGTTTGGATCACAGTGTCTTTTCTACATGCATTTTTTTATTTTCTTGCAAATTATTTATTTGTTTTAAAACGAAAGGTTTTTTATGTATTATTCTGGAGGGTTATTCAGTGTGAATCGGGTGTACATACCATCAGCAGGGTATTTGCAGCATACACCACAGCAGTGTGTAGACTGCCCCATTTGTTGTTTATCTCTTCTAAAAAGGAAAATTGTGCAACTTAACTGATTTTTTTTCCTATTTTTTAAATGTATTTGTTTTTTGCTGCCTAGTTCAGAGAACATCCTAGATATATTTTATTTAAACACATTGGGTAACCTGCACCTTATTTTTCCACACTTGGTGCCTTGTTTTGTTTGGAGCTTCCGTCACACAGTCAGCTGGGAGTGGCATTCAGAGTGGAATTTCACTTCCTGAGTTTCTCAGGTGACTCACCTGAGAAATGTCGTCGATTGCTTCAGTTATAGTCGACATCATAGTTTCATAGCTGTTCGTTTCAGTTTGAGGTTCTGCTGTGGAAACACTGAGTTACATCTAGTTGAAGAGCAGGAAGTTTTTTTTTTTGTTTACGGTTCGAGTTAAGAGGAAGGACTGTGTCTGGTGCGGAAAGAAGTTGGTTTTATAGACTGAGACATTTGATTTTCTTCTCTCTTTTGACCCCGTTTGATTGTGGGTGACTTCTGGATTTTATTGAAGTGGAAAACTTGACAGAAAAACAGACAGAACAAGGATAATGGATTTATTCATTAGAGGTCAACCAGGAGTGTTCGCACTCCCTCTGCTCCTAACGCTTCTTATCAACTTCACCGCTTGCCAGGAGCTGAATGGCGACAGTTGTCTATCTAAGTTCAAGACAGGAAAAGACGATTTTATTCTTGACGTGGATGAATCTGTCAAATATGGAGCCACCTTCATTTCTGTGCCAAAAGCGACGCGATACCAGACCTGCCTTGCGTCCTGCTGCAAAGAGCCTCGGTGCAACGTCGCCGTCATGGAGAAAGGAGACGAGGAGGATTCAATCAGATCCTGTTTTCTGTTTGACTGTGTGTACAAGAAAAAATACGCCTGTCACTTCGTCTCAAAGCCGGGATTCTTCAGTTATGTCTCGGATTTAGTTTATGATAGCTATATTGCACGGGACTCCACCTCAGGTATAAAATCAAACATCCTTTACACAAATTCTTCATGTAAAATATAGATCAATACTTTGTTGTTATGGTTTTAAAACTCTAAATATTAGGTTGGGGTAAATTTGGTTTCAGATTGTAATAAAATTTCTTTGTTTAGTATCAACAAACTAAAAACAGGGAAATTTAATTATCCTGAGATCTCTAATCCGGAAGACTGAAGAATTATGAGAGTATTTTACAGTTAAATGAACTTCTGTTAAAGTATAACATTCCCCACGCCAAAACGTATTTATGTTTTGAAATTCTAAATGTGACGATTGAGGCTACATATCCAGAGCAGAAACATGCAGTTTTACATGTCCACACATGTCAGGGAGCAATGCTGCTGATAACAATGGTGCATCTTTAAGTACATTTAAATAGCTAGCTCTCAGTGTTTTTGTTTATTTATGATCTCTTTTCTTCTTTTTTATTTATAATCTTATATCTCAACAGATCTACCTGACAAGCCACCTGTGGCTGACGCGGGCCCAGATAAGGTGGTCCAGCCTCACGAAGATGTGACACTGAGTGGCTACAAGAGCAGAGATGACAAAGATGGGATGACCTACAGTTGGAAAATGCTCACAGATTATCCTTATGCTGTCATTCAGGTGTGGAAAACAACAAACGTATCTTTTTTTCACTAAACCAACATTATTTTGTTACACTGATAAACACAGAATTGCTGTTTTCCTCTTTTTAAAAGTAGAAAACCAACTTTAAAGACGAGATTTCTGTTTCCAATCTGACATCTGGGAAGTACAAGTTTGAGCTGACAGTGACGGACTCTGACGGTCAAACGGACACTGCCATGATTACAGTCCTCGTCCTCACTCCTGAGCAGTCTGATCGTGAGTGTCTACTTTGGAAAAACAAGCGGTCTAAACATATATTCAGAGTGTCTAAATAACATCTTACAGCTGTCTGACATTATAGTATCTTACAGGCAAAAAAACCCCAGGGGCACATGTCAGGAAGTTTCAGTTTTATGGATTTTGCTGACATTTTACTCTGCTCAGATTGTCTTCTGCTTGGCTCATGCTGAAAATTTGATGTGTACTTTGTGTAATGTCATATTTCTGAACAATTCCAAAGATTTCTCTGTTTCCCAGCTGCTTTCTTTTTCCTGTTTTGACTCATATTCGTTAGAATTGTCCCACGTTTGTTTGTATGATCAAGCCTGTTCTGACATGCTGATCTGATTATACCAGTAACGGATGACAAGGAAAATAATGTGACACAGGAACTTCATGTTCTAAACCGGAAGGTGGGAAAAAAATAGAACAGGTTATTTAATGTTTTGTGTTTTTTTTTTTTTTGTGGGTGTGTGGGATCAGTGATTGGTTATTTGGAAATAAGTGTGAAGTATTTGGGTCATTCCCATTGAAGCACTTGTGACGAGAAAACAGGACTATTACAGTTGCTGTGTTTTCTACAGCTTTCCTGATACTATCTCTCCTCCCCCAACTCAACAAAACCAGTCTGTCTGGTTTCAAGTTGCTGTACGGAAACCAGACTAACTTAATCTCAGTCTGAAATCGTTAAAATGAATTTAATCCTTTTAAAATGTGCTACATTTTGCTTTGCTCTGTATGCTCAAGGCTGATTAATTGCTAAAAACACTCATTAATTAACAGCTTGAGTCTTGAAAAGTGATTCTAAATTCATTCAAAAGAATGTACTTGGTCGTCATAGTGACTCCTGCTGTTCAATGAATTGCTCTGGTATCAACTCATGACAAAAATTAAAGGAACAAAACAAATTCACATTTCCTTAAATAATTTGTTGTGGCAGCACTTCTTTGCAATGTGTAACAAGCTGCTTTATAGGCAAGCGCTTACGAACGTTAACTAAATACCAGAGCAGACAGTTTATATCAGCCTCTTTAAGCTCTTTGGTTTTGAAAAAAACAACCACTTCATTTAAACAGTTTCGTACTTCTCGGTTTCATAAAGATGTGTTCACACGAAAGCTTTTAGAAATGAGAAGTTTGGTTCTTCTTTCCCCTTTGCTAAGCTATTTGTTTCTGCACAAGGAGATAAAAATAAAGTTAGAAATTTTAATTTGTCAGTTTGCATAAAAATATGTTGGTTCTTCAGTAAATTTGATTTATTCTTCTGCAAAGTCATTTCAGTGCATGTATGTCAGTAAATGGCTCAAGAATTTTTTTATTGAAATACAGATTCTGTTTTTGTGTGTGTTATGCTAGATCACTGTATGGCTCCCAAGAAAATTGGGCCATGTCGCGGCTCTTTCCCTCGCTGGCATTACAACGCTGCATCAGGGAAATGTGAAGAGTTCATGTTTGGAGGCTGCAAAGAAAATGCAAACAACTATCTCAGACAGGACGAGTGTATTAAGGCCTGCACTGGCGCAGGTACTTCTTTTTCACTCTTTTTTGTTGTTGTTGTTTAAAGAAAACTGACATATAGCTCAAGTAAGAGTTACCCTCCACACTTTCAAACTACAAGGTCAATACAAACTTAGATTGGCTTGAAATTAAATTATTTAATCACAGAAACAGACTAATTCAGCCTGATTATTTAGTGTTGACTCAGGATTTAGGACACTGAAATGAGTGTGACCCCAACAGACGTCTTATGTAACATTAACCCTATATAATTTATCAGTGCTTTAAGTGGGAAAAAAAAAGTGTCAATACTCCCTTTAATTTCTTACAAATATGGGACAAAATAGGTTATATTTGTCATATAAATCTATCTATAGATTAAAAGTTTTATTGTAGAAAACAAGGAAAAAGCCAGTTCTAAGTCAAATGTGGACATGAAAACTAAGATTGAAAACATAAAGATATCCTCCTTAAAAAAACATCAAAGAAGTGATCAGTTTCTTTTAGACTTAAGATTTCAATAAATTTATTATTGTAATGGTTTCCTTCAATAAAATATATTTCTTCTCAACATTAGACCTCAACACACCCACGAGACTTTAGTAATAGTATCTTGAATCTGAAAATGTGTCCATATGTAACTAGGTCAACATCAAAGCTGTGATGTTTTACCTTCAAACACCTCTATCCACTTAAATGTATGGCAAGCATTGAGTACCAAAACAAGCAGTTTTTGTTATCAACAAATACACTACAAGCTGTAAACTTTACAAGAGTGTCCTGGCAAGTCAAAAAAACCACAAACCAAATTATAAACAGACTTAAAAAATTACACTATGAAAACATACATTTAAAAAAGGACAGCAAATTGCTTCTTCTGTTGGATAGCATTACATAGGCATGAGGGAAGCAGGTTTAATATTGCCTTATAAATAAGAAATGTAATAACTTATTTTGTTAAGAAATGAGAAAATCACAGCTTTTACCAGTTTAAGGTTGTGTTCCGCACCGAGTCAGCGCAGAATATTTTCATGTCTCTTATTGTCTTAAGATGGTTAATATTAGATTTTTATATCATTTGCATAAAATATCTCTTTAAAGAGGCCCTTCCATTAAAAACTGTTTTTCTGAGGTTTCTGTTGAATATTTTAGCTCCACAGGTGTTCTTACCTTCAAAGTGGGTGTGAAAACAGGTCAACAACTTCTCTTTCAGTTTTAATCTCTCAAACTACGCAGGTGGCGATAACACCCGAGTTTTTCCGAATTCGAACGGCCTGTACTTGTTTCGTCACAACTCCTTTGTTCGTTAGTATTCGGCAGCTCCCGCAGTTGAAACCACGCCTAGCATGCTGCTGGCTAAAAGCTGTAGCAAAAGATGTAGCAAACAGGAAGACACGACATCTGACGTTGCCATGCGCAGCGGGGCAGGAAACAGTATACCTTGCTCTCATAGGCTAGTTTGTAAGCCAATCAGAGTCCAGCAAATCCGAATAATGAATATGAACGAGCTGCTGCTCGAGGCCTGACGGAAGGAGCCGGAACCACCCGAATTTTAATGCAGACAGATTGAAAGGTCTGTTAATCAGTGTTTCAAAACGTTTTTTAGATATAAAATGTTTCATATTACAGGTTAATACTTAAGAAATAACCACAAAGTCCTGAAATTTGTATGAAATGGCCTCTTTAATCACTGTAAACCTGTAAACCTGACATATTGAAATACATATTTGTCTTTATAAATGTATGTTAAAATTAACTGATTTTTAAAATTCTTTGTATCTGTTTTTCCTTCATAAAAAGGTAAAGCTGGTAGACTTCTTCCGCCTGTTGATCCAGGTAAATAAATTCTGTCTAATGGAAACATTTTTTGTATGTGTTTATCCTTTTCCTAATATGTTAATTAAACAAAAATGTTTAATTATTCATCTCTTTGGAATAGCATCAACCTTTGATGTCCTACATATAGTCGAAGTAAATCAGCACCAGATGGTTTAAGGTTAATGGTTATGGGTTAATTTTAGGTTGTAATTTAAAGAGTGAAACTGTGGCCAGACAGCTGAGCAGTGTGATGTAGCTAATTAACTTTACAGATCTGCAGAGCCAAGCGGCGATGTGGGTTTCAGTGATAATTCTCTGTATTAGGCACCGGATTAGAAGAGCCTCACTGCTTTCAGTTACACTGATAATGTATAATTACATGACTCACTCAACGGATTATTATCTGTCTCAGAAGAAAAATGTGGTGCTCTATGCACCGAAGAGCAGTTCACGTGTGATAATGGCTGCTGTTTGAATCCTGGACTGGAGTGCGATGGAGAACCTCAATGTAAAGACGACTCAGACGAGAAGGAATGCGACCTCTGTAAGCGCTGACTATGCAAATGAATCCTCATTTTCATTTTTACTGATTAAAAGAGACACAGCCATAATAACAAGCAAGTATGTTTCCATGTAAGACATGCTAACATGTGTCCTGTGTGATTATCAGTGACCAAGAAGTTTGAAATTTTGATCACGATGCCACTTGATGAAAAGAAAGGTGATTTTCACTTTTTTCCTGTCTTCATTGTTGATTACTCAGTGGATTGTAGCATATGAATAGTATTAAATATTTATTTTGTGTATTCATTGGCAATCATAGCACGCTGCACAGAGCATCCTGACACAGGACCGTGCATAGAAAGTCTTACAAAGTGGTACTACGACCCGATCAACCAGAAGTGTCTCAGTTTCAACTACGGTGGCTGTGAAGGAAATAAGAACAAATTTGACTCTGAGGGCGTCTGTAAATCTACTTGCAGTGGTGTAACAAGTATGTTAATTTTAATATAAAGTATAAACGTGTCCATCATCTGCCTGTGTGTGTGCGCTAAAAGTTTGTTTTGTGTTTCAGGCAAAGATGTATTCGCACAAAAGAACGCTGAAAAGTTTAAGTCCTCTGATGATCAAACAGGTGAATAAACCGTTATTCATTTTCCACTTTTATTCTATTAAGCTGAAGCAAAAAGTCAAAAGAAAAACAAAGTTTCAAACTTTATGCATCATATTTAAGTAGCTGTTTTACAGCCGTTACTCCTTTCTATATATTGTCCTTTTAGAACGACTAAAATTACTTTTTTTATTTACTGAATAGTGCCGCTTGCGATAGCGATTGTCCTGGGTGTCGGCATCCTCATCCTCCTCGGCATCCTGGGCTACTGCTTCATGAAGAAAAAGAAGAGCAGTCAACATGCTCATGTACCTGTCAGTAACTCCATGATGGAGGACAGAGATCATCTGGTCTACAACACCACCACCAAGGCCATCTGACCACCTCAGTATTCAACTTTACACCCTTTATTCTGACCATTATTATTTTTTTTAAAGCGTTTTCTCACAATGACAAGTCAAACTGACTAGAGAAGTCTCTGTTTGAGTGCTGATGGAGATGTGCTGTTTTAATATATTCTGTCTATCGATGCTTTTAAAGGTAATGTAGAGAGAAGAGAAAGGCTTGAGTGATCAAATGTGATTGTTTTTAAAGCTGTGGCTTACTGAGATGAGATTTTTGATGTTTAAGCTCAGGTTTCATTCAGTTTAACGGGGGGAATTCTCCCAAATTAAAATATATTTGATGTGTTCTGTTTTTTTTTTGTTTTTTATTAATGTTTCTTTTTATTTTTTTAAATAATGGTTTTATTGTTTAATTGTGGCTTTGCAGTGACTTTTCAAAGCAACTCGATATTTTTTCACCTTTTCTTACAATATTTGGGAAATTTAGTGTAAGTTTAGAGTTATGATGTGATCTCTCTTAGACTGCGTCTACCATCTTTTCAACACAGATTTTCTTTTATCCGTGTTAAAAAAGGTTGTTACATTACATTGAATTTCACCTACAAGCAAAACATTCTACACAATATTAGAATTTAGGAACTAAATATTTTTCTTGATGATAATTTTAACTGACATTATTAAAATATTTAATTAAAACACACTGTAGACCTTATTCATGCATGTTGTGAAGTATTCATTTAAAACTTCTAAAGCATCTTTGTAAATAATGATTGATGGAACTTTCTGTAGGTTTACTTGTGTGTCTATGTCAAGTTAAATAAAATTACCAATTGACATTTTTTTAAGATTATTAGTATTTTTTCCCAGTAATGTTTGTCAGCTTTTTATTATACATTTTGGTTTTACTTGACCTTTTCAATTATTCTTTTGTTTGTGTAGTTTGCAAACTTTGTGATTTATTTTATGTTAAATCTGCTGATTTCCAACAGTTTCTGTGACATTTAGCTAGTTAATTTTTCTGGCTTTCTTTCAGCCTCCATCAGAGTAACAAAAACAATAGAACAAAAAAGGATGATTTTTCTTTATTTATATCCCCCAACTATACACAAAAGTTCATTTTCAGTTTGGACATTTGATAGAATGACACTGTATTCCTTTGAGAGTGTTCTCTGGGAGGGAATTCACCACACCTGCACCGCTTTTAATTGTGTAAATGACGCCAACCCCACGTTCTTCTCTTTACCAGAATTAACCAGCAGATGGCGATGTAATCCCAAATTATTGCAAAGATGTTTCCTCTCCCACATGAATACTCTCAGTAATAAAAGTTTAAAATACTCTGGTCCCACTTCTTTTTTCTTTTCTAGGCAAAAGGAGTTGTAAAAGTGAAGTTGCCTCACATAAATTACCACCCATCAATAGACTCACTGAAGCCCTCAGCTCATCCATTGTGAGATTCTTCTTCTATTGAGGAGACACTCATACAAACAATTTGCTGGCTTACAATTTATTACCTCTCATTGTTTTTCATGCATATTGCATGAGTGGGATACTTCATTGAAAACAGCACCATATTCAACTGGTTTTAAACTGTTTCACAATAAAAGAAATGATGAAACTTTGCAGCCCAGATGTTGTGATGGGACACCTCCTGACACCAAGCAGATGTCAAAAACAGACGTTTCTATTCACGTCTTTATGTCGTTAGAACTGAAACAATGCTTTTTAACACGTAGAATAATATTGGTTTTACTACTTTGAGTGATGTGGTTGCTTTCTCGTTTTTCTGTTAATAAGTGATTGGTTTAAAAAAAACCAGAAGAAACTATGATAACAGCGATGACACTGGGATTTGTTGACGGAAAACATTATCCCTCCCCCTCCTGGAATGAGCGTGAGTCAGTCCCTGGGAATATTCATGCTGGTTTTCTCTAACGTGAAGTTGCGGTTTTAATATTTCCGAGCGGCAGTGAAGGCAGCATCATTCCTTCGAAGATGCAGCAGAGTGTTTGGTTTTCAGACGCGGTGCGAGCGGATGAACTGAGCTGTAGGATGGTTTCTGTCTGGAGGGCATGAAACATGTAAACAGAAAAAAACTAACGGAGTAACTTGAAGTTTGGATTTTAATCCCAGAAACTGGAGAACATTTAGGGTTACTCGGGACCGTAATCGCTGAAAGTGAAGAAGTTCGGTACGTATACTTTACTAACTTTACCAAATGCGTTTGTCGGGATTTACAGTGTGTATTAAATTGTATTAGTGTGTTTGTTTGTTTTTTTTATTTACATATTTTACGGTCAGGGAATACAATTTACAGATAATCATGGGAACATAAGGTATCAACAATTTACGGGATTTTTTTTTCCTAATTCTCTCATAAAACTGTTTTGGTATCATGAAACCAAATAGAAACTTTCATCCCATAAAAATCAACCTCTCCTTCAGATTTTGGATGCATTTCTGCTCGATATCATTGTACACAAGTCTGAAGGTGTAGTGGCGCAGTGGGCTGGAGTTTCAGTCAGATAACTCCTGTTTGTCTTTCAAACTAACAACTCTCACTTGAATGAACTTTGGTCAGATTCTGATGGGTGGATTTGCATTATTCTTTATTTAGTGCGTGAGATTTCCCTCTTCGGCTCTAAATTTAAGCAAATCTTGTAAGGAAAAAATAATTTCCCAATTTCCTCTTCTTGTTCTGCATCCCATTTCTCCCCCATTGTTCCCAAACTTTGCCCCAACAAACTTAACTGTTTGTTCTAATGAAACCCCAATAAGACCCAGTAAGGTTTTGAATGCTGTTTCTTTATAGGTCAATGACTCTCCTCACCAGCAGCTGAAGAAGAATAGGATACAAATCAATCAATCTGAAAAGTTCCATCTTTTGCTTCTTTGACCTCATTTGACCTTTCACACAATAAAATGTCTCAACTTTATTTGAGAATAAATGTTCTCGCATTGCGATGAAGGGCGCTCTTGAATAAGTGGTCCAGACAGGAAGCTGCACAAGTGTTTCTTGGATCTCAGAGCTGGCCGTCAGTTCCTCCTTCTACAGTCTTGGTATGCTGAAGCTGTGATAAAATCACCCGAGCTGCACAATGTAAAGGATGTTCCATTTATGGTGAACTTATAATTTTAAAGTCTTGTGTTTGAGCCTTTTGTTTGGTGCTTTCAGAGACAGAATACCTGTACATTCCAGTTTTTACAATTTGCAGTTAAGGTTGCATTGTCAGATTTAAAGGTTGACTTTAAACACAACCTTCCAACATTCTTTCTATTTACATTCTTGACATCAGATGGGACCATATATGTTTTTCTTTTCTCATTACTATATTGCAAAGTCATAAACTGCAAACATATAATCTGTAATTTAACTTTAAATGGGTAATTCAAGTTCTATTTGAAGACACGTTTTACAATTTTACCCAGAACTCCGTTGTTCTCCTGTCCAGACTCTGCAGGACATTATGAAGAACCTTTAACCTCCCAGAAATTCTGTCTGTTTACCATTTATAATTTTAAGAAGTTTAAAGTCATCATCTGTTGTTTGCCCACACAGATGGCACTTGCTAATCTCACTCACCAGGTGTGCAGTTTGTGTTTACTAGTCATTTCGATGACAAGAATATAAAGGGCTATTTTTTTCCCTTTCACAGCATTGGGAAACAATTATTCCCTCATTAAAGGTTATTTTGGCTGGTGAAATGTAAGTGTGCCATGGTGGCTGTCTTCCCCATGGGCACTCACTTGGATGGATCACTCATCACTGTAGTTTAGCAGCATGCCTAAAAATGCAGTGGTTGTAAATAAGAAGCAAATCATGTGTTTTGCGTCTGAGTTGTCTTTTGTCAAGGTTGTGGTTTGTTTGAGATGAAAAGTGGCCTTCAGGGCGTGTTGTGCTCTCCAGTGAATGAAAAGCTGTTGGTCTCTTAAAGCCTGTGTGTCAGAGGACAAACTGCAGGAGTAATGTGGGAAGAGAGGGCACTCATTGAAAAGCTTTTTGGGGAGTTTTATTCTGCAAGGGTAGACAGGGTAACAAAGGGGTCATGGAAGAAAGAACATCTAACCAGTTCTGATAGAATAAACACTCCCAGTTTGCCTCTTGTACCTCTGAAAAGTCCCTGGACCAGTTTGGATTTTTATTTGTCGTTAATGTAAACATCCTGACTGATGGTGTATCAAAGAAATCCAAACCACAGTTACTGGCTAAAAACGTCCCAAAAGACTTGTGTCTTTCTTCCAGCACCCTGTGGGTCATGTTTGGACCTGGTACGTTACTTTCTTGTTCTGCACAAGTAAATATTTCAGTGGACTGGCAATAATATTTGATATTAAAGAGTTTTCATGGACTATAACAACAGCAGCCCTGCCACACGAAGGTCCTGAGTTTAAGACTTGACTCATCTTTCTGTACGGGTTTTGCATGTTCTCTTCATGCATGGGATTTCTCCATGAATAAAACTGATGAATGGATGGACAACAGCAGTATTAATCAAAATACATCTTATGCAGACCAAGTAAACTTCTCCAGTTATAGCTATTTATAGTTACTTCCTTATGGTCTCATGCATGTTGTGTATACTGGCAGCATTTTATTTCTATTTGTTTATTTTATTTAGTGTTGTTTTGATTCAATCTGAAATCACATCCTTATTTATGTGTTTGGAAACCTTCCTGATGAGACAGGAAAAACAGCACATATACGTATATAAGAGAACTTATATCTTCTTCTGTAGACATGTTCACCAGTTTCACTTCTTCACTGAAAAAATCTCCAGATAATCATCACACCCAAAGGACCATTTTCTTGTAACGTGTCAAAATGAAGATCATGGCCTAATGAAAATGGTCTTCTGTGTATATTTTGTTAAAGTGATGCCTTTAACATATGTGTTGTATAAATTTCCACATGATGTCCATGAGTGATGTATCCTGACCCACATTTTCCCCCTTAATCATGTGTTTATTTTGTTTAAAGAGAAGAATTTGGGCTCTGACCACCTGAATCTGTGTAAAGACTATCGATTTAGAAAAACAAAGAAGTTTATTAGCTTATCTGAGAGAAATGGCCCTTTGCAGGTCGTTCTTTTTATAACCATCAGATTGGTTTTTGTGGCATCTGTCTTCAATTAAGGGGCAAGTTGTAGATTCCCATGCGGGAGGTTCATGCTGCGGGTAATGCAGTCATCAGCTGTGGGAACCAAATGCTCTCCATTTGTGTGAAATGGCATTTAGTTTAAGCACAGGTGGTCAGCCTGGCATGAATGTAAGTCTTTATGTTGTGTTTTCTTTAGGATTTTAGAGTTGGTGCAAACCCTCCTTAAGAAAACAAGGACTTGAAGCTGCCAAGTCTGGGCAAATAGTAGCTAAAATGTACTAAGTTGTACTTGTTGAAGTTTTGTTTTACAGCTTTTGTCCTGTTAGACCATTGGAAACCGTCTTTTATTCAATCCATTTTTCTACAGCTATCAACAGGCTTTAATAAGACATTGACAAACCATTTCCAAGACCCAGACGTCTGTGGTGTTTTTTGGTTTGAGCCCATTCTTCCTTGTCTAGGCTCTCAGTGACCTCAGACAGATTAGCATAGTTATGGTGTGGTCATTAGCTGGGTCAGCTCAGAGGTTGTAGTAGGTGGGATTATCAGGGAATTTTATTAGATCACTTTTCACTGACGTAAGATCAACACCAATCATGTTTCATAAACTAACCTTCCACCTTAAATTCAACTAACGAAGAACGTCTGACTCTAAAGACTTAACGTGAAGAAACTTGTGATAGGAGAGCAGCATAGACAAGACTGAACATAATTAAATGTTTAAAGCATTTGTTTTTGCTCAACAAGATAGTTAACTCACACACATACTTTAAAATTCCAGACAGGGCAGATAGTGATGACGTGAATAGTCCAAATATTCTTCCACATAGTCCTGTTGCACATGTAAAACATGCAAAGCGATAAACATCAACTGCTCAGCTTCATAGTGGTTCTAGTCTTCTGCTTCTGAAGAATCTAAAGAAAACAAGTCAAACAATGAAGAGCTTATGATTCCAATAAATGCCAGATTTTATTTAGATAGGACGTTTTTGTGTAATAAAAATAATAATAATGTTTTTTATGGACAGAGTTTCCTAGATTTATCTCAGTCTGGGCTGCAGCTGGAGGGACCCTGCAGAGAAGCAGCAGTCTTAATGTCCTCATCCAGCTCCTTGACTTTTATCCCTGCATTCCTGCACATCTTAATTGGTGAACCTCCTGGCAGCGAGCTTCTCTTGGCCTCAGCTGGCCCGGCTGTCAGCTCGGCACAGTGGCTGGTGGATGGAATAGGAACAATGACCATCTTAATCCCTAAAGAATTCCTGCTCCTCAGATCTAGCTGACCAAAGAATGTAATGCTAAAAGGCCCGAGGCTCACAGGGAATCACGAAGGGACAGGTTCTCATGCTTTAGGTTAATTTGTTTCAAGGAGAACGAGCCAGAACTGTGAGAAAGTGGGAGCGCAGGGGATACAGCTCATCAATGAGAAACCACAGTCTGACATAAGGGATTAAGAAAATAACTGCCTCATGAGGTGAACCTGTAATCCCACTAAATGATTATAATGGTAATTGGTGGCTTATTTTGGGATCACGTGAATTTCGGAACAAATGTAAACAACCAAAACAATTCAAAATGATGGAGTTTAGAGATTTAAAGTTGGACTCGTTCCTGATCTTTCTGCACTGATTAGCATGAGGTTATGTCACAGTTTCCTTTACATACTGTACCTCAGCCCTAACTTCCCTGTGCATTACAGAGTGACAAGCCTGAGCCAACACAGAGCCCAAGCAGTCGAATGGGAGGAATTTCCCTTTTATTTAGGACCTGAGTGCAGCTTAGACACAAAAAAGGCTTGGCTGAGACCAAATGATTACTTTGTTAGGAACATAACCAAATGAAAATTCTAAATGTTGCGTAACACAATGCGTCTGGATGATGTCTGATTGTTTGTGTTTTGTTTTGTCAACTCCAGAGGCTTGCGTGCCATGCCAGAGGGCTCCCACTCTGCTCTTCACCAGGGCCTGATGGGGGAAGGTAAGCTCAGACTGCTACACCGTCTGCAGCTGAGGTAAAGGGGAAAAAAATGGAAGAAAATAGGAAATATAGAGGATTTGAGAGGCAAGCTGAGGAATGAACTCCCCTCCTACACTCTCGACTGGTAGAGAGCCTCTTTGTGTGGCTGTGGAGCTTAGCCAGCTCCCTTTATGCATCTGCATCTCCTCAACGTCAAACCAGAATCTGTCAGAATCCCTGACAACTGAGCCAGTTTGTGTATCCAGCTGTTCTGACCTTGTATGCTGGAGGTCACTTGGATTACATATTATTTTAGTGTTTATAATCTTTAATTGCAGAGCCACTGCACTGACACAGGGCCTCTTTGTATCTGTTTGCCTGCTCTGTCCTTCAACCCACCATCTCCCCTCCTCTTGTTTCTACTGAACACATTTGGCTCTGGTCTTCCACTTCGGCTGAAGGACACCAATGTGTCAATGGTTGCATTTTCCTCTTAGCGCCTGTCCCTTTGCTTTGGTTTTGGACAGAGGAGGCTTTTGGCTTGGGTTGACGTGTGCCGCCCTCATGCAGATTCTCTTGATTTCCTCTAAAGGCCACTCTGCAGCTTTTTTTTAGCTTTGTGGAATTTCACATTAGCCAAATCAGGGCACTCACTCGCAGCTGAAACCGTTTCAGACTGGTTCTCTCATGAGCAAGTTGTAGTTAAAATGTGGATGATGGATTGATGGTGGTGAAGGCTCAGACCTCTTGCATGGAGGTGATGATTGGATGATGTTAACAGGACAGCAGAATGCAGACAGTCAAAGAAAGAAACCCCCCCTCCCCTGTCTGTTCAAGGTAAAACACTAAAGAGCGTGTTGTCATCATCTGACTAAAATGTCTCTGAATGGTTTGAAGTTGGATTATGTCACCATGATTTTTGGATGAAATAATGCAAACCAAGACTGCCCTTTCCAGCAGTTGAGGGAACTTTATTATTATAGACACAACTGTCAACCTAATAATGGTTAAACCAGGCAGTAACAGATCTAAGGCTGCATGAAAACGCTCCCTCAAAGATAAGGCTTTCCCCTGACCTACTTAACCCCAAACAGGAATGTAGCTGTGTGTGCAGAATGTACAGCTTTAACGGGGTTCTGGGGGGACTGATGGATCATCTCCATTCACTGCAGCTTTTCCAGACCAGTGGGCATTGGCTTGTGGACATAGATAGAGTCTGGCAGGGATGATTGGGCTTGTTACGGGAGCTTCATGAACTGGAACTCTTTTCTCTGCTTAATTGTCTGTAGCATTAATCACATGCAGCCTCAGGTGAGATTGCATCAACTCCCATTCAGGGAAGATTTAAACCCATGTGCCCACCTTTACTGAAAGTCTCTGCAGCAGTTTTTGTGTACAAGTTTGTATTGTTTTGACTGAATTTTGCAGTAATCTGTTGTATGACCAAGCTGTCAGTACAGTTTTAATCTTTTAAACCATAACATTTCTCACATTTCATGTAATGGAACGACAAAACAAACGATTACAATGGAAATTATTTTTCAGCCTTTCAGAGTAAGAGTTCTTTTGCAGAGATCTTCAGGTGAATTACCCACCTCAGGTACTGGCTATAGCGTTTTGTTGTTCTTGTTTGATAGCTTCTTTGAAACTTGTTTGAATTTTAAGTCTTCTTTTGAAAGGTAACATTGGGTTTCTTCAAACAAAGTAAGTGCTCTATGAAACACACCACAGGGTGCTGTGATAATAATCTTCATCATTTTAGATTGTAAGTATTTGGGACAGCTGTAATTCAAAGTTCAACAAAAATGCAGCCACCCTCTTTAAAATGCTACATGTGTTTAAAAAGTGAGATGTGTTAACGAAGCCCACACTTCATACAGCTGTCTAGTCTCTAAACTGTGTGGACTCTGCACAAAGCTACTAACGGCAGCCATAGACTGACAAATTGGTGGTAATGTTTACAAATGGCTCCACACCTCAGAAGTGTGTGTTGTCTGAAGGAAATGGGAAATTTAAACAGATTTGGGATGACTTGCTGTGTGCACGAGCCTGCAAGAGATCTTGGAGGGGGGTATTGTTGATGGAGGAGTTTCCAAAGTGGATCATCACATGCCTTTGCTCTGAGGTCAGCTGGCACGCCTGGATCCTTTAAGAGGCAGAGCTTGAGAACAGAGGTCGAAAGGATTAAATTTAAACTTTTTAAAGACTTCTTGTAACTTTGACATATCAAACTATGTGATAAATCTCAACTCAAGGTTTTCTAACCTTTTTCATCATCACTTAAATGTTAAAATAAACTGATTGAAATAATTTTTCTTGTAGATTTTTTTATGACAATAATATTTTAGTTGTTGGTCAATTTTTTTTCCCCCCACCTTTTTTTTAGATCTACTAACGTCCCATCTCCTATACAAACTACAAACTAAAAGCTTCTCAAAAAAGAAGAAGAAAGATAATTGAAAAAAATGAGATAAATATTCACTGCATGAAGATATTAATTTGTTTAATTTCACTTTGGAGCACCAAAATTCCCCTAAAAGTTTCCAGAAAAACATTTAGTCCTTGAATGTTGGAGAGGAAGGCAGGTTCCTGTTTCTGTATATCCGTGTGAGTATTCGCCGTCTGTTGTCCACGGTGGTTTATTTACAGACAGCCAGGCTAATCATTAACACAACATTAAAACCTCATTGTGAAGCCAAGCTGCAACTCAACCGACTATTGCATATGAAAGACTGCTTAAAGCTCTAAAAACTCTTGACCCGAATCCTTTCTGCCACACTCAGTTTCTGATCACTGGTGTTCGGATTCATGCTGTTTAATAATGGTCTGTTAAAACTGAAGGTTTAATTCTCTGAGGCGCCTCAAGACCTCCTGAAGGGTGGCCATTCACCGCTGCCAGGTGGGGAGGAGTTTTACTTAAGGAGATCAGACGACCTCCCCTGTCTGACATCAGCCACCAGGGGGAGGAGCAGATTGCCAGACGCTGTAAAGGAGGGTTGGAAAAAAATTTAAGAATGGATCAAGAGGAGTTGAAGGGCTTGAATAACATGCAAAACATTATTTCCTCTTTATCTTCTGAAGGAAATGGGGTCATACGCATCAAACTTAGTTCTGATGGATTGGTTAATGGGTTAGTTGTCTTTACAATTGGTTTGAAATGATTGTTTCTTTTTCCTGTTTTGCAAAGAAATGAATATCCGTGTCAACTAGTTATCATCTATGATACGGAAGAGATGGGAGGATGGAGTGATTCATTATACTGACTTGAAAATCCATCTTTTCAGATGGCTATCATTGATCATGTAACAGCAGGTACTTTCAAAAGTAATAATATTATAAGGTGGCTTCAAATGTGATTCACTGTCCTCTGGGTTCAGATTCATCATCATTTGATAGATGAGTCAGTATGAATCAAGTAGGAACGGCTGTGTGGAGGTTGACTACTGGGCAGGCAGGAGCATGTTTTATCTGTGGGAGGTTCTGTCCACAGTCCTTTCTCTTTTTATGTAATCATCCTACTTCTTTTCTACTTTTGTTAAAATTATTAAAAATAAGGAAAATTACATAATATGATAATGGATATCTTTCAGGGTGGTTTTATTTTTTTAAATACCTCGAGCTTCTTTATCTTCTAGATAAGAATTTGCATGTTGAGCTGATGTTCTTCCTGTATTTTTTACACCTTATTTGCTTAGAAAACAGAAGGCCTCTGGCTAGATGCACACAGGGAAGTTTGGATGTAACTCTGGTTATTATCATGAGCAAACTCAGCCAGCTGAATAGTGATGCAGGTGTGTCTCTTTTGGGAGACGTAACACACTCATCGTTGGTCATATTAGGTGTAGTCACAGCAGTGTGTGGAGTTGGAAAAGTGATAGGAAACGGTGGTTTTAAAATCTTACTGACAGATTGATTCTATCATTGTCTTCTTTGGAAAAATCTCATCACTTTAATAAGAAGGTATGCATGAATTTATACATTTAAACCTGTAGACATTTCTCAAATTAATGTTTGCTTCACTTAGATATTTTAAAAATATTCACTTAACCCTGATAAAGGTTATTAATTGTTGATAGGACAATTTAGAATCTGCACTTTAATCCTAAACTAACATTTCCACTGTTTGTATCTTAAAGAGGCCCTTCCATTAAAAACTGTTTTTCTGAGGTTTCTGTTGAATATTTTAGCTCCACAGGTGTTCTTACCTTCATAGTGGGTGTGAAAACAGGTCAACAACTTCTCTTTAAGTTTTTTTCTCTCAAACTACACAGGTGGCGATAACACCCGAGTTCTCCCGAGTCCAAACAGCCTGTATCTGTTTCGTCACAACTCCTTTGTTCGTTAGTATTCGGCAGCTCCCACAGTTGAAACCATGCCTAGCATGCGGCTCACTAAAAACCTGTACCATAAGACGTAGCAAACAGGAAGACACAACATCTGATGTTGCCATGCGCAGCGGGGCAGGAAACAGTATACCTTGCTCTCATAGGCTAGTTTGTTAGCCAATCAGAGTCCAGCAAATTCGAATAATGAATATGAACGAGCTGCTGACGAAGCCTGACGGAAGGAGCCGGAACCACCCGAATTTTGATGCAGACAGATTGAAAGGTCTGTTAATCAGTGTTTCCTGATGTTTTTTAGGTATAAAATGTTTCATATTACTGGTTAATACTTAAGAAATAACCACAAGGTCCTGAAATTTGTATGAAATGGCCTCTTTAATACTTGCTCTCAGTCAAACTAAACCTCTTATGCAATTCACCGCAAAAATAGCACGAGCTTCTCATACCGGAATGGAAATGGTAATTTCACATGCAAGACGAAGACAACTTTTGTTTGTCTTGTTTTGCACTTGCATGATTATCTCTATAGAAGCTGGTTTGCATGATGAGATAATCAGAAAAAGCAAGTCAGATCATCTGATGGCTGTTCATCTAGCAGCTAACATCACTGCTGCATGCTGTGGCTTATCAGGATGTCAGAGAAGGTCTTAAGTAATAGTTGGAGATGAGTTTCTGCAAACATTGATCTTGTCAGTGGAGGCTATTGCAAGACATGATTGTTTTCTAGGTATGCTTGTCATTAACTAAGAATGCAAAAGTACCTTTTACACAAGCCAGACAATAATCTTTACAAAAGAATCTTTTGTGTTCATCACACCAAGCGCTTCAGACAGAAATTGTACCTGTCGTGCATGTAGCAGCAGCCTTTTTTGAAATGTTAATAACCAGATGCGGTGGTGTTCATTTCAGTCTGCTCTATAAGGCTCTGTATGTTATATAAATAACATAACCATGATGTCAATGGCAGACAGGTTTATGAACTGTCGCTGTTGTTAACTGTCTGATAAGCTCACACTGAAAGGAAAGCAGACCTTAAATTAGTTCTAGACTGATTAGTCATTCGGCCCCTCTGTGAGGATATTGTCTGCTTTCAGTGATGGAAAAAGTAGCCCATCCGTCCATTTTCTGTACTTTCTTTGTTCTGTTCAGAGTCACGTAGAGGCCCGATCATATCCGAGCTGTCAAAAGGTGAAACAGCTGGAAAAATACCCATTTGCCCCTAAATCAAACCACCATTTTCACCCATATCTCAGCAAATAAAGACCTTGCTTTTCTTTCTAGATTTAAAAATAGCATGAAGAGGAATTGGATTCTCGTGAAGGTTTGAGGAGAAAGATCGAGGTTCTAGCATTAACATGTTTGTCAATGTTAACGTCAACCTGGTATTTCAAAAAAAGAATTTAAAGAATTACAATTATAGGTTGGAGGGTGGTTTTTTCCTGTAATTTCAACTATTTTGATCCCAATGTTCAGAGAACTCACCTAATGTTCACTTCTTACCATTTGTTGATGACTTTAAGTCTAATTATAGATTTAAAAAAGTAAGAACTATAAGGTATATAGTCTAAGTACTCTTACTAACTCCTTACTGGTTTTACACGTAAGTTAATATCTGTATTGACGTAACAAGCGTTGAGAGTTTAATTTAGGGAAATTAGGAAATAGATTTTATTATAGACCATATACTTAACATACAACTACAATTTGCTATCAGGTTTCTCTGAAATATATAATTTACCAGCTGTTGGAGGGAAGTGACAGGATACATTGTTGGTCAAAAAAGTTTAAAAATGTCCAATCCAAAAGGCCAGAAAGATTAAATTAAGAATGACTTGGATTACGTTTCTGAAACATCCCAAGCACATGCAGTTAAATGTTCAGATGTGTTTTTATTTATCAGTTCTTCATGTAAAGAGACCAAAAATCACACACTAGGACAAACCTAATAACCTTAACTCACCCTTATCTGGTGCACCATTAATGGTTTACACCAACTGAAATTTTTAAACCCACAGATTTTATATTCGGCTGCTTTAGCAGAAATCAGATGATTTAAATTAGTCTTCACTGCTGATCTTTCAAGGTTGGTTTCCCTGAAGCTACTTTAGAAAAATGGTTTGTTGCTTTAAAACAGAATTTATTTCCTGTTCCTTTTGTTGATGTTGATTTTTCCATAGCTAAAGGTCATTCTGATTCACTGTAATAAAAATGTATGTGTTCATGCACTGAACAATTTGCCCCAGAGGCACAACAAATAAACTAACGAAGAAAGAACAAGGACTTGCACAGAACTTAAACTATAAAATAATTAGAACAAAAAATATGATTGCAAATAGCAGTTGAATGACTGTCTTTAATGTGTCATTTAATCTGCACATGTTTTACAAGCCAAATTTAACACTAGACAGTTTCCAGCTCTCCATATCTAACAGCAGGGTGTCACAGTAATAGTCATCGTTTTCCCACTGTGACTACAAAATCCCACAGAGATTAGTTCTAAATATTCACACATGTCAATGAAATAAAGTTACAAATAGCAAGAAAACACAGTGTGGAAGTAGTTTCTTCATTATTGTGTTTATTGACAACAGGTTAAAAAATGGATTTAGCACAAATAATTCCAGAAGATGCCGACTGCACTGCTGATGACCTCATGTTTTTCCAAAGCAACAAGCAGACTGGAAACACTTTGCACTGCTTTGCACAAGACCAGGCATTCAGCTTGTCTGAGATAACCAGGTCATTTGCATTCCTTTGCTCAGCTTGTTTTAACATGGGCTGCACTTGGTCCACCAATTCATTTTCCCCTTAAACCATGTGGTTTGTGTGGTATCAGCTTCAGATAGTTCCTGCTCATGGAGTCCTATCTGAAGTGGTCAATCAAAGCTGCAGCAGAGGTTGAGTCAAAAAAGTCAGTAGCATTCCTGCACTACAATTGTAAACATTTAGCACAGTTCAGTCACACGAGACTTGTTTTCTCCCTTAAATTGGGCAAAAAAGACACAAAGAGATTCTCTGCAGTGAGATGTGCATAAACATGATTTTAAATTTGGACAATCCTTAGCCCACAATGTTTTGTTTCTCTTTGTACTTGTAAATGGGCAGAGTTTGCTGTCCGCAGCACAGCAGCTTTATTATAGAGGGATATCGGGTGGGAGGAAAGAGGAAGCGAGATTCACATGCCAAACACGGCAAAGCTCAAAACCAAAAGTACAGACAGACACAGCAAGTGAAGCAGATGCTTTGTGTTGATTCATGTTGGTGCAGTGAGTATAATAACTCCCCACTACACTCCCCTTACACCATGAACCCTGTGATTTGTCACAGAGCGTAAACAGCTTTCTCTAGTGGTCAGCATGTGCTTGCCAGTGCATCTGTGTCTACTACAGAGGTTCTACATGGGAACGGTGCTTTGGTGTGGACTGTGGAGCAAGTACTCAAACAACATGAGCTCAGTACTGAGTCATGGAAAGTTTAAAGATGCCAAGAGGTGTGTGTGTGTGTATGTGTGTGAGTTGAAAGGAAGTCTGTGTTCTCATGTGGATCTCTTCATCCAGCTGTACATCACACTGATTTCAAGTTTTCATAAATCACTGACTGCAACCACTTTTTTTTTCTTTTATACCAAAAAAATTGGATTAACACCATTTATTTCAGTGATCTATGTGCAGGTGATAATGTAAGTCAAGTTGACCAACATATTAAAGGAGGATTGTTATCTGGTTTTATTGTCTAAATAATAAAAAGCTTATTTGACAGTCTTGGACCTAAAGACGCTCATTAAATGAGATTGACATTTGGTTGAAAGCTTGTCTGCACTCAACAGAGTAAAACAGCAAGTTACATCTGTAAGTTATCAACACCAAATTATACTCTCCATCCCCACTTGGCTATATTACCTGCTTGAGACATTATAATAATTAGTTTATTGAAGCTTTGGGCCTTGTAGATTTCCATTTACTAGTTTGAAGTTTAGTGAAATGACAAAGCTCAGCTTTCTTTAGCTTGGCAGAAATGGTTTTGTCCTCTTTGGCCTTAAAGGAAATTGAGCTCTGTGCACAGTGGCAACCCAATGCTTCATTTTCAGACTGCTATGAGTTCATACATTTAGGAAATGCTTCTAAGGAAAATTCCCCATCTGGCCAGGAAGTGTGTGTGAAACTGAATACGGATTCAATTTCTCTTAAATTCGGACATAGTTCCATAAAGATATATAAACAAAGCTCCTGGTCTCCCCGCCTTTTTAACAATTCTCATCAGTTTCCCTTTTCTCTGTTTATTCAAGGTTTAGCCTTCAGTAGTCAGGAGAAAAAGAGGAAATGGTTAAGATTTCCACAGGCTGGACAGTGTTGTAATTAGTCCATGTCAGTACTGATTTGTGGCAGCTCTTACTGTAAATCGCTATAAAACCCTTCAGTGTAAAAGGCTCTTTATTTGCAGATTAATATATCAACAGATACCAATAAATGACCAGTATAATTGTGCAGTATTATTTTTCATTTTCTAGAAATTCCTCAATTGTCTGCACACCTCTCCCCCAGCGATCATGTTCATGATGATGGAGATTCAGGCCCGGATTGTTACAGTCAAGTTTATGAGGAGCCACTGGATGGAGAGGGTGAACGTCCAGTGAGTGTGGTGTCCACCCTGTCATCTGATTCATCTCGTGATAGTCAAAGCCTCTTCGGAAGTACTGTGGCTCTTTCATCCTCCATCACACCTCCCATCCCGAGTAAGGATGACATAGACCTGGAACTGAGCCCAGCAGAAACCAACAAAAAGCAGGTCAGAAATCAGAGTCCAACCCTCGAATTCAGTGGTCGCTTACAGGAACAGCTGGAGGCTGATGTGATCAACAACCAGAGGAACAATAACAACGCCACTGCCCGCATCACACACCCCATCACAAACTCACCTGTTGTCACCGATGCCATGGCGCCCAACCCAAAGCTGACCTATGTGGACCGAGTTGTCATGGAGATCATTGAGACGGAGAGGATGTACGTCAGGGATCTGCGCAGCATTGTGGAGGTGAGTTGGTCTCAGGGTCATCATGTACAATTCTTTTACACTTTCATACTCTCATCTAACCATTTTACATGGAATCAGTATTATGTGAGTGTTTAAGGAGGATTTTAGATTTTTAATGCCATGCAGCTATGACGTAATGTCTGCAAGGTTCATTAGAAGTTATGTATTTTAAAAAAAAAAAAAAAAATTTACACAAAGTGATTTGAAAGACATTATGTCTCCCGTTTTCCAAGCAGCTGTTTGTGAATGAAAATCAGTCTTTTGGAACATTTATTGGGTTTTATTTTTTTCTTCTAGGGTTCATTATGATTTTCCTTATTTCCAAACAAATTGCCCAGTTGGCAAAACTTGATGCCAGACATCTGGCTCCTGCTTGATCGCTGTTGTTTATAGATTTCTAGTCTGTAAAGATGAAAGCTGTCAAGGAGTTTATTATCTACATATGTTATTTGAGTATAGTCTGTATATTTACTGTGCAGTGAAAGTTTACAGCATTCAGTCTGGCCTTATGGACTAAGTGCTTCTATCTGGACTAGGAGCAGCATGAGCTTCTGGGTCTGTGATCTTTGTTTAAGATGATAAAAGCCTCGTCTCTTAGATTTGAAGAGTGAAAAATGATCAGGGGATTGTTTTCCACAGCACAACAGGCCACTTGTGTCTTGTCACTTTTGTAGTCCACCCTTGTAGTCCAGTGATGCCTTCCAGACTAATGAATCTCTAGTACCATCCGTCTGTGCAAAGAAGCAGGCGCACTCAGCAGTGAGTCTGAAGAAAGTAATGGCTTTAACATGTGCAGCATTTCTGAGACTGAGTGGCGGTAAAGCAGCTAGCTCCCCTCCTCACCTTGTCTCTGACTTATCTGGCATTTAGCGTACACTGTGGGAGGGTATGCAGTCCTGGATCCAGCTTGAGTAATGATTTACTCCTGACATACACTTCTAGAACTGTTTCAGTTGACAGAAGCAGCAGTCCAACCTGGTCTGGCCTTGATCACATAGACTCAGTCTCGCCTGAAGTCTCTGGTTCTCCCAGCCAACATAAACACATTCAAATATCCACCAACTGAAGAAATAACACAGATGAAAGAGGGTGCAGTTGGGATTTCCTAAAGCAAAAGTCTGGGAACACAGCCGAGTACAAATGTAGTCTGTCCTTCAGTCATTTTTTATTTCATGCAGCAGATTTCACACCCATCCCTGGTTGAGACACAGACATGTTACACTTCCATTAATTTGACATTGTTTTTCTTTTTTAGCTAAGTCAGAGCTTCCTTTTGATATCAGTGCTGAACCTCTGAGCAGCTGTTACTCTACCAGTATGTTGTTAACGCCAGCTTAGTTTTCACTCATGCTCAGCTTTCTGTTCATGGGATACAGATTTGAGAACAGCTGTTTGATACCACATGACTGAAAACATCTCCAACATCACATAAACACACCCTGAGCAATCATGTTTAGCATTTTTGAAACAAGGCGTGTTGCTGGTATTTGTCGTGTTCAGAAATTCTTGGTCCTCCTTTTGCTTTTTATTATTTTTAACTCTTAAAAATAATTTATATACCTGTATCAGTGTTACTGCCTCAGACCTGAGTTATAATAAAGAACAGCTTGTAGCACTAGACGATATGAGAAACCGTACACCACATTAAATCTGACAGAATGCTGAAGTTCACATGTGTTTAGTGTAAGGTTTTTCGTTATCACTATTGAAGACTTTTTACTGGCTTCATTCAGTAATGTGAAACCTCATTAAAGTGTTTGCAGCACATTATTTTGGAGGTTGTGTGTGGAAGGTGTTTACTGGTGTAGTATTTATTTAGCTGTGTGTGTTTGTGCCTTTTTAAATGTTCATTTACTTACTTGGTGGTGTTTGTATTCCACATGTGTGTGACAGTGGGGGATGATCCAGATGTTTACAGGTTTAACTTTTATTCTGTTTTATTGGTTTTTGATGAATTCATGAGATCCTAAGTAAAAAAAAAAAAAAAAAACACTGAGCTGAAATCTAATCCAGGTATTCTTGAGCTTCTTTAATTATCTGGTTCATGAAACAATCCTTACAAGGATCCTTCTGAATCTTTGGATTCAACACCTTTTTATCTAATTTAGTTTATGTATTATGGTCCTAAAGCTGTATCAGCTGAAACGAGCTATCGTGTGATAAAACACAGCTCAAGTCAAACCCAGCTTCTGTCGTTACAAACTTTCTCTGCTGTAGGAATCTAAAAATATATGTGCAATATTTGACAACTTAATCTTAATCTCCTAATTGTTTTCCCAGGATTACTTGGCACACATCATTGATATAGGCAACCTTCCCATACGACCTGAGCAAGTGTGCGCTCTGTTTGGAAACATAGAGGACATCTATGAGTTCAACAGGTAAATAAATCTTCCATTCAAATGCACACCAGCTGGAATTTTTAATGCGTGTTTCCTCTTTAAAAAGTAAGAACTGCAGGTAAAATATGAGATTATTGTTGGATGCACAGCAGAGCAGAGAAGACTGCGTAATCATTGGGCATGAAATGTTCACTTTGATGCATCAGTCATATTAAATATTGCCTTTAGATAATTGCTCGTGTTGCGAAAGTAAGAAGTGAACGATGCCTTCACCTGACTTGCATTTTTGTCGAGTGATTCAATTCAGAGAGATAAAAGTGGTCAGCTCTCGCCACAGGAAAGGCAGTGTTGCAGAAATTTAAAAACCAGAGAAAGTGTGGGTGCAGCTGGCTTTGTTTCCCATCATCTTATGTCAGCAAGTAGCTTGATGCTAAATGTGCTGCTTGCTAAAACACATTCCTGTCTCTTTTCATAGTGAGGAGCCCCCTCTTGTAATTTCAAACTCAGACTTCAATGGAAAAGATCATTTTCAGTTTTATTATGATTTGACACCAAGTTTTACAAAACCAGGAAAAGTACTTTAATATGTTTTTGAATTAAAAGAGTCATTTACTGTAATTCTCCAGAAGGAAGAATTTATTTTATTTCTTTGTTCCTCTGAGGAAGAACTTGTATGAGCAGGTTAATGAAGGCCTTGTGTTTGCTTATGATTGCGACAGAGTTTGTTCAAAGGAGGCCTCTTGAGGGAAATCAGATTTTTGTATATACAGTAGTATGTACAGTACCATGAAGAGTACATGCTGTTCAGTCTGTTAATTAAATTTCTTGCTTTTAATGTAATCAATTTACCAAATTAAGAGTCTTCAGTGCTTTTTAAGCTTTATTATCTTAGACTTGACTGTCGTCCTTGAGCTGTACTTTCTTCTTTGCACATAAACCCTGTGACATTTATTTCAAATTGTAAATGTCAGCACATTTCTTCTATAGTAAGTTTTAGTCTAGCCATCTTTATCTTTATAATTCTTCTATCTTTGACTTTGAAAGATTTTATAAGCTCTGTATAAGGAGCTGTGAAGATTTCCAAATATTTTTCAGAAGAAACAAGTGCAAAGACTTGCGTTTGAAGTTCTGTGGCGCCCTCTATTGGTTAATGTACCAACAGCAATTTTAAAACCTCTTCATTCTAACAGAAATCAGTATAATAGAGAAAACATATCTCTTAAAATTCACTATTTGTGGCTGCTATCAGATGATCCTGTCATTTTTCCACCTGAACACTGAGTTTTTGGGTATTTATTTCATTTCAGTGAACTGCTGCAGTGTTTGGACATGTGTGAGAACAACCCTGTGGCTGTTGCTCAGTGCTTTGTTAATAAAGTGAGTAAAACTATTTTAGTTGAAGAAAGATAGATTTGCCAAAAAAAGCCCACTAATGTCTGATTTATTATCCCCTCAGAGTGAATACTTTGAAATCTACACCCAATACTGCAACAACTATCCCAAGTAAGTTGCTCTGAGATATTTCTATTTTTTAAAATAGTTAATTTTGGTTGGCATGTGTGCGACATGTTTATCTGAGATGATGAATGTTTTTGATTCCTGTGTGCAGTTCTGTTGCAACACTAACTGACTGTATGGGGAGTAAAACTTTGGCAAAGTTCTTCAGGGAACGGCAGGCTGCTCTGAAACGCTCTCTTCCATTGGGGTCCTACTTGCTAAAACCGGTTCAGAGGATCCTGAAATATCACCTGCTTCTTCAGGTACAGCACATCTTCAGTTTATTCAGATTATATAACTTTTCCAAGAATACTACCATGGCGTAGTTTTATTTTTATTAAATAGAAAGAAAACTTTTGCCCCTCCGGATCATGACGGATCACTTTAATTTTAAAACACTTGTTATAAGCTACACATCGATCGCAACAGGAACATTTTTTCAGTTACTTTAGCTAAATGTGTTATAAAGTTTCTCAATGTTTAAGGAGGCCATTTCATACAAATTTCAGGACTTTGTGGTTATTTCTTAAATATTAACCTGTAATATGAAACATTTTATATCTAAAAAACATCAGGAAACACTGATTAACAGACCTTTAAATCTGTCTGCATTAAAATTCGTCTGGTTCTGGCTCCTTCCATCAGGCTTCGTCAGCAGTTCGTTCATATTCATTATTCTAATTTGCTGGACTCAGATTGGCTAACAAACTAGCCTATGAGAGCAAGGTATACTGTTTCCTGCCCCGCTGTGCATGGTAACGTCAGACGTCGTGTCTTCCTGTTTGATACGTCTTATGCTACAACTTTTAGCCAGCAGCATGCTAGGCGTGGTTTCAACTGCGGGAGCTGCCGAATACTAACGAACGAAGGAGTTGTGACGAAACAGATACAGGCCGTTCGGACCCGGGAGAAATTGGGTGTTATCGCCACTTGCGTAGTTTGAGAGAAAAAAACTTAAAGAGAAGTTGTTGACCTGTTTTCACACCCACTATGAAGATAAGAACACCTGTGGAGCTAAAATATTCAACAGAAACCTCAGACAAACCGTTTTTAATGGAAGGGCCTCTTTAAAGGCAAAACTCTTCATGTTGTCAGACACTGTATTTTTCTTTGATCCTTTTTAAAGGAAATTGTCAAACACTACGACCCGGACAAGGAGGGATACGACGTCGTTCAGGAGGCTATAGACACCATGACAGGAGTGGCCTGGTACATCAACGATATGAAGAGGAAGCATGAGCACGCTGTCAGAGTGCAGGTCAGATAGAACGACTAAAAAAAACACGTGCCGATAAACACAAGAGACAAATTCCTGAGTGTCTGCTTTCATATAGGAGATTCAGTCACTTCTGATCAACTGGAAGGGTCCTGACCTGACCACATGTGGAGAGCTGGTGCTGGAGGGCACCTTTCATGTGCTGAGGGCGAAGAACACCCGCACACTCTTCCTCTTTGAAAAGATGCTCCTCATTACTAAAAGAAGAGGAGAAAACTACATCTACAAGATCCACATATCAGTATGATTCTTTTGTAGTTTTCATTGTGATGAGTGGGTTAACAGTTAAAGAATAACAGAAGACGATCAAATGGATATTAAATCATAAGACAACACTCAGTTTTTCTCATTACAGTGCTCCACCTTAATGCTGCTTGACAGTGCCAAGGATCCTCTGCTCTTCAGTGTTATCCACTTCAAACGACCCAAACAACCCCACACAGTTCAGGTAAACTCAGTCATGGCTTTTACAGTTCAATTTGAACACATTGAATTATTTTTTTTAAATGATCATTCTGTATACACAGTGAATTCTGAAAGGCTGAAGTGAAAAAAAAAAAAAACATTTGTGCATTTGTGTTTCCCAATAAGATTAATTAGAAAGATTGAGGATTTTTTTTAAACTGCAGCATGAAAATGAACACATTTTAAGATTCAACAATCAGTGAATGTTTGTAAAGTTGCTAAGAGTCAGTATTGTAAGATTATTCTGCTGTGAATATTTGTATTCAATTCATGTTTATCACAGAGAATTATGTTACGTAAATGAGAACCGCCTCTCGTTTCAGGCAAAATCTGTAGAAGAGAAGCGGCTCTGGGCCCATCACATCAAGAGGCTCATACTTGAGAATCACAACACCATCTTACCTCAGAGGGTAAACATCGTTTACAGAGTATTTCTCTCTTCTTAGCCTCTGCAGAAGAATCCTTAATTAAAACGTGTTTCTTTCTTTGAAGGCAAAGGAAGCCAGTGTGGACAATTCAAACCGTAAGTGTTACTAATGGAGCATCTCTAGCAATGCCAGGACCATTTAACTGTTGCCCCAGCAACCACAGATACTGCTAATAAAAGCAAATGGTTGTTCATGCGCTGTGGAGGATATGGAATGCTATTTAATTTTCCAAGGAGTTTATATCCGGTCCATCCATGTGGAGAAAATAGTTTTCATAATTGCAGCTCTTAGAGTAATGACGTGTCTCTGTGTTGCGCAGATCCGGGAAAGTACCAGTATAGTCCTGAGAGGATGATGAAAGCGGAGTGCTGCCATACTGACAGCTTCCGCCTCGGAGGACGAAACGGGAGGAGGAGATCCGGTAAACTTCCTGCATAAACCTAGCAGAACTTTCATTTATCATTAAAAAAAAAAACATCTCAGATTAAGTACACTCAAGGTGTTTTTTTTTCTTTTTTTATTTCTTCTTTTAGAACCAGTAAAACAAATCATAAAGAGCACAGAAGGTTGGTACACCGCAAGGTTTTTGTTATATTTCCAAGTCTTCGGTAGGATTTTGGCAAACACAGATGCAGATTAATTAACGGTACTTCAGTTTGATCCAAATTCTGGCTGCTGTCCAGTTACACATCAGCTCCCAGGCACCGATGTTATTTTGCTGTTGGATAAGAGCTTTTCATGTCTCCATTGAACTTCTGCTTTGTTCCCCTTCAAAGACACCTGGAAAACAGATCAATAGACACACGCTCGCTCTCTCTCCACCTCACCCATAATGAAGTTAATTATATGCCACTTTGGTCGAAGGCTTTGTCCTACACAAGCTCATTTTAGTAGTCAAATTAATTCCTTCCTTTGGATCTGTTTTTTTATTGATTACAAGAGTAAACCTCTGTGTTGTTGTTGTTCTCCCTCACTCTGCGTCCAGAACCCATTTTTTACATACAATGTAATGAAGAAGCCATTTTCACATCAGACCTTCTCATCTGGGTAAGGGAGTGGTTCATCACTTCCTGGGTAATTGCATCATGAGCAGTTTAAGCCTCCGAGGAGGGATGCTCCTTATCGGTATTTACCTAATCACAGGGCCTCCCTTGAGTCTTAGCCAGACTAACATCTGCCTGTTTGTGGAGGCAGGGATTGTGTCCTGACTCTAATTGAACGAAATGCGTAGGATCTTATGTGACATGATATTTGACCTGGGCATGTTTTCTTTCAATGTTATTGACATTTTATTTGTTTTCTTCTCTGCCTCCTGCTCTCTTTCTTTGCTCGACAAGCAGCTGTTTTGAAGGTAAGTTTAAAAAAATACAAATGATTCGTTTTTAAAGCTTTTACAGTTAAATTAGTGGCCGGTGGTGAGATATGATTTACACATTTTGAGTCAACAATTCAAACTCAATGTTGGAATAAAAAGTGATAACAATTTAAGTCTTGAAGGAATATTCTTTAACTTTTCTGATTTTGCAGTAAATTGTATCTCACTCAGTGCTGCAGATGCTGATAGACAAATCTTCATTCTATTTATAGCCTTGCAGCCACATCATGGCTCTAACACAAGCCTTGCAATAACAAACCACATGTCTTTGACTTCACTCTGCAGCATGCAGACAGTGAGGGTGCACTGCTGGGAGATAGATGCTCCCTCCAGCCAGCCACTAGTGTCAGTACAGTGACCTCCAGTCTGGATGAACCCCAGAGTGAGAGGCCTAGTATGGAGGATCTAGTTCTCAGAGGTTACTCTCTGGACCAGCTAAATGAGAGGGACCCTAATCTGAGTTTGTCACCCAGTGAGGAGGGGTTGGAGGAGGAGAAGCAGGAGGAAGATGTGCTGATGGGAGACCACCAGGTAGCCGACTTTGCCAGCTCTGTGCTGGGAGCCATCTCCTGCTGGCACTATAGAACCAGAGCTTTGCTTTCTGCTCACTTCACAACGGTGAGGGTTTCTGCCACTCACAGGTTTCCCATTTCCTGCCCCATTCCACTGGCTTACCTCTGCTAACACACTGCTTCTTCTCCCACACTGGCTTTCATTTTCCATCTCCTTATCTTCTTCCATCATAACCAAAACCAGCAAACTCCTGCTGCCAAGAATTGATCAGAATAAGCAGTAAACTTTTTAAGCATTTGGGTAAAACTGAAAACTTTTACATCCTGCATGTTTTTACTTGCATTACTTTGAGTTCTGGTCACATGTTTTTTTGTTGTAATTTTACTGTCTGTATCCTGTCTGTGTTGTTATTATTTGCTCCATTTATTAATCTGTGTATTGGAACATAATTTATATCAAACCGTGAGGCTGCAGAGACCATGTCTGCATTTGCATGCTCAGTTTAATATTGTTTGACTTCAAAGGTTAATGTTGCCACAGTATTGAGAATAACAGGAGCTTTTTCTGTTTGATAACCATATTACTGAAAATTTCCCCTCTGAATTTTCATAATTAGAACTTGTTTGTTACATCTGTATTGTTTCTGAATCTGAATGAATAAAAATGGCAGAAGGGTGCAGTCAGATATAGAATTGATGTAAGGAAGTTTAGGGCTTCATCTCTAATAGATGTTGGTTAACAATAATGTCTACTATTATAAAACTGTATTTTACCCTTTTAGGATGACCAGAACAGCGATAATGCTCAGCTAAACACTACAGTCATGGAGGAGGTGGGAACCTGCAGGCAGGAGGAGAACAATGGGGATGTGGCTGTGAGAGAAACTCTCTGCACACAGGTATAATGTCTACACACACATATCCTTTCAATTTCATTTCCACATGTACTTCTGGGGCCACACGTGACACATTTTTACCTTAATAGAAAACACCCCTTTATGTCACAGGTATTGCAAAGCATATTTTGGAGCTGCTATATAATTTGAAGGGAACTCTTTCACATTTTGCCCCTATTATCTTCCTGGATGTGAGCCAGCTGATTCAGACCTACATTCGATTTTAAATTATTTTCCTACCAAACAGATGCCCTTTGCTATGAGCACATTTGTCTGAGGAAACTTGCCTGATTGGTGTATATCTGTAGTTCTGTAACCAAGCACATATTGTTGTCTCATAGTCAACACTCCCCCCTCTGAGACAAGCAGCATTTGATTTGAAGGCCAGCTACAGTTGAGTAGGTATTTATTCTTCCTAACCTTATCTATGCCAAACAGCTCCAAGCTGCACTTTTTGCAATTTGCAGCCACTCTAAAGGAGCGGGCAACACCCTGACACAAACTTAAATTAATGGCAGGCTGGGGTGACATCAGCAAGATGAACACGAGTGAAGGAACAGCTGAAGTCACCGAGGATAACGTGGATGGTCTAGTAGGAGCCACAAGCCGCAGACTGCAGATGGCATCAGTGGGTTTTTTTTGTGTTTTTTTTTACTTTCCACCAGAGACAAGGGCCAGTGTAATAAAAATCCAGAGAGCCTAATGAGATAAAGCAGTATAAATTGTGGATGCTTGAGATGAAACTACCAAGATGACTTTAAAAAGGACCATTAAGCTAATGGCGGATGAAGAGTGCTTGTTATTAAAATGTGCCATTTCTCATTATATTCCATTTTGTAAACACTTTTGTCATGATTCAGGTCACTGTGCAGGAGATTTGCCATCTAGAATGCATCCCACAAGTGGAAAGGAGCAACCAGCTGGAGGTGAATTACTCCCACTGTCCTGAGTCTTTGATGGCCCCATCTGAGCAAGAAACTGAGACGCAAGAATCTCTGGAAACCTCCAGAGAAACTGGAGAAGAGGAGGGAGGGAGTGATTCTTCTGGTGTCCAAGCAGAGGAGACAAGTGTGCTGATGAATGGTGGACTCTCAGAGGAGGAAGAGGAAATGCTTTTAGGTAAAAAAAGCATTCTACCTTCATCTGTATTGGACCAGGCAGGTGTGATAGCTGATAAGTTCATTGCCAACCTTCCCCAACGGATTACTGTTTCAGAAGATATCAGCCCCCTTGCATGTCCTTCACCATCTGTCAATAACGACGTGTTTCAAAGCTTCTCAGCCTGCGTGGATTCAGACAAACAGACACAGATGATGGCTAGTTCTTCATCAAAACCACAGGCAACCTCAGAGGATAATATGTCAGGTCCTGTGAACATGCCTCATGTAAGTGAAGGGGAATGCAGGTCCACACTTTCCAAAAAAGATCGCCTCCTCATCCACAAAATCAGGCAATATTATGAGTACGCTGAGCACCAAGATGTTAACTTCAGCATAAAGCGCAGAGAAAGTCTGTCCCACATTCCAGCTGGCCTGGTGAGGCAGCTGAGTCGACAGCTTAACGATGTTCCTCAGAACAAGGTCGGCCCAGTCCACAGGAGAGGCCTCTCTCACAACAGGCCCACTTCCTGGTCTGTGTTTGACCTTCCTGGATTAGTAAAGAGTGAAAAAACTGAACCACACAGCTCAGTCAAAGCCACGGCTGGAACTCATCGTGTCACAGCGGAAGAAGAGTTTAGGCCCTCGTCTGAGATGCTGAAAGTTTGGGAAGCTAAGGAGGATATCCAGGAATTCCAGCAGAGTGCAGAAGAGAAAGTCAGTGAGTCAAAATCAGAGATTATTCAGGTTGTCAGATCAGATGCTTCAGGTGTCAAAACCAGAAAGCAGCCATCTTTGATTTTAGAAGAGCCTGAAGTGAGCTCTGCTGTAGATATATGCTCAGTGTCGTCTCCCAGCACAAGTTCACCAGCAGTGGAGGGGGGGTCAGGTCAGAGCTCCAAGCCATGTGACAACAGTAACTTCAGCCCAGAACATTTACCTAAGATCATTAGCTTCAGAACCTGCATAGATGAAGACCAGCTCTTACAAGACATAGGAAAAATGAAAAACAAGGTATTTCAGCTGGCTCGTCAGTACAGCCAGCGCATTAAAAATAACAGGCCCATGGTCTGGCAGAGAAGTCGACAAACAACCAATCAAGAAGGCCTCAGGAATCTCCCAAGTGTCCATGAGGAAAATACTAAAAAACCAGGTAAACATGGTACCAATTGTCTTTTTTGTATCTTTTGCAGCAACCTGCATTATTGGTCTTGTAAACAAATACCATGTATTTTTCTCTTGTTTAATATGCAGATAAACCCAACCTGAGGTTGCCTTTGAATGCTTGTGACCAGGAAGTTAATCATGATGCAGGCTCTCCAAGTCCAGTTCAGAACCCCAGTTCTGGAGCTGGCTCCCAGGACACAATAACTAGTCCACAGAGCCCAGAGCTGTCTGAGAGCTTCCACTGGCCTGATGTTCAGGAGCTGCGCTCCAAATACACAGATGTCTCTCATTCTCTAAAACGCACCTGCGTCTGCACAGTCTCAAACAAGCTCTGCAGGAACAGACGTAACGGTTGCTCTCATATGTACCGCAGCTCCTCGGACCTTGATAAAGTTCAGACAGACTGTTGCAGCAAGCAGTCAGAGTTGGCACTCAGGGAAAAGTGTCTTATGGTAGAGGACAGGCCTCAGCATCAGACACGTGCCCCTCTGTGCAGGTGGAGCTCTTTGGACCATGTTTTCAGGTCTTTGCCCTTATGTGAAGTACAAAACCTTCAGGAACCTGTACGGACCTGTGCTCCAATGTGTGGAGGCCAAAGCGAGGACAGTCCCCTTCAGGATGGTCCAAACAGCACAAAGTCTCTGAGTTCAGAAAGTCATTGTGTGAAAAGTTTACGGGACAAGTTTCAGAGTTTAAGTACCAGCTGATGAACAGGTGCATCATGTATGTTTTAATGTTAGGAACAATCACATGGAAACATCTGATGCTTTGATTAATCATTCTGCCAACAGAGCTGCAGTCTGCACGTGTTTCTGTACAGGGGATAATGATGTAGTTAATGATCGGTGTAACATAAAAATGATTGTTATTGATTTAAAAACCATGAAATGCACATTTTAAGAATGACTATTTATCTAAATTCTTTTAGTAAAACATTGAGTGCCATTTATCAAACATTTATCTTCCATCCATGTGTTTCATGTATTTGGTTCCTGGCTGCTACAGTCTCTCTCACACTCAGTTAAAAGTTTCAGAAGAGACGAGTTGGAGGTTTGTTGGTTTGCTGGTTGTAAAATCTGATCAAACACCAAAGATGACCATCAGAATTTATTTACTTGTGATGCACAAAGGCAACAAAAATCAGCTTCTATATCGAGTTGTTTGTAAAGAGTCACTGGAGCTTTATTTTTACAAATAAGTTGTATATTGTCATAAATTATTTACCAGATTGCACATTTGGGTTTATTTGACAGTATGTAAATACTGGACTGATAGCAACCCATTTTTACATTTTAGCTGCAGAATTGTCTCATATGTACAGTTTCTCATATTTTCAATAAAAAAATCTAAATGCTAAGATTCCACGTGCACATTTATTCTCTGATTGGCTCCTCAGTTATAAACTGTCTTTTTATCCACATACGTTATAGTTCAAGGATCTTTGTTCATCTCATCTGATACAAAAGGTAAGTAATTTTTGTCTTTTCCACTGTATTATTTTCTTTTAAACCATCCAAACGATCTTCTGTCAAACATAATTTAAGCAATTCTACCTCTTATGATTGGAAAACTCAAGACAACCCTCTGCTTTGTTGTTATTAAAAGCTTGTAGCACATTATATGAGATTGCTCACATCTGAATACTGACAAAGGTCTCTAAACTTGTGCACCGAATTAAATATAAAAATGTAGGAAGTAAAATTCAAATTCCCCGACTAAAAGCAGTTTTTTCATTGAGAATTCTCTGGTTTTCTCCTAATCTTAGAAAAATGCATTTAAAGCATGTTTATTTGGCTTAAAATGTGCATAAAAGATAAAATAATCCAGTTTTGTTTTGTGTGTGTTGGGGAGGGGGGGTAGGGTAGGTTATTTATTTGTTTTGTTGTTTTTGTTTCCTTTTTGTAGTTGAAATGATTGTGACGCGCAGGCTTTGCGCCTCCGGATAATGTGGCGTTCTGCTTCACTCCAAACTCGCTAATTAATTTCAGCAGCTGCGTAAAGTCAGAATTATCTTTACTCAAACCGGAAAGAAGCAAGAGTGTTTATCAAAATAAAAGCATAAATACGTCCCTGTTCTCCTTCATAGACGAAGTCCTTTTTTATTTTGAATCAGTAACCAGAACTTGCCTCCCCTCTGTTTATTGACTTGTCTCAGAGCTGTGATTCCCCCAGAGGAGGGAGAAAGTGGCACGCGCTCTCAAACCAGATGCCACACCACCAGCAACAGATTCTCTCAGGCGCAAAAGTGTTTAACCTTCCTTATTTTTCTACTCTTGGATCGGATCGAAATTATAACCGTCTGCTGTGTTTTAGATGAAGAATGGGCTGCGCGATTTCAGGTCTAACAACAAAATCTGAGTTTTCCCAGAAGGACAGTGAGGATGCTGCTGCGCATCCCAGCGAGACGCACATCCAGATGATCAAGGACTCCTGGAAAGTTATTCGTGACGACATCGCCAAAGTTGGGATTATTATGTTTGTCAGGTAAGATGCTCAAACCTATTTGTGTTGCCCACATCGTATTTGGTTACATGTAGTTTGTTATAGTGACAAAAATAAGCCAAAGTGATCACGATAAATAGCTTTCAAATTATTATCTAATGTTTTTGTTTTCCTTTTCAAGCCTGATCATTTAAATTGTTTTTTAATAAATAGACATTAAATCTGAAAGACCGGATCAATAAGTAGCGTGTAGAATATGTATTTGGTTGTATGCAGAGCTTTTTATAATATTTTCGGTGTTAGAATTTAAAAACTGGAAAACATTACCTTCAGTTACAACATCTACAGTCTGTGTTGACCTTCTGACCTCAGAGAGAAACGTCTCCAGAGGGACTTTGGAACAAAATGGAATAAACATTCCTCCATTACGTCCCTCTGTTTGCTCTTCTGACCCACAGCTTCTTATTAACAGGCTGGAGCAGAAACCCTCTTATCCCTTTATGTTACATCTTAACAACATGATAACACAGAGCTGCAGGAATTAGCCATCACTCGTTTGTTTATCAGTCATGATGATAACAGCATACAGGAAAACATCTTTGGCTCTCACTTTATGGGGACATTAATAAAAACAAGAAAAATTATGATCAAGAGCTAAATTGTTAATTGGAGGCCAGTGAAAGTCACATGTCCCCAGGTGACCCTAACAGTTGAGCTGATTGAAAGATCAGGATCAAAACTGTGTCACGGGGCTGACATGGTCCAAATCTTCTGTCCAACAAATAGAATTTTCTCTAAATTCAGGTCTATGCTCAGTGAAAAAAGAGCAGCCCCCAAAATGATTGTGAATAAAGCAAAACTGAAGCGATTTCAACCTCCGAACAACCCCAATTAAAATCCCACTTCAGCTATTTAGGGTGCAGCATTGTCTGCATATGTTTCGAGTGTGTGTGCACTTGTTTCCACAAGAGGAACAAACAAAAGTGGAAAATACTGAGAGCTCTACATGTTACTGGTGTGGCAAGAGTGGTGTCGTTTTCCCCTTTTTCATGTATAATTCATGTAGTTTAATTAAAATTAAACCCAGAAGCTTTACAGATTTGTTAAAGCTGAAGTTTTTTCATTTACAACATGATTAACGTACTCGCCTTAAAGGGGCTCAAAACAATTGGAGACAAAATAGGCATAACGTATGAAACCGCGGACTTCAATCAGGGGCTGGTGGCTATGTCGATATATTGTATTTCCATAAATCTCTCAGTAGGTAAAAAGGACAGAGAGCTGTAGATGTTTAGAGTTACTCAGAGGCCATCGCCTCGAGTTTCTCTCCTAAACCTCTTTTAATCCATCTTTCTCTTTATCAAAGGGCACATGTGAATATTTGATGCATTTATTCATGAAGACTTTGTCATATTCAAGGGCACAGCTCTTTTATCTCCAGGTGCAAGCCACGAAGAAATAATTTTTAAAAAGTCAAAAACAATCCATTTCTATTAATCGATTTATGATAAAGTGTTATAGCTTTGCGTTACAGGCTGCCCAGGTTTCTCACTTGTGTGGAAAAAAGAAGATCCCACAGTTTTCAACCCTTTGGCAGAGGTTTTATTGGTGGCTTTGTGTATGAAACATTGACTAAAATAAATTCATTTAACACAGGAACATTATAAACGGTGCTGACAAATTAAAGGCTGCAATTATTTAAAAATTATTGTAAATTATTGTGACAAAACTACAAAAATCTGGAGTCAGGACATGAGAGCTACCAAATTGAATCCAACACAAAGTCTTTAAAAAGCAGAGGGGAAAAATTATAATAAGTATTTTTTTCCAAATGATTTTTAAATTCTCTTTTTGATACACAAAATGTTTACAAAGCTGTTAGAGTTCATGCTTTTAAAGTCCACCAAATTTAAAATAATATCGGTATTTATCAGTCATTTTCTTTCTTCTGAAGGTAAAAACTATGTAACATAAACCATCCATCTTTACATCAGCACCATCTGAAGCTGATAACTCTGTAATCTGGCAGTCTAACCCAATCTCAGCCATCTCTGCTGGAGATTATAAAATCATTCATTAAATAGCAGCAAGTAAGTCAGCTGAGGTTGAAACAGAACAGAGGAACTCTGGCAGAGCTGGTGGTGTCATTTAACCGTGGTTCCGTCCCGGTTCTGATGATGCACACAGCTGGCAGAGAGTGTAAGAATTATCTGAACCTCACAGGTTTCTGATTTCCTGTTTCTGATTGCAGCTGCTGGTTGTGAAAACCAGGGCAGAAGGCGTTAGTGTTAAAAAAATCTAACTGAATCAGAAAAATAGAATGTTTTTTTTGTATCAGGCATCTATTTTAACTAGAGCCAGATGATGTTGTAATTGTGCATTTACTCTCTGTGTCGTAAACACAGGATTGCAGTTGTGTGACTCTGCTAATGGTAAAACTCCTGGGGTTACATCATCATCATGGCTGGGAGGTTTCAATGTGGGAACAACTGTGACAGGCTGCTTCATAAGTAGCTCTCAGAGGCTCATGGATGGCTGCTTCTGCTGCTGTTGTCTTGGTAACAGGTTGTTTGAGACCCATCCCGAGTGCAAGGATGTCTTCTTCCTATTCCGAGACGTGGAGGACCTGGAGAGGTTAAGGACGAACCGGGAACTCAGGGCCCACGGCCTGCGGTCAGTCACAAACACAAAAATTTATCAACATCGTAAATGATTGTGTTACTGAAAACCCAACTGAGACTGTCTGACAGTGAGAACAACAGCTCACTGACATCTTGGCTCATCAACACTTCAAGCAATCAGTGGTTTCTGTCCCAAGTTGACATGTGTTACAAAAAAATATTTAATAAACACACCCAGATAGCTGTGTATTCTAAAACTCCACGTTCATGAGAAAAAAAAAGATACCAATCTTTACAAATCTACATTTATCTGATTTAAAACACTAATTTCCACCATTTTATTACCAGAACCATTTAATGAAAACAAAAACATAATTCCTATAATTCTTAAAGAGGGCGTTTGTGTTTCATATAAACTGAACATTAGTTGTATTGTAGTTTTCACCTCCAACACAGAGAACTGTTAATGCTCAGATTAAGACAAACTTTTTTCATATTTCTTATTATTTGGCTACTTCTACACCATTTTACTTTTTGTTTTCCTGAGTGCAAAGCTGCTCCCTAAAACCTGCTGCAATTAGAAAGAGCTTGAATCCATGATGAAAAACTGAGGAGCTGAGCTTCATATCTGTGATATTTTGGTCAAAATATGTTAAATATTCTAATTAAGCCCCCCAAAACTGAGTCAGCTGTTTAAAAAATAGATAACAATATCTCTAATTTTAGGCTCACTTTCCTAAAAACTCTGCCTGCTCTGACTTTTAGTCGAAACAGACAAGAAGAAAATACAATAGCTGCTTGTTTAATATGGAAAAAACAGCCAAATGTGTAATGTGGAGATGTCAACAAGTGAGGGCAGAAAATCCAAAGCAACAAATGAGACACTTTGTGCAGCTCAGTTGCAACATCTTCTGTGGGTGAAAATAACTCATTACAGTTTGGGTTTTTAGCTTCGCAGATTCATAATGTGAATGAATATACAAAAAAAGATCAGCAGCATCATCCTAATTTGTTCCCAGGTGGCTTGTTTATTCTTAGTTTACAAAATCATAAACAGCTGCTCAAAAAAATGCCAAGTGCTTCAAGGAAAAGGTGGTACGTGGGAATTTAAGTGGGATGTAGAGTTCATGTTTCCAGATTAAAAGCTAATTTCTGTGTTTAATATTATCCATCTGTTCACTGTTTGTGTCACCAAAACAAATCAGGACCCTTGTTCTTGATATGAAATGTGTTTTTCTTTCATTTAATGAAGATGCATATAGATATGAGACACAAACTATTAGAAAAGTGGCAGATCAAAACATGTCAAGTGCTTTCATAATCCGAGTGCTGCTCCCCTCTCTGCTGCGGAAATAATGAGCTGAATCCATCACAGGCAGCTTAGTGGTGCGTTTCAGAGTGCATCAAGCTTCTACATGAGGCCACAGCAGCTAATTATAATCTGAAAACCTGGTGGGGGGGGCGTTAGTGTGGTACTGCAACAAGCCAGAATAAGTAATGGCAGACGTGCCCACAAATAAGACAATAAAGGAGATCGATCCTGGAGGAAGTAATTAATCACTTGGTGTGAGCCAGACTGATACAAGCTCAATAGATGTTTGTTTTTTATTATTATCTTGGCATTCAGATTTATAGACTTGGTCAACACAAAGTCATTATCTACTTTTCTGTTAATGGTTGCATGTTATTTGTATGTTTATTGGTCAGGCTGATTAACCGATCCAGTTGATTTACCTTTGTTTTTATAGGGTGATGTCTTTTATTGAAAAAAGTGTGGCCAGACTGGATCAGCCAGAGAGACTGGAAGTTCTGGCTGTGGAGCTGGGAAAAAGCCATTATCATTACAACGCTCCGCCTCAGTACTATAGTGTAAGATGATCTGAACGGGACAAAAGCTGAGTGATGCTGAATTTTTTATAACAAATGTATCAAAACATCAGCTGATTGTGTGTTTTTTATAAGGCTGACTGTCACTGATAACCATTGATTCACAGCTGAATGGATTCATTAAAATAATCAAAATAATGGCTTTATTTATCCCCCAAGTGCCTGTTAATGTCTCATATTATGATTTCCCAGTATGTGGGAGCAGAATTCATCCGTGCTGTGCAGCCAATCCTAAAGGAGAGGTGGACAGCTGAGTTGGAAGAGGCATGGAAGGTAAAAACAAACAAACAAACATGTTTAGGTTGAGGGGTGAGGAGTTTGGAGTATTTTAAAGTCACGGTGTAATACATCTAAAAATAAAAGCTACAACAAAACAATGTGCTCTTTCAAAAACAGTTTGTTTTTTGAGTGAATATTTCAAATTTTGAATTCAGAATATTTAAAGTGAAAATGTAAAAATATGTGGCCAGTATCTCAAACTAGATAGTTATAATTTCCTATTAATATTTCAATCTCATTTTGTATTTAATCACCTAAAATCTTGAAACCCCTTTGTTTAATGAGTTCCTCTCTGTGTTCAGAACCTACTGAGGTTTGTCTGCTTCAGAGTCAAACCATGTCCAGATAGAAGCAGGTTGACTGATAAGACAGTTTACATAACAGACGCATCAAATATTAGATCATTTTGCTCCAGTGAGGATGATTTCCTGCCCTCTACTGGCAGCAATGCAAACCTTCAACACCATCAACCTGATGTAGAAAACAAGTTGTAACAATTTTTTCTGCTTCCATAAACTTTAAAACACTTTTTTTTCTTTGTAAAAAAAGCTCAGCTAAATAGATCTGAATCAAAGCAGTTCATGCAGCGTTTCTTTCAATGATCCAGACTCTGTTCCAGTACATAACCAGTCTGATGAAGCAGGGATATGAGGAGGAGAGCAGCCGACAGAGAAACCTCACTGCATCCCCGAAGGACCGACTGGACAAGAGGAACACGGCGTTATGAGATCATATCTTCTAAGACCAAGACAGACTCTTTTACTGAGACTGAAGAGAAATGTGTTCATGTGTATGTGCCGTACATCTTTGTTATCCATACTGCTCCTGCTCAGTTTGATCAGAATTAGAAATTTTAAAACGAAGCACTTTATTTCTGAATGTAAAATTCTGCTGGAGTCCGTTTAAATGACGCTCGGACTCAGGAGCATGAAAACAAACGATCAGACTGTAGTTAAAATATAGTGCAGATATAAGAGGTACAAATGACATTTACAGACCAACTGTATTCAGAACTCAAATATTCCTTTGAATTTATCTCCAACTCATGAAACCTTTTTACTCATTTTAATCATGACAAATTACAGAAAAGGAACCACATAAACTCCAAGTTTTAGTCTGGGTTTGTATATACAAAGGTTAAATCATTCTGAAAAGTAAACAAAAATATCAATACTATTGAATTCAGATACAATGATTCTTGACAAAATGGGCCAATACAGTCAGACTTTGTTCTGCTGCTGAACAACAAAAAAAGAATTACAGCATCTTTTGTAATCAAATATGCCAACCCGACATAATATAAATAAAGGTTAACAAAAAAAAAGACATTTAATCAGTGTGTTTCTTAAATTTAGCTCCAGATGCAGCACAGCTGTTCTGAACATAAAATGGAGATTCAGTAAATCTGGCTTTATTCATGTTGTACAGCAAAAAGTGAAATCCTCAGATATTCTGCTGTTAAACACCTGATGGCACCGAGAAGCCAGGGATGAAACATCTCCATGCAAACAATGTCATAACATCTACACGGTCACCGAGTGGAGGACTGTGAGGCCTCAGATGATGGAGGAGAGCTGAGCAGGGATCAGAACATATCCATCCTTGTAGCCTCGGGTTAAACTGGACTGTGTTTATCCTAACAAGTCCACTACTCACTGGGTGGCTTTGGTTTTCTTGCTTTTGCTTTTCTTATCTTTTTTCTTGAGGCCATCGATGTGCGCTCTAAGGAGGTTGGAATATGCCTGAAAGATGGGGATTATCATTATCCAATTAAAGACACACTTATGAAAAACAAACGACTGTGTATTTTGTGAACAACAAAACTTTTTCTGCACCTCACACCAAAAAAAAAAGAATTATGTTAAAAGATTAGCTTCGACATACCATTTGAAATTTGATTACTTCTTTGGTGCTGACCTTTAAAAATGAAAATAATTAGTGTTTTGCATCAACAAATTGTGCAAGAAATATTAAAATCAGCAGTTATAATATCAATGATCTTACCACTGTGCTGATCTTCTTCTTGCCATCAGACGCTCTGAGGAGGCACTTGTTATCCGCAGGTTCAAACGACTCTGCGTGGCCCTTTTTGGGAACTGGTTTAGTTCTACCATCATCTGGAAGATTAAAGAGAATCATATTACAGCAGATTACAGAGGAGATCTGACCGCTGTGCTGAGGTTTAAAGGAAGGGACGTGACATAATCAGAAAAATTATAGCAACCCCCCCCCCAAAAAATCTATACATGAATCTATAGGAGCAAAATCTTTTTATGTCAAGATCAACTTGTTTTTAGCTCGCAGAACTCAGTGTTAAGGCACAGCCATCTTTGTCACATCAGCAGGAGTGCGGCGGTGAAGTGAATATCACCGTTTACAGGGAAAAGTTAGATCTTTCCTCTGTGAACATGGACTGTTTTCAGAGAGTTCTGGTTCCAGCATTGACCTTTTCTCTGAGGCAAAGTCAGACTCTGAGTCCCAAAGTGCTTCACACTACAGTTCTGTCATTCACACATACACACGTAGTGATAAACTACATATTGCAGCCCCAGCTGTCCTCAGACCCACACTGATAGCGGTGAGGTTCTGGACCCTCAGACTACCATCTAATCCGGATCTGATCCTTCTCTCTGAGCAGAGCTTACACACCGTCCTGATTAAGGATTCCTAAAGTATAAACGCTTTTTTAAAGCTTTCATATATCTTGTAGAAATCATGTCACTTTAAATGACACACCAATACTTACACTTCTTTAACGTGATGACAACACTGCCGGACGTCCTGCACTTCTGGAAGAGCCGCGTGAGCTCTGTAAGAAACTGGACAACAAGCATAACCGGATGGTAAGTTAAAAAGTTAATATGTCCGTGTAACTCTGAATGTGAAACCTGTTTCATGACTAAAAGCAAAAATCTCAGATTTAGTTTTCAGATGTAATAAGTTTGTGACATAGATTAGAGTTCAAATTAAGAGTTTAACCAGTTGGAAGAGTTTCACAATACTAGAAAATAAAACTATCTGACTGATTAAACATTTGTCAGATTAAATCTAAATATTAGCTTAAATCAATAGTTAGCATGCTGGCTATGACACTAGCTCCGCTAATGTTCAGGTCTTAAACTAATAAAGCGAACATGTTTTGTTAAACTGATTAATCTGATCAACAAAAAAAACGTTTTTATTAAGTATCTTTCATATACTTACTGAATCATTTTCGAGCAACACCATGATTTCGACTCAAGACTCTGTAGCGTTAGCTTATTGCAGAGAAGCACACGTACTACAAGCTGGAGCTCCGCCCTGCGTCACGGGGTACGCACGGGTTACGTCACGGGATACGTCACATCTCCCACACTGCCCCCTCGCGTAAGGGAGGAGAACAACTCATTCATTCTTCCGTCACATAAAGATTGTTTATTTTCTCAGGGACAATACACGTTAACAGCAAAATTGTAAATGTGCCAGAGTTAGCCTAGATGCTATTTTTCATCTGCAGTCCTTTGACAGGTGTTAAAATAGTCTACCTTAAAAATAAAACTAAAAATATTGATAAAAACAACATACAAGAAAACTGCAATATAAGACAATCAACTAAATTATTATTTATAAAAATGCACAGATATGGATCTGTAAGTACAAGTACATTGATCATAAATGTTGACAATTTTGTTGTGATATGAACTCATTCTTCAAATGCTTTTTAAACAGACTGTATGTGGTAATTTCGCTGATGCTCTGAGGGACTGAGTTCCACTCTTGTGTAGTTGTAACTGAAAAAGCGCTCTGACTAAAGGCACTTCTCCGCAGAGGAATAATGCAGTCTCTTTGAGCTGACCCTCATGTTAATCTTGTGAACTAGATCTTATTTTCACAAACTGGTTAAGAGGAGGGAATGACAGACCATTAGTGATTTTATAAATAAGACAGAGATTTGAATACTTAAACCATTGCCCCAACTTAACAGTTTATATTTTTGTAAAATGAAACAATGTTGATATGTTTCTTTTATCTTGTACTTTGATTGAAAGCAAAGGCCCCAAAATTGAACCTTGCGGGACACCTGTGGACAGAAGGAGATGATGGGACTGGTAATCCTCCATTCTGGCTGTCTGGGATCTGTTTGATAAATATGATGCTATCAATTTTATTGCATTTAAGGAAAAAACTTGGTTAGTTTGGTCAGTAATTTTTCATGATTTATAGCATCGAAAACTTTTTTCAGATCAAGAAACAGTCCCAACCACACCACCTTTATCCAGAGGAAGTTTTATATTTTCTACAAAGAAACAGCTAGCCATCTCTGTTGACTGATGAGCTCTAAAACCAAAGTAACAGTCACTGACCTCACACTGGATACCGTTCACAGTTCATGAATCGTGTCTCTTGACACTTCCTCTTTTCTTTTTCTATCTTCAAAAGCTTGTTGACTTTTTTGTTTTTTAAATTCCAGTCATGTTTCTCAATTTCTCCAGCTGATCTGAGTAATGCTCACATGCTGGATTATACATGTGACCTTTAAGTCTCCAGGTGCTTTCCCATAAGAGTTGCTTAAAGGTCAATCTTATGTTATGACAACAGTATAGTTATTTTGCTGTACAAAGTTTTTGGCATTTACATTAAAACTCTACTGCGAACAAGAAGCCCTCCTTGTGTTTTTATTCTTCTTGGTGTTGTTTTAATGTGTCTTGTTGTAAATTACTTATTCTGACAGTCTTCTTTGGCAAATTATGTACAAGAATGTATTTCATTGTCCACAAACAAATAATATTAGCATTAATATTAACCCTTTAACTGTCAGAGTTTTCTCAGCAAATAAACTGTCATTGACTCAGTTTTTTATTCCCTTTCTTTTATGTGTGACTGCACATAAATGTGTGAAAATCAAAGATACACATTACTGTCAACTGATGATGGCAAATAAAAATACCAAAAATAGTCAGAAAGTGTTGGCCTGTGCAGTAGCCCAGGCTGTGATCATACAGGCACGAGGTTCGTGGATATAATTGCAACAGAGGCTTTAAATATTTTTAGAGAACAGAACAGAGTCTTTGGGTAAAAAAATAGCAGCTCATTTAAATATGTCTAAAAGGTTTGCAATGTGTTTCCCAAGAACTTCTATGCTAAAAACAGACAAACAGCCATGTGGTGGTTCACAAAAACCGCCATCTACAAAGATTTAACTCTCAAAGCTGCAGCTGCTGCTTCTGCTACAATCCTCAGACTGCAGCACAGTCTGATGCTTGTAATGTGTCATCCTCAAAAAATAGTCCCATCCGATGGAAGCACCAGGATCAAATGTCCCTTCTAAACAAACATGAGTCTCATGAATGAATTAGGTTTTTTTTACAGCATATTCTCAAAGAAAAACAATGAGAAACAAATATGTCTTGGTAAACATTGATAAAACAGTAATTCTTTACAGTGAGAAATGTATAGGCACCTGAAAACCAGTTAATAAAATGTAATCAGTTGTTAATTCTAATGAGAATTTGATCATAGAATACGGTTTATTAAATCAAAGCTATCATAAAAAAAAGCAGCATTGATGATTAACTATTTATATTTAACACTTATAACAATCTTATTCATCAAAACAGTGAACAATCTTTGCTGTGTCTAGTATCGTTTAGGTGAACAGCAAATTTGGAGTGCCAGTCTCTGTCAAATACTTCCTTCAGCTGATTCTGCAGAGTGTGAATTTTCTTTGCTGAGTGAGCGGTGGGCTGGGAAACCACCAAACTCACTCCAGCTGTGGTCAGAAAGTAGTCCCCCGCCCAGTTGGAGGTACCTGCGTTCCAAAACAGTGTTATCTGGTAAATGATTTACTCAGCAAATGTTAGAAAATATACAACTAGAAGCTTTAAATTTATCATTCAAAAATAATAAATGATAACTCACCGACGTATGCAGCTTTATCAGTCACCATGTATTTATTATGGTTGACTCTGGAAAATGGAATATCCGACTGATTTGCCACTGGGACAATGAACAATTTCTGAAAATAAAAAATGAATGAAAGGTTGAGCTGTGAGGAAGTTTCATAACGTTTTGAGCAAACACTTCTTTCCATGTGCCATCTTACTATTTGGATGTTGATATGGTTGTGAGGGAAGTCCATTGAGGCCAGAGACCGAAGGAAGGGCAGCATGGCTGGATTTGAATCCCTCCCACAGCTGATCAGCATCCTAATTTTAACCTTCCTTTCAAATGCAGCTGCTCTGATTGCATCATCTATGAGGGGCCAGTATCTAAGGATACCGGAGTGAGAATATCAAACAAAGCAGGTCCCTTAAAGATCAACAGTATTGTTGTTAGGCTCACTTGTGTGGGTTTTCAAACCACGAGATGGGTAAATACTCCATGACGGCAACATCAATAAATTTCTGAGCCTCTGAGATGGAGGAGAGAATCGCCTCCAGGTCTTGGGTCCTTGATTTAGGACAGAAGGATGGAGGAGAACCCTGAAACACAAAACATTAACATCTGACTGCCTCGGTTCATTTGTTAGGTTGAATTCAAATCAAAGTAGTTCCCTTTATGACCATTTATTTTCTACAACAATAATTCTTCATGATTGTAAAAATATTACAAAAAAGGAAGTAGAACTCACAGCAATGTAAAGGCTACTGGTGATGTTGTCCTCTTTCACCAGCAGGGGGTGATATTTGTTGATGTCGGTGTCATACTCTGCAGGCCAGGGCTGTGGCAGGGAGCTGTTTGATTGTCCCATCATCCAGTAGGACTTAAAGATCTTATGAAGGTCATTTGCTAGACTGGAACAGTTGAAGACCGCCACGCCCAGTTCCTTCACCTGTACTCAAAAGAGAAAAGTAAGTCTTTATTTTTTTGCAGACCATCAGTGAGAAAAGATGTTACATGCTGTAATTGGAAATGGCTTTACTTGTGTCAGGGCCCTCCAGTCCATGTTGGCACTTCCTATAAACACATGCTTTCTGTCAACGATCCAGAACTTGCTGTGGAGGACGCCGCTGGTCAGGCGACCAAAATCCACTTTCCTCACTTCAACTCCTACAGAAAACCAGAAATCAGAACAGACTCCCAATCCAAACATGTAGGCACAATATCAGAATCACCCCCAAACCTTTCTGCTCTAAGATCTGTAAATCTGTGGAGTTTGTTTTGACTGTGGGAACGCTGATCACAATTCGGACAGATACGTTCCTGGAGGGAAGTTCCTCAAGCCCCTTTAGGATGTCCCTTCCCTGCAGGAGACAGACTTACCGTATTAACATTTGTTTCTTCATAAAACTCAATTCAACAGAAATTTTAATGACATCGAATAATGTTGGAACTGGTAACTCACTGGAATATCAGTAGATGAATTAACGTTGATGTCTTCCCCCGTTAATGTCCAATAAAACGAGACCACTTCTACTTGGCTTGTTGCAACAAGGAGAAGATCTTTCCAGACCCGTTCCAGCGGGATCCCAAACGTCACATTGTCTTTATATTTAATATATAGAGGAATACTCTCCACAAGGGCCATACTAACAGACAAAACATGATGCAAAAGACAACAATCTAACATTTTAACACAACTGACAAGTAATTTGAAATGTTATAGGATAATTACCGGCACTGCTGAGTGATGTTTCCTCCTTCAACATCATCTGGAAGGATCTTGTGTTCTTTAGGAGCTGGTGGTCTCTCCAGCACAGCAATGGCCAGAATAATTCCCAGGATGGTCAGACAGCCCAGAACCACAGCTAACGTCACACAGCTGGTTCTCTTCTAAGTTTAGCAGGGAAATACTTTCACATAAGGAACAAAAAACAACCGTAACATGTAAAAAAAATCTGTTTCAGTAAAGTCTGGTGCATTCTTACCCCTTTGTTTGAGACATAATTATCATGAAGGCTGCTGTACATCGAGGTCATCCTTCCCTTTCAAGCACTTCTCTCTCTTTCAAGACTACGACCAAGAAACATACAATTTTAGGTACTTTCAACTCCCATCGACGTGTAAAACTTAGTTTCTTTTCTCTGAGTTGTTTCTTCCCCTTCAGCTTTCACTCAAAGCTGAACTGATGTCTGTGCTATATTTCAGGACAGTTCCTGTTTTTACTTTCATTTCAGCATTAGAACCATGTGGTTGCTCAGGAATTGTAAAGTGTGGTGAACTCAACATACAAACCAAAAAAGGCAGGTTTTACTCATGAAATTTATTTGAAAAAAAGATAAATCATCTAATAATTTATACAAATAACCAAAGATTTAAAAGAAAACTGAGTAAATCCCAACCCCGTCATCTAGGGTGGAAAGAGGGGGGAAACAGAAACTAAATATATAAAAATAAATTCATGTTCTATGTTTTTAACTCTTGGAAAAACATCAGGAAAATGTTTTTCTCAAAGATGTAGCAGCATGTTTGGAAACAGGAACTAACTTTCAGTTAATGATTCAGTTCGTAAACAAATATTTTACTTGACAGCATGAAACATTATCTCACACAGCTGAACAGCACTTTTAGGTTCTTCAGTTACATGGTCACATGGACAAACCACATTGGGAAAAGAAAACTGAAACTAGTTGGTCAAGTTTTTCCCTGCTTTGTTTGCACCAGCTTACAATCTTTCATGGGAGAAAACAAAACAAATGTAACCAGGGAACATATGATAATGTTGTACTCTTGTTAGTGCAAAACGATGCAACTGAGAGGTAATCTGTAGGATGAATAAGTTGTGACAGTTTTACAACAATTAATCAACAAAAACATCTAAACATTACATTCCTTTGTTGTCTCCTCGGACCACATTACTCTTGTAGTGTTTGGTGTGTTGCTAATCAAACATATGGAGACTTACATGTTGAAAAATGAAACTTTACATAACTGTCTTTGGCCAAACCTCTGGAAACCAAAGTTTCAGTGCCATCGTAATTGCATTTTACAGCCACTTGTTTAGTTAAGCCAGGTGGCTTAACTACAGAATGAGCTCCTCCTCCTAGTCAGATTACACATTCCTGAAGGATTTCCACCATCAGCTGGAAAAAGAAAGGAGTTCATCTCCTGTGGAGGAAAACCTACCAGAGTAAAACACACCCAATAAACTTGTAATAACTGTGGAATGTAACATTAACATCTAAATGTTCTTGTTGTGTTACCCACGAAACTTCTCTAAAACATAATGTTCATATCATTTTATAAATCTTGTCTGAAAAAACAATTGTGGTACACAAACAAACCAACATGGGGGGAAATAAGCTTTTAAATATAGAAACGCAATGGAATTACTGAGGACACCTGCAAAAGCTGCAAAAATTAATTCCTTAAAATTTGATTTGACACTAAACAGATTTCCCTGAGATGAACACACTCAGGATATTTCATATTTCTCAATTAACTGCACAATTACAACAGAAGAACAATCAAATATATTGATCAATTCATTGGCAAATAATGAGAACAATCACAGAATCAAGTATCACTTTGTGGCACATTGAAGGTGAGATTTCTTGAAATGCCCCAGAACTTCCTTAAATCATCACCTGACATGCTTACCACTCACTCATTGTGCTTTAAAGTGTGTAGTATCCACAGTGTAGTGTTTGTTTTAATGCACAGAAAACTACAGCCCAATACATCATGTTTCACTTCCCCTGATACTTGTTTCACTTGTAGAAAATAGTTGAACACCTGGTTTTGTGGAGTAACAACATCATTTCAGCTCTATTGGAAACCTGTGTCTGCGTGTGTGTGAGCACGTCGGATCTCAGACTAAAAATCCCTGTCTGAGGTCTTCTGGTGTCACAGCAGCTCTCCTGACGCTCTCACTGGGCCTTGGACCACCTCCGCGTTTGGAGGCAGAGTGAACTGTCCTCCAGTCTCGAGACGAAGGAGTCCTGGAGGATCGAACTTCAGACGAGGAGGAAGCAGCAGAGGATGCTGCGGCTTCTAGTGTACCGCTAGGTTCCATGACTGCATTAATAACTAAAATTTGAGATAAATAAATTAATGAAATATTTATTTTATCTTTGATTCTTGTATTATAAACCATAAAGATGAATGTATCAGAGTTGTTCACCTTCAAGTTGTATCTGAATGTTTCTGAGTTCTTTCAAAACAGCCACAATTTCCTGAAACAGACAAACCGCTTCAGCTCAAACACACAGACTCACCTGGAGACATTAAACTTCAAGTGAAAAACACTATGACTCATTAACCTTGTTGGAAGACGTGCTAACAGTCTCAACACTGTCAGAATTAAGCTTGGCCTCAATTTCTTCCCAGATATCCAACCTGTCCTGGAACAGCATCCTGCAAACAGTTAAAAACCGGGTGAAGCTGGATGTGTGTGAGCAACGGGAGGCTGATGTAGTCTGACCCATTTTTGTGGTTAAGATTTGCTTTTTTTATCATAATAATAAAAAAATGAAATGACTCACTAAATGACTGTATTTAAAAAGTAATGACATTCCAACCTTGTTTAAAGTTTAAAGTCTGAATAAACTTTGATGTGAATGTGTTTTATTTCATTTCTTACTTAATCTTGCCAGTAAGTTGCTCCGTGTTTCGTCTGATAGCCGCTGTGACCTGACACACGGGATTCAGCATCGTTCTATTCACGTTAACCTGCATAACAAAACAAACAAACAAAACAGAAATAAAGAAAGTTATCTTTCATAACAAAGAGTTTCGTAGTTTTGTTTGCAGAGCAGGTTATTGTGTCAGACCTCGTCTTCATTTCCAGCTGGATTCGTGGAGGTTTGTTCAGGCTCCCTTCTTGGTGCAGAACTTGATTGGACTCTGTTTAATCCAGATTCTGCAGTATGTGGAACCTGCATGAACCCAATCAGAGTTTATAGACGAGGCTCAGTGAAAAGTCAGATAGATACTCTGAATCTAAGAGTAAACAGTGAGCTGATTTACTATTTTAATAACCAATTTATTACAGTATTTGCATGTAAAGGCTTTCTTGATTACTAACAAATCTTAACAGTACACTCAAATGTACAAGTCAATAATATACAGATTTTAAGAAAAAACAGAATTAATTAAACTGTAGAAATTCATATAGGGGAAATAATTTGAATTCTTCTACATGTAAAGAGTTTTTAAAAAGAGTGATAAATTTCTATGTGCTTGATCTTACCTTTATTAATTAGAATCCACACTGAAATCAATGTGTTTGATACTAGTACTATGATTATTTTCACATAGAATAGAATAGAATAGAAAACTTTATTTGTCTGATCCCAAAAGGTTACAGAAATTCATCTTAGACAGGGCTCCACATCAATTCTCTACACACATACAGAACAATAAAAAGGCTAGGATATACAATTAAAATTGCTCATTTATAAAAATTGAACTTCATCATCTAAGGGCACAACCTAAACACTAATGATAAAATATGCTTTCTTGAGGGAAGGCAATACAGTAAACTGAAATCTCAGTATAATCAGACTTTATTAGCATGTTTGATTTACCTGTCTGTGCTCCACTTCAGGTGCTTGTGGATCTCCATCACCTGCTACATCGTGGATCTCTCTGGCTAAAACAGCCAAGTCTTTGGCCAGATCTTGACTCAGCCTGGCAGGGACAGAAATATAGAAACAAAATGAGAAAAATAACATAAAGACACTTTAAGAATAAGTACGGAAAAGTGCACTGCCTCTGGGAAGTTAAGTCGACCTTATGTTTGTTAAACAGATTAGATGTTGACTCAGAATGTTTTCAGTTACAGCTGCTGAAATCTAAGAGACCTTGAAATATGCAATATACACATAATTAGAGGGATTTAAAAATGAAAGAGGAAATCAGGCTTTTGAGTTGGTTAAATGATTGTGATCATTTAATTTTTTTCTTTTTTCTTTTCTTTCATCTGACCAGCTAAGACAAAAACTATCACAAAAAATACATATTTTTATTTCCTTATGCTTTGTAAAAGGACACGCCTAAAAGACTAAATTAATACCGCCATCAACACTTGTGTTTCAACTATTGTACATCAAAGTAATTCAGCTGGTAAAATATTTCCTGCAAATTCAGTAAAAACAAGAAAAAAGAAAACTTCTGTTTGTGATATTTCTTACCGGGCGATCTCTGCACTGTGGGAAGACCAGCTGGGAAAAGCCTGCCCCTCATGGTTCTCCTCTTCAGAATCTTTGCTGTGTGGTTTTGGATGCCGGGCAACTACCGGCTGGGTTCGAGCCTGACTGCGTGGACTGTGTGAAGCTGAGGAAGGTTGGGAGCGTTTGTGTTTAAAATTGGTCCAATTTGACTCGTACTCTTCATCTGAGGTAGATGTATAGTCAGAGCCCTTCTGTCGCCTCCTAGAGCCTTGTTGTTGTGAGTGAGGGGAAGTACAGATGGAAAAGTTGGAAAAACAAGAGAGAAAAGAAGGTGCAATGAAAGAAAACCTCCAGGAAAAAATACCACCCAGTACTTCAGAGATGAGTCACCAAAACAAACTTAACCCAAAGCAAGAAACCAAAAAAATGGCTGTGGAGGTGCTCATATCCACATTTCTAACATCCAACATTCTTATCAAGTTAAAAAAAATCCAAAAAGGAAATGAGCTTTCAACTTCCACAGCTCAGTAAGTTCCATAGACAAACTAATTGCTGGAAATACGTGTACCAAGAAACCTTGTGTTAAGTTTAGGCCAAAATCCCAATGGGAATCTTTAGTATAACCAGAAACCCTCAAAATATGAACATACATTAAAAACTGTTATTTAAAAAAATCCCCAATATTTGCAGTAAAGATACACTGTGCAGATCAGGGAGACAAGGGTTTTTGTGAAGACATTAAAGTAAATAAAGTTAGTGATCCAGATGTTAGTGAAATCCCTAAACCAGTTCCCAAACCAAAGAGATTTTGGCTATAATAAAAAAAATGAATTAATAAAACTCCAGAAGATCAAAAGTGAAAAATAACTTCATTAAACTGTGACTGATAAAGTTCTTAAACCAACCTAAAATTGCCAAACTTTATCTTCAGATTGTTCATTTTATAATGTTTATATTCATTCTGTTTAAACAGGTACATTGTAATTGTTTCACATATACTCACTTGCTGTGCTGCTAGCATATTTGGCGCCGCTTGAGCGTGTGCGAGTGACTGTGGTTTTGCTGAGCGCTGCTTTCTGAGGCCTTTCAGCAGGCTTTGGGCCTGGAGCAGAGACCCTTTGATTGGAGCTGCCGCTCAGATCGATGCTGTGGGTGAAAGATCCCGAGCTCTTGCCTGTCAACTGTGGGGTGGAAGAGCCCTCCGTGTCACTGGGTGTATTAAAGGAGCCGGTCCTCCTTCGAGGCATGGCCAGCATATCCAGTCTGGAGAGTTTCTTGCTGTCCTGAGGCTGCTTTGCAGGGGCGTTATTTACTTCTTGGGACAACCTGTCAGTTTCTGTCCCCTCATTGTCTGAGGCCTCGCCCAGGCGAGCCCGGCGGAGCATGGAGGCCCTTGTGGGTCTCGGGGCAGACAAGCTGCTGGTCCGACTCAAGACCTGGGACACTCTGGATGTCTTGCCGTCCTCCTTCTGAAGGGGAACGATGTACTTCCTGTTTGTGTGATTGCTGCTGCTCTCCTGATCTGAGTATGGTAAGCTCTGAGGGTCATCACTCAGGTCCGTAGAGCCAGACCTCCCAATACTACGTCTAAGCCCTACTGTCTTCTTGACAGGCTCAATCTTGTTGCTGCTGTTTGACCCGTATGAATGGGGCTTTTCAGACTGCTGATTTGAGTATTGACCAGTATTGTTAGTAGAAAACCTGTCTCTCTGAAGGACACTAGCGGATGTCTTTTTCATCAGTGTGTTTGGCTTGGTCTTACTGCTGTGTTGGCTGACTGTGCTGGAGGTATCAACATCAGAGTCCCCAGAAAGTGAGTCCATTATGGGAGACGGAGTGGTCTCTGATTGGAGTTTGGCCTCTAGAACAGCCAGAACATCCTCTGTCTGTTTGAGGTAAGAATGAGTGTCCTGACTGATGCTGCCCTGAGTTAATCTGGGATCTGGATCCCTTTCAACAGGCAGACTGGAGATGTTTGGTAGTCTGGCATTGCTAGGCCTGTCCTTGGTGAAGCTCTCCTGTCTGATTAATGATGGTGCCGCAGCTTCTTTACCCTCTGGACTCTGTGTCCTTTGGCCCAGTATGGGCTCTGATGCAGTGGTCTTGATTGTCACAAAGTCCTGAAAGCCTTTTTGTTTGGTAAGAGTGGCTGTTGAAAAGGTTCTGTTAACATGTTTACTGTCAGCTTTGGGAGTGCTGGGTTTTAAGCTTCCACGTTGCGATTTGGACTCCTCCTCTGAACCTCCGATGTAGAAAGCTGTAGACTTGGCAAGGACATGAGGCTCATCTTTATTTTGCTTCTGCTCTGCATCCATCATCTCTCTCCTACTGTGTTCTATAATGGATCCATCATCTGATCTGCTGGCATCACTCAAGCTGTCAGGCTCTACGTCATCCAGCACATTTAACCTATGAACACCCTCTTGAGATCTGGTAGCTGCTGAGGGAATGTCCTCTTTGTCAAACGTTGAATTGGGGTTATAATGAACATGAATACTGGGAGCTGGAATGTCACGCTTCTCGCCTTGCGGTACTTGCGGCAGCACACGTCGAGCCCTTGAACCATCAGCATCTGAGCTGTTGTGGTGTTGGCTGAGTGGAGTCTTGTGGAGGATGGTACATTGCACTGAAGTAAAGAGTTTTAATGCATATTAACCACACATACTGAATATCATTCATATTAATCAGGGTGTCTCATTATCATTTCAAATATCTCGTCAGGTGGCTTACCCCCTCCTGACAGTTCCATCTGCGAAGGGATGTCAAAGAGACCAGACGAAGGCCCAGATTCTGTGTAGCTGTCTGCCAAGCTGGCCCAGCAAGACATCCACTTAGGAGCTTCTTGTACCGCTGCAGCTGCTGGCTGAACCTGTGTGAGAAAACATACAACTTATTCATCATCTTTAGAAAAACATTTGTGAGGAAAAAACTTGATAAATCTCGATTTCCACGGTTAGTATAACAGACAAGAGGAGATCAGGCTGTTAAATACAACAGCTAAACTAAAGTTAACTTAATGAGTAAAATCTGGAAAAACCCAAACAATGAAACGTGAGGAAAGATGATCCAATACAATAAATCAAAAAACAGAGACCAAAAATGTGTTAGTAATGATCCAGAACCCAAATAACACAGAACTGCATGCTGATTTTTTTAATATTCAAATAATGTTATTAGAACTGCAGCTAAAATAATTTCCTTTTAAAGATCCCATCCTGAGCAGAAGTTCTTTACCTGACTATGTACCTGCTCTGGAGCTGGTTTCACCTCCCCACAGCTACTCTGCCTAAACTCCTCCCTGCCCTGATCAATAACAGGCCTAAATGCTGATGGTGTTTCTGCTTCAGTCTGGTTCACTCGCTCTGGACTCTCAACAACACCAAACACCTGTCAGGAACAAAGCATTGCAAATGTATATGTGTATGGATGAAGAAGGTCAAACATTGAAAGCTGACTGTGCAGAACAAAACAGGATGTTGGTGAATAGCAAAAGCTATGCTACTTTGTTTAAGAAACATGCTGTGAATTTTAGTCATAAGCGATTTTTGGGTTGAATAAAAAGAGTTAGATGGCTCATCTTGCCTGGTCGATCTTGCTACGAGCCTCTTCCACCTCTTTATCTTGAACATCTGCTTCAATAGTATAAGTTCCTGCATCACTCAGACTATCTTCCTCATCATTTCTGGAGCTTTTGACTCCCACATTTTGAGTGGGCACGGTGGGGGTGTTCAGCGGAACAGGCTCACTGACTGGGGAGGAAGTCTGAGGATGGTGATGACCATCAGATGAAGGGGGATTTGAGGAGGTCGGATCAGACTGTAAAACTACCTCTGCCCTTCTATAAACTGCTTTTGGAGAGCTGGGAGTATTTTTCTCAGAGCTAGAAGAAGAGTTCTGTTTGTGTTTGAGAAGTTCAGCAGTAAATTCTTTTGCAAGTTTGGACCTCCGACCAACGCTGCTAAAGGGTCTTGAAGAAACTGATGAAGAGGATCGAGAAGAAAGGCCAGTACTGATTCGATCGTCTGTTTTTTCCCTTCGTAGAGAGCCAGCTCTCTGAAACCCTGATGAAGCAGAGTCTTTTAGAGGTATTGTGTATCGTTGGGTCGGGGGGGTGGTAGAGGATGATGCAGGTGGAACATGCTTCTCAATAGCTGGGCCTGAGATCTTGCTGGACTTTTCCTGCTGGAGCCGAAGGCCTGCAGGCTCAGGTGGGGCTGTGGTATTGGTGAAGGACTGGGAGCGCCTCTTTCTTGTGTTATCATCAAAGATTTCAATTATAAAAGTTTGTTTAAGCTCAGACTTGCCATGACTGGACAGAGACTGAGAGTCTGGTGAAGAGTAAGACAAAGGTTCCTCAGAGTCTGGGGAGATTTTGGAAGTTTTTGGAGAAACCTGTGATACATCCTTAGCCTCTGATTGCAAGACGTCATTTCCATTGATTGCAGCATATCCTGAATCACTGTGAGAGCCATTTTCATAATGATTTGCTGGTGACAGAGACACAAATGTTAGCTTTATTGCTATTACACTATTCCATATTAAAGTAAGGTATGTAAATATAAACAAACTTTGTGTAAAAGACTTACTGTTTGATGTTTTTTGATTTGTTGAGTGGCTGTTTGTGCAGAGCAAGTTTTCACCTTGTGACCTCCTCCTCTGCATGCTTGCATTGCTTTGGACCAGCCAATCAGCTACTTTGTTTTCTGCTGACATCACTTCAGTAGGAGCTGTAGCAGCCTCTGAGAAGGGCTGCTTGCGTGGCTGGCGGTAAGCAAACTTGGTCACATGGTCTTTGATCTTCATTTTACCAGGTGTACACTCATCAAATTCGATTGTGAAGGAGGCGTGGCTTTGGACCACAGGAGGAGTGGGAGTTGAGGGGATGCACTCAGGAGGATCTGAAGTATCCTTCGTTGGAATCTCATGAACTTGTGATTCCTGTTTCTTGATAGGCTGCTGCTGCAGCTCCTTTGTTGGGATCTCAAAGTAGCTGGGCTCTCTGTGGTAGTTGAACATGGATTTAGCTTGACTGTCTGACTTAGAGATGTGGACCTCGTGTCTTGTTGCATCTTTAGCAAGATCTAAAAATGTAAAAGCAAATATAGATATTCAGCTTCCGTCATTGCTCTGAATTACAAAAATGCCACATTTAAATTCAGGCAACTGAAATGTACATGTAGCGTGTCATAGTTAAATGATATACCATTGATAACATTAAGGATCCAGCTGTTAACCTGAGAAAACAAATCAACCATGTTGGTCTTTTGATGCCAGTTGAATGTGGCCAAATATCACTTTAGGAGCTCAGAGTCCACAGCAGGGAAGCTGAGTGGTACTAATCTGTTTCAGTCTGGGCATCATGAGGGGAACAATGACCCTGCCTCCCCCCTTACGGCAGCTTAGAGGGTCATAATCCATCACGAGGCAGACAGGCACTGCCCGATGGCCTGGCAAACACTTCACAACTGGCAGCCAGAGACCTGCCCAGGGCTTTAACCATCCATCTCCCAGTGACCGGCAGATAGCAGGGCCACAAAACACTGTCATTACAAATTAGGATCTAATTCACAGACATGGGAAATGACTAGTACAACTACATTATACTACAAGACAAAACAACAAGTACATAAAGTATTTACAAATGTATTAGATGAATTCTCAGACCTAAAGTCTCCTGTTCTGGCATTTTCCCACTTCTGTTCTGCTTTGTGTTGGCTTGGTCCTCGTCCTCCCCCCACCAGGATGGTTGGCCATACAGAGGGGTAGGCTTGGACACTGGAGAATCTGTGGGAGCTGATTGACAAAGGCACAAGCATGAACACACACCATTAAAGTTTGTGTAGCTTCTCAGTCATCCAGGATATGTCAATCCAAAAAGATTTCCAAAAAATGCAACAGGACTTTATTTTCCTTGAAAATGTTTCATTATTCATTCGGAAGGCTTCTTCTTGCATAAACAAGTCACAGGTAACAATGACTTAACAATTCTTGAGAGGGATGGGGGTCAGTAACTTTAATGACCCAATTCATACCTTGATAAGAACAATTTATAAGCCTTGAAGTCTTAAAGCGTGATCCAAACCGAAGAAGCCTTTCAGATGAAAAGTAAACCCGTTTCAAGAAGCCCAAAAGTCCAGTTTTCTTTTTTGGAAAACCTTTTGGACACAACATTAAACGTGTGGTAAAGAAAATAAATACAACATATATATATATATATATAAAATGTATTTGGGTTTTTAACAAGGAACAATAAATTGTTGCAAGACTCTAGCACTCAAAGAAGCAAAGTGTTGCACTTTCAGCAGCCTTTAATTTCCCATGACACAGAGAGAAAGACGTGGGAATCCAACTGTGATACCAGCTGTATCACAAAAACCACCAAAATATAATCCTTCTCACAAGACCTCAGCTCCTTTAATCTTAATCCACAAAGAAAAAATCCAATGCAACACGTGAATAATGTAAACCAAGGCTTCATGTAGACATTGACACTATTTACTTACTGTACCACAGAAGTTCCCTAACATTTACAGCCAGGAGACTTATCCTGCTCGGGGGTTTAAGTCAGACTTGCCATGTATCCTGGCAAACTAGTACACACATGCCATCGAGCTTATAATGGGACTAATCAGATAATCTCTGAGCTACTTTTTTGGGCAGATAGATGAGACAAACAAGCTCTTTAGAGTTTAATGTGGCTGCCCAAACCTGAAACCTCAGCAACTCTTTACCACTGTTGCCTTGGACACAGACAAAAAGAAATAAACAGTGACAGTAGAGGCAGAGGGGCATGTTAACAATTCCTTTCCACTTACTCAATCCTCTCCTTTCAGCTAAAGAAAGCATGCGCAAGCAAAACAAAGTCTCCTGCACTGAATGACGGATATCAAATTAAAGAAGACATGAATGAAGAAGGTCAAAAAATATATGTGAATACTTTCAAACACTTTAAATAAAAGGTCCGATTTTAACAGGATTTAAAGTCATACTCAAGATGAGCAATTAAAAAACTAAACCTAAGGAAAAAGTAAATGTGTAGACTTCATGTGTTTTATAAAAGCATGCTGATCAACCAACATCATGATCTTTTCCAAACCCTGAACTGCTCCAGACTGTGATGGGGTCATGTAGGCCGGACATTGTACAGTTACACTGTTCTGCAGTGCAAACAGCTGCAGGGCTAGATTCATGTCACATCCTATACAACAGCAAAGAAAAAGGAGTATGATCACAAAGAAGAAAAAAAAAAATATATATATTCATTTTAGCACTTAAAATTGAGTTAAACAGAAGTGCATACAAGAGAAAACAAGTTCAATAAAGTGGGGGAGTAAATATACTGATATTGAGTAGACGACAATGTGTTTGCATAATGTCAACAGACATATGCAAGTCAGCTTTCCTCATGAGGATGGTTTTCTAAAAGAACTCCCTTACTAAAGAGTTAGTTTGACACACTGATCCTCAACACCCAACGACTGACACTTACTTACTCACTTATGTGCTTTATTTTCTCAGACAAGCAGTGAAATGTCATCCTTATCTGGTCGCAGCAGCGCACTGATTAGGACAGTGAAGGTTAGTTTAGTTATCTCATCACTGAGCGTGCTCACAACAGCACAGTGGGGGACTGCTTTGACTACATTAAAATCAGTAAACACAGCTTTATTAAAACTGTTCCAATGACTGTTGTTTTGCAATGACTGGTTAGTCGGGTGTTAAATACAGGCTTCCTGCTCACATAAATCAGCTTCAGTTCAGTGAAGGCATGTGGAGGAGCATGAGGCTATAGCAGGAAAGATCCTATTTTAAGCACTGGTTGAAATTTTTTCACTACAAGTCCAATTATGGGGCAGAAAGCACCGAACTGCTAGAACAAAATCAGCTGCAACAGTTTGGTCAGTGTGAGTGAGTTTTACTAAAAAAGAACTGTCAGTTCACTGACTCTTCCACTGATCTCTGCACTGTAAAACACGATTCATTTGGTGCATCTAGGAGCAGAAAACGTGAGATGGAAATATGGGTAGAAGTGCCAATCTGGCAGAAAACTTCAACAACACAAACAAACCACCAGCACCCTGTTCTGTCAGCAGTCAGGCATGTCTGACAGAGATAAGACAGCCTGTCCTCAACTCCTCACCCTTTTAGTCCTTGCTCATATAGGCTCATCCTGCCAATGGATGTCAAGATCAATTTTACTGACACCACAGGATTGTCACTCGAGCCTCGCTGGTCACATGCCATCCTAATCTCACACCAGGGAAGTGCTTTATAAAAGAAGCTACAGTTGATTTATCAGGACATCTGTGGTCAAAGTCGTGCAGCACATGCAGACTCACAAAGACTTCCTTTTCCTTGTGTGTGAACAGGATATTCAAATCCACTTTGGTTAGACTGTTCCCATCAGGCAAAAGGATATTTAATCCAGCTGCCTTCCTGATGTGATGCTGTTTGTGGACAGAGTCATTTACCGATGAGTGATTGGGCTCTTCGCTCAGCCTGTTCCTGAAGTCGGACATTAGAAACAGAGTCTTTGCTCCTTTCTGAGCTCTGGAGCTGCTGTTTATCTTTCAACTTGGCTTCCAGGGATTTGATACTGAGCTGCAACTGGCTGGTGTACTTCTCATGCTGTGAAGAGAGACAGGAGGGAAGCAGGATGTGAGAAGCCTCCTGCTAACAATCAACACAAAATAAGGAAGGATATCCACCAGGAACCACTTTAGTTTAAACTTCTTTTTGTCCATTTTAGTGCTACATGGAAAAGTTAAATGAATGACAGAGAAGAGAAAATACAAAAAAAAGGAATTCAGCTGTGGAAGTTACACAGAGGAATTACACACCTAAAACCCAATTAACTTGCTTTAAAAGCACAAACTGATTAACACAACAATTACATTTACTACAAAATCAAAAACATTGGAACATTGTTTAGTCTATTAAACTTATAGCCAATTATTCTATAACAATTTTTACAATTCATTTTTTGTCTGAAAGCAACATTTGAAACCTTACGGTAATTGTTTTAAAAGAATTGCTGCCGTACTAATAAAATCAAGTGTAATAACTGTATTGTACAGAGAGATGCATATTTTTCTCAGAATGAAGACAGGATGTGAGAATTACTTACTTTCAGAGCTTCCTCTGGGACCTTGTGTTGACTCTTCTCCAGGATGTAAACATGAGCATGTACAGAAAGAGTTAAAGTACTAACATCTGGATTTCTGTCATTTAACAGTTAAACAGTTCAGGCACAACAAACAAACAAGTTGTCTAAATGTTTATCTAATATACTTTGACTGAATTTGACTTTTCATCTAGTTTCCAGACCTCTAAAACATACTACAGCACACAGTGTGGGTTCATTTGAGGTGGGAAACATTTCTTTATGTGTGTTTTCAGCTTGTTATCTAAACTACATTTCACCACTCATGAGTATTCTGTTCTGAGGGTCAAAGTGTGCTGGAGCTTTTGTGTCCACGATAATCTAAAACCCTTGACTAGAAAACCACACAGGATTAATGTGCAGATGAACGAAAACATACATTTACTTGCTTGTAACAGTGAGTGCAGCTAATCCTCAATTTCAAGTGTTGCAACTGAAGAGCTGAAATGCTGAGAAACAAAAAAAAAAAACCCACACCAAGTTATGATTAAGCCAATGATGGCACAGAATGCGTTCATTTTAAATGAAACAAAAAGAAGGATATCATAACCAAAGCGAATGACATCTGAAAGCTTCAGGGTGATGTAGGTCTGATCCGGAATCCTGAGGTCATTTACAAATGTCTGAAAAACAGAATTAAGCTCATATTATTTTACTGTTAATAAATCAAATGTAAACTGAGAGATTTACTATTTCCTTTATGATGTACACACTTTTCCCTCAAACACTTGCAAATTATGATTGGTTCATGTTATTATAGAGTGGGAGTTGCAACTTTTATGGAGAGATGGAAAAAATAAACATATGCAACAGTGCTTGAGCACTAGTTTGGTTACTAGGACCAAAAGAAATGCCCAGAGAACAAAGAACAGTTTCTCCCCCTGCACAGATCTGGATTTTAGTGGGATAATGGTGCAATGAAGTGGCAACAAGGCTGTAAGAGGAGAAGGTCACAGAGTGACATACAAAGATTGGACAGCAGAAAAAAAATCCCTGTCCGCTGATTGGTCCTGATCTGACAAACAGGTTGTATTTTGTGCAGACGAGCTTTCTGGAGGTTGTTTGGTTACTCTGACAGAAGCAGATGATCCAGTGTTCACTCACTCCGTTCAAGCTGCCCAGGTCCTTCACCATGTGCTCATCTGTTTTAGGGTCATAGTTGATCACAGCATGTTGTTTGTCCACACTGCGAGACTGCAGAACAAAACCATAAAATAGTTCATTAGAATAACAGATAACGGAGTTACTTAATTGTATTGTAATGATAAAAACTTTAAATAACTGGAGGATTTTTTTATGAAGACTCTGCTTTTCACACTCAAATATCTGAGCACATACCTGCCACTCAAACAGGGTAAAAATGTGCCTCCTTTAATTACATGAACACTGATCAACAGATTTGTGCTGACAATCTCTTCTCTGCTCATTAGCACTCTGGAACTCTCTGCCACAGAAATCAAAATACTATGATCGCCTGCCAAATTCATTCGCTAAATTAAACCCTGTTCTCCAACAGAACATTTGTAACATTTATAAACCCCTAGGAATAACTACTTGGATAATGCACAGTCAACAGTGGTGGTTTATCAATTAGTATACCTGTTTGATTAGTTTATCTATGCAACAAAAAGTCCCATTTCTATGGCTCTTAGTCCCCAGAATTAGACAGAACTGTTGAGCTCAGATTAAGAAGGAAGAGCAAATTAAGCAAATGGTAACAAAATGCTGTTGGTATTATTGTGGGATGTGAATAGGTGCTCACAGAGATACAGATCCAACAGCTCTTGTTATGTAAAGTCCAAACATTTACCTGGGCTATTTAAAATGACTTCACTTGAACAGAATCTCTGCTTTTCATGCTAAACAGGATTCTCACGTTCTTAAAAAAAAGCTTTAGGATAGCCACACAGAAAAAGGTCAGAGAAACTGAAAAGCATGTGTCCTTCCAGACTGGAAAAAGTTGAGGTTTTTACCTAAATATGGATGAGAACAGCTTTTGAATCAGAGCGACTCCTGTGGTTAGCAGAGCAATTTCTGGGCTTAACACACAAAATAATAGTATAAACAACTTCCTCAGAGGCAACATTCCTCTTTTAGTGGTCTAAATGCAGAGTGAGAATAAAATGAGAGGGAAATTATTATGCAAAGACCACAAAGAAACTGTGTTTATCCCAGGCAGCACATGGAAAAACAACACGACACAACGCTATAGCTGCATTTGAAGTGATTATTTGAAAGGCTGTCATGGGGATCTGAGAGGGATGATGGTGTTGCCAGGTTAAACACGCAGAAACAAACACACGTGTGGAGCCTCCTGGCATTTTTTCACAGATTTATGTGACTGGTTGTTACAGTTGAGCACAGCATTCAGAGATGAAGGCAGCCACTAACCTGCAGCATCAGCTCACAATCATCCCGGCCAACGAAGATCATCTCCCGGGGCAACCTGTGGCGTGTGCCCGAGCTGCTGACCAGAAACCATGACGTCACACTCATGTCGGGGCTTCGTGTCAGGATCTTTTTAGCATCCTGGAGAGTCAAAAAACACAACACAAGTTAAACTTGTTCATTTAACCACCTCTTCTCTGTTTGTGCTACTAATGAGCATACTATAACTTTACTATTAGCCTACAGGTCATATTCTGTATCCAGATGTGCATGTGCCATAAATGGACAAAATGTAGTAAAAAAAAATGCCATTTTTGAAACAAAAACTAATGTCAAAATTTGGAATCTGCTGTTTAGTCTAAAATCTCAAATTTCCTAACATTTAAATGACTGAAATTTGAATTTGTTTTTCATTTTGTATGTTTAACATGAGAACCAGCACAATCTTAAGGAATATTTTCAGTATTTGCTGTTGAAGTAAAGAAAAACACATCTCACACACACAAGATGGTGCCTTGTATTTAACAGACAGATGAAAACAAGATGTTTAGTCAATAATAACAAATATAAACTTACAACTTCCTGTAACGTTAGTAACGTGAACATTACAAACCAGACTTTACTTTTTAAACCTAAACCTATAGTTTGCTGTAAAAAGCAGCACAAAAGGCCGTTTTAATGTCAGTAACTCATGTCTGGTGTTGAATGTGAGGTTGTTTATTTGACGTTAATGAGCCTCTAAGACCGAAACAAGCTTCCTTTAATGATTTGATCCCAACACTTACCTTCAAAACCTTCTCCGTTTTACGCCTTAATGAAGCCAGTGTTAAACCTCCTCGTGTAAGTGAAATTCGACGACAGACATGAAAGACAACAGGTGACACCACACAGGTAAATTTCTAACACACCTTCTTCCTCCTTTGGGAATGACAACCGGACGAAACTCTTCTCTTATTCACGGTGACGTAGCTCCAAATCCCATTCAACCAAGAGAAAATAAAAGAGAAGATGTCTCACTCCGTCTAGATTTCGAGCACGGAAAAAACACATGGCCACGCCCTCTTGCCGCACGGTTTGTTCATGTAATACACAGTTTTTACTATCAGTTTAAATTCCCACTTTTTAAATAGGCTACACTATTGAACATATACGTATTAAAATTAAGCATTTCTAACTGTAACAAGCTAAACTCCAGGTAAAAATAGACAAATTATTGTCCTCAGTGTATGTTCTCTTTGTGAAAATGTATTTATGGGAAAGTTTGAAGCTTAAACAATAATAATATTTATAATTATTATTTTATTGTAGTAATAGCAGCAGCAGAAATAGTAGTAGTAATAGTAGTAGTAGTAGTAGTGGTAGTAGTAGTGGTAGTGGTAATTCTCACTGGTTCTTAGAGCGCATGCGTTAAGAAAAATGTTGAAACCCATAAACCCAACTTGAGTTACGTTTTTATAGACGATCTACGGCTTTATCAACTTCCACTCATGAGAGACTTTACCTCCTGTTTAAAGAAGGAATATGAATTTCATCACGATCTACGAGAAGCTAAGATAGTCTGAATTTTAAATATTTGGATATGAAATACAACATTTTTTGCCTAGTCAGAAATTTGTGGAGAGACGAAAGAGCCAAGTTCAATAACAGTTTAAAAGATCTTGAAACAAAAAGTTTCAATTTATTTGCTCTCACCAATAATAAACCTAAATCACAGGTGATGCTGTGAAAAAAAAAGTATTCATTTTTTTTTGTTTGGGGCGGGGGGGGGGGGGGGG